>BPLQ01006661.1:0-331516 GCA_021605075.1 Caerostris darwini | reverse complement strand
TTATAATATAAAAATATTCCAATGCAGGAAATATAAAAGCATTCCAATCCAATAAATATTAGGACATAAATATATTCCAATACATTAAGTAAATATTCCAATTTATGCATATCTTAATTTAACAACTTATCACTGAAATCATTGGGCTAAAAGTAAAACTTTTGATGATCGCAATAGATTTTTTAATTTTAAATAACCTATCTCTGCATTCTTATTTTAAAATGATGATTAGAGAAACACACTTCAGAAAGTAATATACTATATAAAAAGAATATAAAAAAAAGAGAGAAAAAATAACTTCAGCTTCGTTAATCGTTTTATTTTAACATTTTTTAATGAGGTATTTAATCTGAAAGTAAGAGTTTCTGAAATAATATTTTAATAAGATTTAAATTTGACATAAAAAATGAAACACAAGACATAAGGCATAAAGGTATGTTGAGAGGAAAAAAAATTACTTTGCTTGAAAAATGATGTTCCATTTATCACTGTTCAAGTAACGTGTTCTTCCTATTGGTAAAATAAGAAGAAGAAAAACGAAAAAAACCTAAAAAAAAACAGTGCAATGCCTTAAATAAAAGGATTTTTTTATTCTTACAGACAAGAGTCACACAGATGTGATATCCAATTACAAAAATAATAAATTGTTGAGATTTTTTTCTTCAAGTTAATAAGTAATGTGGAACGAACGTCAGCTAATGGCTTCGCTTTTAAAATAAGGAACATTAACAAAAGGAACAATTATTGAAAGAAGTGGAAACATATTTAAATAAGGGCACTTTTTGTAACTTTAGTTACAACGCCGGAATTCCACTTTTGAAATTCATGACTTTCTAAAAACCTTTTTAAATATTTAGTAATTTAGTTGAATAGAACTATATTAAACTTTGAAAGATAGGTATTGTCAACTATAATTTTAAAAATCTTTTATAATTTTTTGATTTCAGCTAATCAGAAATAATTTCAAAAATCATACGCAATGAACTCAAGTTTATTTTGTTTATTGTTAGATTTCACTAGTAAAAATAAACTATATTTATAGAAGAAGGCATATTTTAAATTATATAAATATGGTTTTTTAAAAGCAAATATCCAGTTTCTTTTTTTGTAATTTTCCTTTTATTTTTAAAGTTCATGTCGTTATTGTAATGAATTTAATACATAATTTTTTTATATTTTTTAAAATATTATCTTTTATAGCCTTAACATATTTGGACCAGAACCACGATTTATTATCTTCTAGAACAGGGGTCTCCAAACTTTCCAGCCGAAGGGTTAACAAAGCTACGTATACAGTGAACTTTAAATAAATATATTTAAAACATTTTAAATATATTCATTGAGAGATGATTGTGTAGTATCTATTAAAAGCATGTCATTTTCTTTTTTGTTTTAAATAACTCGATTGGCTATGATTCAGCTATGTTTTAGCACAGTATCCTTCTTTTAGTTCAATACATGCACCATGAATAACGGTCTACATGTATGTAAGTTAGTGCGATATGTTTTAGTTATATGCGATATGTTAGAAATATTTACGTAAAATTAAAAAGCAATTTTTTGTCAATTGTTGCCAAACTTTAACAAAGTAAATTCATTTATGTATTTTAATGTTCACATTTCTCAATCTTTTATAACCTCACTTTAACACTAGCACTCAAAAAATTGCAATAAAACATTTAAAAACGTGATCAGTTACCTTTAAAAACAATAACAACTAAATTTATTTCACTTTACCAAAATTCTTCCCTGCCAGTGAAAGTATTATCCTTCAAGTGGCTTCCTTTACAGTCATATCATTAGTTGTAGCAACCTTCTCTACGGGGAATGCCGGCAGTACAATTTACTAGCCAAAGATGCCACATATTGCATGAATATTAATAACCAACTAAAGTAAAATGTCAAATTTATTTGTTAGCAATAGCTAGTTCCCTTTAATAATGAATTTAGAAATTTAGCTGCTTTGTATATTATTTTTGGTAACGCACAACTTCATATTTAAAAAGTAAAAGTCAAACTAAAAACATGGGAGGCATAATCCAGACAAGTTAGTTTTCAAAAATATTATACGTTCACTTTGCATGTAAATAAAATAGCATGCCAATGTAAGAATATGGGAGACATGTTCTAGACAAGTTAGTTTTCAAAAATATATGTTCACAATGCATGTAAGTAAAATAACATGCCAATGTTGTTTGTTATCCCACTTGGCTGACCGTGCCCACGAGCCCATGCGTACTCATGACTGAAGGGGAAGGAAGCAGCTTTTGTTCTGATTAAGCACCCATAGGTAGAAGTCTGACTTTGGCTCCGTGACGCTCTTACAGTCATAGGAGACCGGGACCTACGGCTTAAAGTGGATTCCGAACCACTACAAACATCCATGGCACCGCCGGGATTCGAACCCGAAACCTGTAACACCGAGTGCCAGAGCGCTAGACCACTCGGCCATTCAGGTCCCAAATGTGTGAATGCCAACGGCACGCGGTGTTCCCAAGGTGGTCACCCACCTAAGTACTGGCCGCGCCCAATCATGCTTGACTTCGGTGATCTAACGAGAACCGGTATATCCAGCATGGTATGGCCGTTGGCTACACATGCCATTGTAAAAGGAAGTACAATCAGTCAAAAAGCCCTTCGCTTCCCCTAAAAATGTAGTTTCAACAATCATTTTAATGTTCCGTACCAGACATACTAAAGGGCTTGTTTGTTATCCGGTTATTGTGGAATAACCCAAATGACGATTTATTACTTAAATTGATCATCCTGCTTACTTCATATTTACATTCTAGTTACTAATGTTAAAATACTTAAAAATGCATGACCTGTATGAAAGGTATTTCGATCTTTAAACTGCCTCTCTTAACATAAAGGGCCTGAATGGCCGAATGGCCAGCGCTCTGACGCTCGGTACCACAGATTTCGGGTTCGAGTCCCGCGGTGCCATGGATGTTTGTATTGGTTCGTAATCCACTTTAAATTGTAGGTCCCGGTCTGTTTAGCCTAAAGTGTGCTCAAGATGACCGTAGAGCGACAAACCAAAACCAAATCTCTTAACATTACACTTCTTTTGCATAATAAAGTAAATTTCGCACTCGTTTTATATACACTCAAGAGCCAAAACATTATGACCACCTGTCAATAACGAGTTGGCCCACCTTTGGCGTGCAACACAGCTTCAACCCACCTTGGCATGGATTAATACCACCACTTAATACCAGTTAAATACCACTTCCACCTGATCACGTGCCTTCCACGTCATCCAGGCGAGTTCATTACAAAGTGTAGTGGGGGTCATAATGTTTTGGCTCTTGAGTGTATATTTTTTTTAAAATTAACTTACTAACCTGCATTTCTTGTTCTATTTTAAGAATTTCCTGAATTAGCTAAAGCATGTTAATAAATCATGTAGTAATAGTCGACTAAATCATGTTAGCAAATCTTTTTTCCTTCAAATTTTCACTATATTTTGATGGATCTCGCACCCCATGAAATATTTCCATACATCAAAATCAATTATTTTAAATAAATAATTTTTCAATTAACAAATAACGTATGTTCAATTTAAAATAACCGAATAATTAATATTTAATTACGTAAACATTTAACAATTATAAAAAAAATAATTATATTAAACATTTAATTTAATTACTATATTAAAAATTTATAATTATATTTATTATAAATATTAATATTAATATTTTTAAAATATATATATTAAAGATTAATTATAATTTATAACTAAGTATGATAAATTAGTTGAATTTCTTATTCTTATTTCATTTTAGCCAAGCAGTGTGTTTGATTAAAAATGTTAAACGGCAAAGAGTATGTGTTTTTAAAAAAATATACTCTTTCAATCATTAATTAAATTTTAAGAAATACAATCTTTGAAATTCAATCTTATAAATAAAAAATAAATAAAGTAGAAGTTAATTACTGAGTGTCTGTAACGGTTAATTAAAACTCATTTTAAAAAGCAACCCGGAAGTTGTTATTTTTAAAACAATCGACATATATTATCTCTCACTTTTCTATTTTTCATCTTCTTTTCATTCCCAACCACCAAGGTTATTAATAATTTATAATTAAAAAAAATATGAAGTTAATTGAATTTATTATTCTTATTACATTTTATCCTATTAACGTGTTTGATTAAAAATGTTAAATGCCAATGAGTATGTATTTTAGAAAAAAATTTAAACTACCAATCACAAATTAAATTATAAATAACACAATCTTCAAAAATTCAATCTTTTAAATAAAAAATAAGTAAAGAAGAAACTAATTACTGGGTGTCTGTCACATTTAATTAAAGCTTCACTTTAAAAAGTAACCCGGAAGCTGTTGCTATTTTTAAAACAATCGACATAAATTCTCTTTCACTCGTCTATTTTTCATCTTGGGCGACGGGCAATGGGCGTACCGGTTAAGGAGTTCCTAGGTGGTTTTTAAAACCACAATACCTCCACATCTTAATTTAGTTTAAACATTAGCAGAAAATGGGGTTACTTAAAATTAATGAATAAAATTGAAAAAGATAAACAAAGGGGTCCATTCCCAACCGCCTCTTCTGCCTTCATTGAATTTTGTGCTAAAAAGTTACGGTTGCGGTGAAATCCCTGAGGCGAAAACACTTGATGTTCCACCGCTCTTGATTAGCATTCAATAAGAGAGGAGAATTCAATTTGCTTCTCCGGGTTTCGGGTGTCAATATTTGGGGAATAAAAACCAGTTCCCGGAATAACCACCCTCCAGGAAAAATCAGTTACTTCCAACTTAAGGAAAAACCACGTGTTTTGAATGCTTTTTGAAGGGGTGGCTTTTCTGAAATGTCACCGTCTGTGTCACTAAGTTGTCCCGGTGGTGGGTGTCATCAAATCCTTTGGAGGATTTTGTGATTGCAGGTAGCAAGGTAAAATTGGGAACAATGCAATCTTCTGTGTCTGAGTACGGAAGACTTTGGACTTTGTTTAAAGACTTTGGATTTCTCTTTATATCTTCTTTATTTTTGCTAGGCGTTTATGGGAATAGGAAAAGTCAAATTGCAAAAGCGTGAAAGGGAAATGTTTCACTTTAGCTTTTGTAGATCAGTGCACTCTGCAATGTTTGCACTTCGCATTTGACCAAGTTTGTAGATCATTTTCTGAGGTGAATTATCTCTATGCAAAAGGAGGGAGTCAATTAAAACAATTCCGATTTTCCAGCTAAAAACTCCGGATTCGAATTTTTTAATACTCGCTCCTGACTCCGAATTCCCGACTCTTGACTCTTTATCGTAATTTTAAGAATTATGATTTTTACTTTGTGAAATAAATTCAAATATGTAAATTAGGGAAAAGAATACAAATATGCAAATTTGTCAATATGTTTAATAAATTCAAGGACTTTTATTAAACATCAAATAATTGTAAAAAACTGTTGCCTAAAACTAAAGTATTTTAAAACTAAAAGTATTTTAAAGTAAAAAAAACTAAAGTATTTTTTTACAGTTTTAGGGGTGTATTATTTGCAATAATAGATAAATCTGTGTTTCGAAAGGAAATTGTAAGTACCGTTTTAATCCCACGATACAGCTACAAAGTATATTCTACTTTAAAAAATTAAATTTATTTTTAAAAATACATTCTATTTTCATATAAATATGCATTTAAAGAGAATTATTATATAACATTTTTTTTAAATAAGAATAAGTCATTCTTATTTTAAAAAAAAAATGTTATATAATTATTCTCTTTAAATGTTTTCTTGTAAATTATTAATAAAGAGTTTAATTTATTCTTTTGATTTCGTCATTGAATTTGTATATAGCATTTTAGATGCGTTACTAAGGCAACACGATTATTTATGGAGTCTCTTCTACAAAAGGAATTTGTAAGTAGCTTTCTAATCGCAGGATCCAGCTATAAAATATATTCTACGTTAAAAATAAAAAATTATTTTTAAAAATCATGTCTATTTTTTTAGATAATAATATTTACATAACGTGTTTTAAATATTTATATTGGGCGATATACATGCTGATTTAAAAATCTTTCATATAAAATCTTTCTAAAAAAATGCAAATATTTAATTAACAATGTTTTAAAATTTTTACATAAAATGTATCTAAAAAATAGTTTGTAATGCTGCAGTTAATATATAAACTATGATAAAAAATGTACAAAACATATTGCCTGCCATAAATTTTTAAATTTGCATCCATCTTTATGCATGCGTTCTTCTGTTGAGACTGAACACCCAGGTGTCAGGACGATAAATATCCGCCATTGTGTATGCAGCTTACCAAAGAGTTTGAAATTAAACTTAAGGAGGCATCATTCTGAAAGTCGGTGCTTAAAACAATAAAAGTCTACGGAAAACAACAGTGCTTATTCAAGTCAGGTTTGAAGGAGTGGTAGAAAAGTGAGTTCTATTATTTTATAGCATCTATATAACAATTTTAAATTTTAAAAAGATATAAAATATAAATAAGTAATAAAAAAAAAAATTTTTTTAAATCAATTCCAACTTTATTTCTCACTATATTGCAGAAAGTCCTTTATAAATAATTTTCTTTCATTTTTTTAAATTTTATCTGGCGCCATCTATGGGTAGATATAAGCAACTTAAATCTAAAAAAAAACTAAAATTAATTAATTAAATTTATTTACTGTATTAATATTTGAAAAAACTGTATTCACATCCAGTGTCATCCACTACAAGTTCAAAAAAATGTATTTGAACTTATATAGTATTATAATGTATTAATGTATATAGGGAGAGTGTGAGCTAATAGAAACAATTAAAATAAATAAACTTACATCTTGTAAAATAGTGTATTTTTTCCTACTAACCTTCATTAATATTTTTTAAATTTTTTCATTAAAATAATAGTAATAAAGTCAGAATAATCTTAAGACATTTGTAATTGTTAAGCAAAAATGGTAAAAGTATAACTCCATAATTTTTCTGTTTTTCTCCTTAAGTTCTTTAACATTATTGAAATTAAAATTATTTACACCCTTGTTGTGGTGACTAATCTTCAGTACCGCCACCATTTGTCGGACAACCCATGAATATAATAATGGGTGGAGAGAAAGTGGAGAGTTTCTTTTGTAAAGGAGCCTCCTGACTCTGCTCCGAGTGGCTGAAGAAGGAGGGCAGTACCTATCTGGAGGAATTTTAGGAGGAACTATCCGTCATTTGCGTATCGTACAGGTTTGGTCTCGTTTGTCGCTCTACAGTCATCTCGTGCACACGAGAGCTAAGCAAACCGGGACCTGCAGTTTAAAGTAGATTCTGAACCACTCGCAAACATCCATGCCACCGACAGGATTCGAATCTGTAGCCTGAGATACCAAAGGCAAAAGCGTTAGATATTTGCCTACCAGACCGCGCGTATCGTATGGGAAAAAAACCCTGTAAGCTCCAATCAGGTATTCTGACTGACGAGGCAAGATGCTGAACACTCCAAACGTCTCTTAGACTTCCAATTTTTGAAACAGTGTCTACAACAAAGCCGCCAGGGGATTGAACCTCTGCCGTAATGCTCACCAGCTACCATAAGCCCTCACAAAGTCTGTGAAACAAAACCTATATATTTTTATGGTATCTAACTGAATGTTTGGTTAAACTAATATTTAACAAGCCATCGAAAACATTAGATTACCAAATTCAGAATTTAAGGCAGTTATTAGAAAATTACTTTATGCACGCTTAGTGCATTGCAGTAAACCTCAAACACGAAAGAGACGAAGCCTAATCTGTTTTACATTTAAAGAGGTTTTCCTGTGCATTTAGCGGGACGCTATTAAACCATTAATGTGCAAATGGGATTGCACCGAGTTTAAATATTATCTCAAACAGAATTTGAATAAATTGAAAGTTGTATTTACACAGGACAAAGCGTACTGGATGAGTGCAATGTTTAAGTACACGTCGAGAATCCAAGCATGACCATCAATTTACATAATGATTTAACTGCATTAAAGTACATAATAGCTACCTTAATTTTCGGATTATGTTGAAGGTTATGTGCTACTACTTAAAAACATCCGTCAGAAATTAATTTCTTTATGGACGAATTCTCAAAATGAAAATCGATATCGAATATGAAATTTATATCGTACCAAATTTATAACGAATCGAATTTATATTTAATCAATTTTATGGATTATCATATTTATCTTAATTTATATTGAACCCTGAACTTATATAAAAAGTAATACAACATTCTAGAAAACAGATACGAGAAATTCAATAACCTAGTGGTTAAAAAAAACTCACGCGCAGTTCAAGACTTTAGATATTACCCTGGGCGTTAAAATGATCAGAAACTATATATGTGCATGGCATACATTAGAAAAAAAGGGTCATTATCAAAGTCATGTGTTTATGTAAAAATAATTCTCTCATATTTATTAGTTGGGTTTCAGGGGCAAAATTAGAAAAAAATATATACATAAAATAACTTTTAAACTATTAGTAGGCGCGGAAAATTTCGGTACAACTTGTGCGCCAATTTCAGAATAAATTTACTTGGATCTGTAAGAAATATCAGTATCAATAAAGTATTTGTAAGGTAAAGTAGTATTTTACGTTACAAATTATTATTATTAATTAAATTTTTTAATTATTTATTAAAATCCAATTAGTATATTGGAGACAGATTAATATAAACCTGTTTCAGTAGATATTTTGAAATTAGATGATCGCAGATTATTTAAGTAAAAATTAGAAATCGTATATTTAATAACCATAAATAATGCCATAATTTGAAGAAAAAGTTTAATTCATCGGTTTAAATAAAATAAAATAAATATTTTACAAATTTGAAAAATTAATGAAAAAAGATTCAATTTAAACAGAAACACATCTTTGAAATCTATTTAAACCGGGTTATGAAACTGTTAAAATAAGGAAAAAGAAACAAAATTTTGACGTATAGAAAAATTTATAAAATTGCAGAAGCTAGTAAATTAAAACCTGATAAGCAAGATTGCAACATTTTAAAAGATTTATTCAGAAAAGTAATTGTTGCTATAGAAGGTAAAGTAGATATAAGAGAACATAATCCTCGATTAAATCAATCTTCTCATGACGTTTACTAGAGAAGATTGTTTGATTTACTGAAGAAGATTGATTCTAAATGGCGTTTACTAGAGAAGTACATGCAAAAATATTTAGATTTTTTAAAACAAAAAAAAGTGAATGTAAATATTGAGATATTAAAGAGCATATATTTGTTTTTCCTGTTATTGAATTATAGAAAAGGGTTGTAGAACTTCAAAATTATTAAAAGGAGATGTTATTGACAATAAAAATACCGGTAACATCTGTTTAGCTATTCAGAAATCTAAATAATTATGAGAAAAATTACAACAATAAAAACTGTTTGAAACTTAATGATAAGTATATAAAAATAGAAATATTATTACATAAAGAATTAGCTGTTACAGTAAAGTAAAATGTGGGATATTTCTTCAGAAGTTTGTAATTTTGAACATGTTAAACAATTTGAAAATGTTTCAAATATTTAAATCACTTTATTTGCGGAGAGGATTTTAATAAAACGGTAGACAGTGTTAAATATAAAAACAGATGTATTTGTATCTAGAAAAACATAAATCATTTAGATTTTATTATATCAATTACTGGATTTTTAAAAAAAAAATAATAATTAAAATTAAAGATGAAACATGCTTTGAAAATCATAAACTTTCGGTGCGGGAAATTTCATATAAATAGTGGAAATGTAATAAAAATATCTTGAGATCTAAACAGAAACCTGAGAATCATCAATTCAAAAAATGTGCAATATAAAAATTGTTGGGAACGGGTAGTAGAAGATCATTATATCGGAGTGGCAGTTTCTCACTAAAGGTTGCAGCATACCAGCAACTATTTCCTTGACTAGATATTGAAAAGGCCCCGTGTAGTGGAAAATTCCAATTACAACAGTTAAAGCGGTTTGATTTAGTTCCAAGAGAAAAAACATTAAATAACATATAAAACAACCCGTTTTAATCGTATGCCTTCAATAATAATTACCATCATTAAGAAATTAATTCGTTATTAAGACTTTCATCATATTTCTAGAACAAATTCTGGTAAATTCTTTAAAAAACCTAGGGCCTAAATAGGTACAGCTTCTCAATTTATTAAAAGAGTAATTTCTCCGCAGAAATGTTAGCTAATACTCGCCAGAAAGTTTAAAGTGGCAGTATATTAAGGAATGATTGGTATTCATTATAGAAATTGCTTGAAGATATATTTTTCGTGAAAGTCCCCTTTTTACAGTACAAAATGCCGAGCAATATCTCCAAATGTCTCCGTGTAAATTATATTTATTTTATTTCCTAGAGCATAACAATGGTATATCGGAGTGGTATTTTCCTAATAAAGTTTCCAGCTTACCAAAGTATTTGCTTTAATGGATACTTTGCCCCGTGCAGTGGAAACTCCTATTTATAACCATTAAAGAGATTGGATTTAATGGAAATGATAAAAACCATTAAACAACATATAAAACTACCCGTTTTAATCGTACGTCTCCAATAATAATGATTGCTGTCATTAAGAAATTAATTCTTTATTAAGACTTTCAAAATACTTCTAGAACAATTATTAAATTCTTTAAGAAATCTAGGACCTAAGTAAGGACAGATTCTCAATGTATTAAAAGAGTAATTTCCCGCAGAAATGTTAGCGATGTCAAATAAAGGAAGTGCAATTCTTTAAGAACCCAGAATAACAATTTACGCTAAGTGATTTGCGATGCAGCGAATGGATTCCTTCAAAGAGTAATCTCTCCCGTCAAGATTAATCTGACCAGAAAAGTAATTTGGTTCACTCGGTAAATTTCCTAATTACTGTTTTCAATTGTTTATTTCAGATTAGGGAATGGCGTTGTTGTGTTTACGTATTTCAAGCGATATTAAGAATTTCCTTTAAAAAGGAATTATGGAATTTAAAATTTTATGGTTTTTGTATCAGTTAAAATTTATAAGACGAGAAATTCTGATGCATTTATCACTTTTACTTCAATTAATATTTTTTCAGAATTAATTTTGTTAAGATTGGATTAACAATTATATTTAAATTTACCACGAAAAAACTCCACATTTTGTATATCTTCGTAAATGCAAATTTAAATTTTATAGCACCAAGTATTCAAATATTTCTCTTCAGTTGTTATTCTTGTGCCTGACCAACAAATTACAAAGTTATATTAATTAATTCCCTTTTTAATTAAATTGCGATTATTACTCTCATTACCATTTCCTTCCTTCGGCCGTCATCTATTGTTATCTGATTTGAATTAGGAATTTTCTTTAATTTAAAATCAATTGTTGAATTAATTGTTAATTGTTTAATATTTTATTGTTAAATTATATGCGATTTTACTGTTTTTAAATACATTTTTTTCCGAATATTTTGTTATATAGTTTAATTTATATTTTATTCTCTAAGTGTTGTTATTTACATATATCTATTCACAATAACTTTATATAATTTATCCCAAATTCTCAATCATTTTGTATCTCCGATTGAGATTTTATCTCGATTCCTTTGTACTTTTCATTTTTTTTCTTCCTAATAAAATTAACCAAAACTAAAAGTTGTTGAAAAGTCGAAAATATTTTCATCAATTATTTTTGATAAGTGTTTGTTAAAATAAAAATTATCATGAAAATAAAGTAAGTTCTTTAGCTATGGACATACTCATGAACTGTTTAATTCCAAGAATGTTTCTCAGTAGCTGATGCATGTCAGTAGTCCCCACAAAGTCAAGTCAGCTAATTTGAAAAGAGGAGAAATGTCATCATTGCCAGGTTAGTAAGGTAGGATGATCATTTTTATGAATCAAGCTAACCCCGAATGTTCTCTTCCTTAATAACTTTACGATAGCGGGAGTTTAGTTTTGTTGGATAAGTCATTTAAGAGGATGAAGTGTTTTGTTTTAAATAGTTTTTTTTGTTCTAATGCAGCTGGCAAACACTTAGACAGCTTGGTCTTGGATACCTTGAGGTAAGCGCTGCACAGACGTTACTCACTTTGCATTACCCAGGGGACGCGTGTAATTTCAAGATAAGCCACGGAAGCGGAGTAACAATGCCCCCTTAACGCTCTACGATCCTATTAGGACCGGGACCTTTTATAGATTTACAAGCATCCATGGCACAGCCGGGACTCGAACCCGAAACTTGTGGTGCCGAGCGCCAGAGCGCTAGCCACTCGGCCATTCAGGTCCTTATTTTGAATAGTGGCATTGCAGATTTATAGTTTTGTTCTAATTTATGCATTTGACAGTTTTATTCGACTAGATTCTAAAACTATTTCCTACTCTATTCCCGTGTTATGTTTCCAAGGAATAGTGAGGAAAATGGCAAAGTGCACACAAAATATAAGGGAAATATATGCATGGGAAATTGCCGTTATAATTGCAGCCAGCTAGTAATTATAAAAGTGAAGAGATAAATCATATTTACATACATAGGATATAAAGGACATGTGATGATAGGTAGAAATGTTAAATATCCGTTTGCCTAAGGTTTGGTTTGGTTTGTAGCTCTACGGTCATCTTGTGCTTTGGGCTAAACAGACCGGGACGTACAGTTTAAAGTGGATTCCGAACCACTCACAAACATCCATGGCACCGCCGGGACTCGAACCCTGTGGTACAGAGCACGAGCCACTCGGCCATACAGGCCCCGTTAGCCAAAGGAGGATAATTACTGTGTCACAAAGGTATCGTAATCTTAATTCATTATACTTTATATATTTTTTTGAAATAAGATGATGCAACAATTTTAGCTGATGAAATTAATATGTAGACAGTTATTCATAGACAAATACTATTAATCAGTAAAGAAGACATCGATGAAATGTTTTTAAATTTAAATTTTAAATTAAATCTTTAGAGAATGAAATTCTTAAACCATTTCACAGAATATAGAGCTTATAGACAAGTAACATTTATTTTCAAACATAAACTTTATGAAACAAGAAGAGTTATTATCATTTCTATTATTTAATAAGTCAACATGATTCTGGTTTCTTTCTACAAATGAATTTAATTGTTACAAATTCAATTTATTATTGTTGAGTAAATTAAACTTTTGCCAACAATATATTTTTCAAATGAATTTAATTTTTATCAATGTTTTTTAAAGAAAAAACCTAGATTTAAAATTTTCAGATTCATTATTCAACAATATCATGATAGGTGCGCAGAAGATCTACCTCCCCGTGGTGCACCTGGTAACACTTTTTAGTGGCTAAAAGATCTGCAACTAAGCATTATTGTTAGATTAATGAACTCTGTTTCAGCATGTTTTGTTGTATTATTTTGTTGTTGTATGTTTTATGTTTTTTTTTTTCATTGTTCCTTTTTTGCTGTAACTGTTCATAATCTGCCATTGGAAATTAAAAAAAAAAAACAATATCATGATATGCTATTGGTTTGCGCAGAAATTGAGCTATTTTATTTGTGTGTTTAATTTGAATTGATAGAACAGGAGAGACTTGAAGTCTATGTCTAGATGTTAAAATATAATTTGAAAGTGGAATGACATTTAGATTTTTGGGAAAACTCTCAATCATCAACAGAATTCAATCGATTATTTGATTTCCACTTAAGATGTCTTCCCAAGTGACAGAGACATAAACGCAAAAAAGCTTTTGTTTCCTTTAAAGTGTCCTCCTTAATCAAATTAATTTCAATTTAGATGCATTCGTTTTGAAAGCAACAAAGATTGGTTTTGCTCTTAAAAGTTTTCAGAGTATTGCGTAAAAGCCAGTTTTTGATTTTAACTGAGTAATTTTAAATATATTTGATGATCGAAATGTAAATATTAAAAATATTTAAAATAAAAGCCACTAATATGTTTACAGATGCAATTTTAGAATGGGACGTTACTTGTCTACAAATATGGTATAAATAAATGGCATAGATCAAGAGGCTCCAAACTACGGCCCGCGGGCCGAATTCGGCCCACCAGTGTCATCCATCCGGCCCGCGACATCGAATAGCTTACAAGTTGCTGTAATAAGTTGGATAAAAAAAACACATAATGATAATAACTTGGTTTCATTTACTTGCTAGGTAAAGCTTAATGACAAGCATAATACGCAGAAAATTTAACTTAAGTGTAACAGCTAACAAATAATTGAAATGAATCCCACTAACATTGTAAACTAGTGAACATCCCGCGGTTACCCTCGGTAGTTATGTTGGGGTTAAAGAGTATCGCATATGTATGCATATCGATGTTTGGAATATATATATACTGAATCAAACATATGATTTTTATCCTGAAAATCAATCAGGAACGGAAAAGCTAAATGAACGCGAATGAAACGTTGGGGTATCCACTTGTAAAAAAATACTAATGAGATTTATGTAATTATATAGATAATGGCAGAAAAATTTAAATGGTTTTGGCCCTTGGTACTTACTAGAGTAAACAGTATGGCCCTTAGGCTGGAAAGTTTGGAGACCCCTGCCATAGATAATCCTGCATCTAGGTCAGAATTCCATTTACAAAGAGTCTGATCTTTTAATCTGCAATAAAAAAAAACATTGAATCAAATATTTTATTAATATTCAAATCTATTATTTTTAACTTAACAATACTTGTGTCATGCTCACTTGTTTAACAGTTGAAAAAAATTACGAAATACATTTCTCATGTAAAATGGATACTAAATTAGGTGGTCACAAGAAAGTCATCAGCTCGTAGAAGTCCTTAAAAGTATCTTTAGTTCGAACAGAAATTGCATGAAAAATTGGAAGGCGGCCAAGTCAGATGCACTTAAACAGAGTGGCGTAACATAGAAGAAAGGTATTTTCAGAGGGGATTTAATTGCAATAGAATTTAATTTAATTAACAAAACACTGTAAAACCTTAAAACACTGTATTTGTAATTAAATTTGTTAGAGTATAATTATTCACTTGTTGTTGTTGTTATCGTGTCCATGGATTTAAAATATAATTATCAATGTTAAATCAAGTCAAAAGTCTTCTCGATAGCGGCCGCAAGCAATGGCGCCGCTTCACTATACAGGACTTCTCTTACGTTGGCCTCGATTGGCACCGTACCCAATTGCAAAACATGAGGAGTGAGTTCTGGGCTCTCTAGAATGGGATTAGGAGTAAGGAAAGCGATGGGGCAATTTCTGCAGGGGATGTATTCCCCGGTCTTGTCTAGGAGAACCTTCATTCCTCTGTAATGATTAGTTCTGAGTCTGCTAATAACTGATGTCAGCTTCCTAGGGCAGTTGAAGTCCGTGATGAGTGGCTTCTTAAAGTTATGAGGAAGTCGACTTTTGGCAACTGCGTTAGCATCTGCAAGTGTGATGGTAGTCCTGGGTTGATCATTGTCCCTGGCTTCTTTTTCTAAAGAGTTCACTTAAGAGATAATAATAATTAATATTAATTTTATAATTTTTATAATTAATCAATGAAAATCAAATACCTATTTGCAAGTAGGAAACATCTATCAGTAGTCGTTTATTCAAAAATAGTATACTTTCTATAAATTATCTCATTTAATATTAAATTTTTTGAAACATATTGAAATAAATTAAAATTCTCTTTTTAAGTAATATGTCCGGAAACTATGAAAATATCCAATTTTTTTTATGATTGATATGATCAAACAGAATGTTTTTATGAATAATAATTTTTTTATTACTCATATCTCATAAAAGGAAAATAATCACCGTTAGATTAAAATTTTGATTACTGCGAATTTAACGAAACAATTTTTTTTAAAAACTGAAAATTTAATTTAAAAGTTAATTGAATTCATAGTAAGATAATCAAATTTACGTTATTTTTTTATAGTTTGTATGTCTTATAATCTACAAATTAATAAATGAAATATGTAATAGCATTATATTTCCCGGTTAATTATTAAGGTTTTTAAAATATTGAACAATAATATATATAATAAATCTTTCCAAAACTTGGCATTTGATTATGCTTAAATTGCATTAAATTTAAGTTTAAATAATACAAAATTTATTGAAAAATTTTTATATGGATTTTGTTGGAGTTTTTTTTTTTTTTTTTTTTTCTTAGCAATTTATTGTATGTATGTACATTTTTTATTAGTTGCCATTAAATAATTTCATTGTAAGTATTCCTTCATGATCAAGTTTATCATAAATTTTTCTAAAAATATTGTTCGTGTTAATCATAATTGTATGCTATAATTTATTCAATTTGAAAATAACTTGAAATTAAATTGAACTTAAAGTTCAAAACTGAATAAATTTTTTTTTATTTTTTTTTTTTTTTTTTTATTTTTTTTTTTTAATAAAATAGGAATTGAAATAAAAATATTATTCGTTGAAGAAAAAAAATTATTTTATTTTAAGTATGATGCAAAATTTTTATCCTTTCAGCATTTTAGTAGAAAAAGTAATATTCTACTTTTGAAGTCGTATGTAGAAATCGAGAATCAATTGAATCATTAAACTAAAATAAGAATAGTTACGTTTTTGCTTATGGTGATCAAAAATTGTTTTATATTTAAATTATTATTAGCTCACTTTTTTTATGTAATTGAGATATAATAATTTTTGAAGCATTTTAATCATAAAAATATAGGAATTTTATTTTTATGTACCAAGTAATGTAAAGCTATTTTATTGAAACAATCAAATATAAATGCAACGAAAATATTTTACTATGTTAAAAAAACATTTTTTTTTTTATCTTTTAATGTTTTAACGTGGAATACTTTTTCCTAGAATCTATAAAAGAAACAATGTAAAATCGTCATGTGTAATGATTGTAGCCTTTACTTTATCATTTCATAACAGTAAAATAGAAGGATACGGTAAAAACCCCAAATACACTTGAAGAGTTCGACGATCAAAGATGCTTTGAGACCACCATCTATAATTCTTATGGGTGGGTGTCGCCACATAACTTGCAATTATATATAACTGTTATAAGTTGTTGTTTTTTAAAACGAAGATTTATGAAAGTTTGTCTGATTACTAATCTTAATAGACAATTCTAAATTTTGACTCTTTTAAAACTGTACGAAATTGAATTTTTCTACACATTCAGAAGATTAAAGAATGTATTTTGGAATTAATTTGCTATAATCCATTGTTAAAACACCTCAGCCAGAACTTATATTTGAAAGTATTAAAGTAATTGTAATTAATTATTGCGATGGTAATAATAAATGAATTACTACTATATTACTATTACTATTATTTAAAATATAAAAATAGTTGACATTTATCTCTTCTTCTCTGGGATTAAATTAGGATATTAAGTTCGTGATATGTGGAAATAAAAGATTAATTAAATAATGAAAGTTACAAATCTGAAAAGAAAACAAGAAGAGCTGTTAAAAGTTTAATATTAATAGTCTGAAAATTTCTTGTCTAATAAATTTTAGTATAAATTATAGTAAAATGTATTATAATAGCAATTAAAAATTTATAGCTACTAAAACTTGTTGTGGCTTCAAAAACTTCCAGCACTAACATAATAATCTACATAAAAAATTTTCAATTAAATAATAAGGAAAAATTCGGATTTATGGTCATGAATGATACTCCCTTGTTACATACACCCCATAAAAAGAAACAAACAACAACCAAATAAAGTATTAAAAGGATTTTCATTGAGGGCTACTATGGTTATCATAAATTATTTACTACTTTTATGAAATGCTTATAAATAATAATAAATAATTGAGCTCTTCTGCACTGTAATAAAATTCTGATATAAGATCGAACGATAAGAAAATAAAAGATTAATTAAAAATTTGAAGATGAAATCAAAAAATATTGCTTAAATTTTATTACTAATGGTTTAAGAAATGATAAAATTTACAGTGTCAGAGGATTTTAAAAACTTCTTAAATTAACATGATATGCTAAATATAATTTTTTGATAAAATCTAAATTAGAAATAAAAAGAGAACCCTTAAATTAGAAATAAAGTATTGAATACGAATACAGTAATAATAATGCAAAATTTAAATCGGAAATTAAATTCATAATTTTGTACTGTAATTATTAAAGCCATTTTCGATACTTCTTATAGTTAGATGAAGTCATATTCAAAATTTAAAATACCCATTGTTTACATAAATTAATTTATTGAAATAAATAATTTTAGAAGTTACATTTATTAGAAATATTTTAAGTGCTCTAAAAGTGGAAATATATGTAGTTAAATTAACTTAAAAACACTGAAAATTCCTATGTAAAAGTCGTTTTTATAATTTTGCATACTTACCACTTAACTTTGTTAGTCTCACATAATAAACACTTAAGTGTTAAAATACTCTTACCAGCTCCTTGCTTTTTAACTTTCAACTTTCCTTTGAGAGTTTATGTTAAATGCATAGATATAAAAACTACTGGAACCAAAGTTAAAATTTAATTATCTCGAATAGGGCCTGAATAGCCGAGTGGCTAGCGCTCTGGCGCTCGGTACCACAGGTTTCGGGTTCGAGTCCCGGCGGTGCCATGTTTGCTTGTAGTGGTTCGGAATCCACTTTAAACCGTAGGTCCCGGTCTAATAGGATCGTAGAGCGTTGCGGGGGCATCGTTACTCCGCGTCCGTGGCTTATCTTCAAGTTACACGCGTCCCCTGGGTCATGCAAAGTGAGTACGTCTGTGCAGCACTTGCCTTAAGGCATCCAAGACCAAGCTGTCTGTGTTTGCCAGCTGCATTAGAAAGAAAAATTATCTCTAATATGATTTGATGACTATAGTACTTTGATCCTTTTGAGCAACATAAAAGTAAAAACAAGTCTCTTTTATTCATATTTATGAAGCTTTTAAAGCGAAGTAACTAAATTAGTTATTAAATTATAGCTAATATAAGATATCAGCCTCCACTTCATCCATTATCGATCAACGTTAATATTTTTAGTACTTTTAGTACTAATGAATCTCAGTGTATGCGATTAATTCATTAGAACACAACAAACAATGCATGAATATAATTTATTTATTCAATATAAGCAAATATACCCCAGCATTATTTTAATAAATCGTTTAAATGTAATACATTAAAATTCTATAAATTTAAATGAAATTAAAAGTTAAATATTTAATCAATTTCAAAATAAAAATTAATTTAGGAATTAAAATATTTAATTTAAAATTTTAAAGTTTCTAATTGAAGAGCAATACTGTTTAATTAATAAGGGAAGAAAGGAATTTACTTTTAATCTGTAGGTCTTGGAAGTAAAGTATTTATAAACAAGTCATTTTTCAACCATTTAAGATACCACTTCGTCTTACCTACTATATTTTGTAAATATTTAATCCAATATTTGTTTAATTTTTTTTTCCTAAGGCATTATTTACCATAAAATAATTGAATTTCAAAATATATTCGAAAAACGATGTAATATTATTTTATACAACAACACCTAATACCGTTGTAAAACAAATTGCTAAACAATGTAGTTAAAAAAATTGTTACATTGATATTTCTATATTTTCATTAGTGTACTATAACGATAAAAGGCCTTAAAACAAGGCTTTTATCGTTATAGTACACTAAATCATTATCATCGATTTTATCCTTTCATAGTTAATGAAAAGAATAATAAATTAAAAGAAAATAATTTATTGTCTAAGTGTTTTAGTTTTTAAGTCTTAAAAAATTCAAAGAGGCAAAAATCTCTCTTTATGGAAATATTGATGTTTAAATATAATATTCATAATTATGAAAATATACCAAGGCATGTAATATAAAAATATTCCAATGTATTAAATATAAGAATATAAAAATATTCAAATGAATTTAATAATCATAAAAATATTCCAATTTAATAAATAATCCCACAAATATACCAATGCATTAAATAATTCTAAAAAATTTCAAATTCTACGCATTTCATTAATTTAATAAATTTATCACTGAAATCATTCGACTAAAAGTAAAATATCTTGATGATTGATTACAGGAGACTTTTAAATTTTAAACAATATATTTTTGCATTCTTATTTTTAAAATGACGATTAGAGAAACACTACAAAAAGTAATAAAGTATATAAAAAAAAACTAACTAAAAAATTCTACAGGGCAACAGTATAAAGAACTTCTGACTCGTTAACGATTTATTTTAACCTTTTTTAATGGGGTATTTAATCTGAAAGTAAGAATTCCCAAATAATATTTTATCACGATTCAAATTCGACATAAAAAATGAAACACAGGACATAAATATATTGAAAGGAAAAAAAATTACTTTGCTGGAAAAATACTGTTTCATTTAGCAGTGTTCAAGTGATGTTTCTTTCTATTGGTAAAATAAGGAAAAAAAGTGTAATGCCTTAAGTAAAACACTTTTTTTATTATTATGACAGAGACGAGTCACACAAATGTGATATCCAATTAGAGAATAATACATTGCTGGGATTTTTTGCTCTTCAAGATAATGAGTAATCTGGAACAAACGTGATCTAAGTGCTTCTCTTTTAAAATAAGGAACATTAACAAAAGGAACAATTATCGAAAGAAATGGAAACATTTTAACAAGGGCACTTTTCGTGAACATGTTATAATATCGGAATTATTCTTTTCATTACTTTTTAAAAACCACTTATATGTTTAGTAGCTTAGTTATAAATAGACATAAATCAAACCTATTGAAATGTAATTATCTTTTAAAATGTTAAATCTAATGATTTTTTATTAAAGTTAATCATTAATGAATTATAATATATTACTTAATGAACAATTGCTATTCATATTTTATTTATTTGTTACTAGATGGCGCTTGTAAAAATAAACGATGTTTTTAGAAAAAAAGGTACTTGTCATTGATTCCTTTTGTAATTTTCCTTGAAGTTTATTTGTTAATGTTTTTTTTTCTTCTTTCAATGCAGCTGTCAAACACAGACATGGACGTCTTGGATGCCTTAAGGCAAGTGCTGCACAGACGTACGCACTTTGTATTACCCAGGGGGCGCGTGTCACTTGAAGATAAGCTACGGACGCGGAGTCACAATGCCCCCGCAACGCTCTACGATCTTATTAGACCGGGACCGACTTTTTAAAGTGGATTCCGAACCACTACAAACTACCATGGCACCGCCGGGACTCGAACCCTGTGGTACCGAGTGCCAGAGCGCTAGCCACTCGGCCATTCAGGCCCTTATTTGTTAATGTAAGAATATAATACATAAAATTCTTAAATTTTTTTTAAGCATTATCTTTTTATAGCACTAACATATGTGGTACAAAATCTATTGTTATTTGCAGATATTGTGCCCTGAGATCAAGTTTTATTAACTTCTAAAAGAGGTAGGGAACATCTCAAAATCGTATAGAAATTTTAAGTCAAAATAGTTTTCTGACACGGTATATAACACATTTGAGCTTTCTAGCAGAAACTCTTCATTTCACACGCTAACGCAGAAGCAGTACGATGGGTAATATTTTTTAAAACCTATTATTTTAAAACCTAAAACTAAACATATTATACAAATGAGCATAAATATAACCTTATTTATTAATTGTAACCTTATAATAATTCATAATCTGTGGATTTGACCGATATGCATCTGGTATATAAGATCCGAAATGTAATAAACAAGCAGCACATTGCTTGTATGAGGAGCATATCTTAAAATTGCGTATTTGTTCTGAGGTTTTTCGTAGAAACTCTTCATTTTACACACGATGCAGCAGTAATGTGACTGTGATGTAGTAGATGTGCAGCAGATTGAAAATTATCAAAGGGGAACACAGGGTTTCTGCTCACGTTACCCACATAAATTTGAATAAACTTTACCAAGGGATTCACAAACTTTTCTTTACTTTTTATTCTAACAAAAACATATCACATTATAGATAGAGAGATTTAGAGATTTATCGTGCTCATTCTCAACAAAGAAGCTTTCATTCTGTCTACGTTTTCGTGTTCTTACACATGATGCAGCAGTAGTGATATGGATGATGTAGTAGATGTGTAGCAGATTCAAAGTTATTGAGGGGAACCGCAGGGTACCCACATTACCCACATAACTTAGAATAAAATTTACCAAGAAATTCACATACATTCTTTACCTTATATCTAAATGAAATTACATCCCATTATATAGATTTATGGTGCTAATCGCAGCTTGGAATCTTTCGTTTTGGCTACGCTTTCGTGTTTTGAATCGAATTCCCCTGATTGGGTAAGACAATGCAGATGTTCATCTGGCCTCTGAGTTGCACTGTAGTCCTCCGCCACTAGATCAGCAACAGTGTAGCAGATTTAACGTTATACAAGGATGGTTGACATTGTTTGATGTTTTATATTTAAATACAATGGGGTGGGGGAAAAAGAATAAATTAATTTTTCCTGCTTAGATGCATCTGCAATTAAAACTAATTAACCAAATGAGACCGAATTTCACATAAAGTCTAGAGACGGCCTAAAAATGAGTTCTGAAAAAAATAGTACCGAATGCTACCAATAGGAGTTTTGAAGGACTGTATTAACCCGTCTTTTTCAAGAACACATTTTTGTAATGCTACCAATATACAAAATGGATTTCATGTACCTCTTTAGCTAAAATTCACATGGGGACTGTCTGGGGAACGAAACGATAGGGAATCTATAGAGATGGTACAAAATTTCTAGTAGGTACGGGACAGCCATATCTACATCTCTCCTGTAGTTGACTTTTGATACTAATTTGTTATTATGGAATTCATCTTCCTATGATTTCCGCAGCTTGTATATGAAATTCGATTACATTATGTTCATAATTTTTAGCTGCAGATGCATACAAACAGGGAAAACTATTTTATAGTGACCTAACGTATGTATAATTTTTTTACGTTCATCTAACGTATGTGTATTTTTTACGTTCATCTAGCATATGTATAATATTTAAATTTAATTATATGTAATAAATACATATTTTAATAAAATTTGTTTGTTTCATTCTTTATTTACATACAAATTATTCATTAAATACATTCATTACAGAAGCGTATGAATTTTTTTTTGTTAAGATTTTTCATTTATCTATAGAAATCTATCTATAGAAAAATAATATATTGCCTAATTAGCAAGTTATAATAGCTATTACTCACAAGAATGTTTTGAAATATAAATATTTTTCATGTAGCATTTTGAAAGTTGTAAATAATTTGAAGAATTTTATCATTGTAATGTAAATGAATTTCAAAAATATTGCCAAAACTTAGTAGAAAAAGAGAATAAATCTGAAAAATTATATGGGAATCGGAAAAAACATATACAAAAATTAATTTAAACAGATTTTTAAAAAGTGAATATCACATAAAATTTCTAAAAAGTAAAAGTAAAAAAAAAGTAAAAAAGCAATTAAAATTGTTTCCCAATAAAGGAAGCAACTACTGAGAACAAAGACGATCAATGAAATGCTTAAAAATAAATGTTGAGCAACCTAAAGGTTGTACAAAATGTGATTTAATCAAATTAACATATTAGAGACAGAAAATTATTCACTTGTAGTGGATGACACTTGATGTCGATACAGTTTTTTCAAGTATTAATTCAGTAATTAAATTTAATTAATTAATTTTAGTATTTTTTAAGATTTAAGTTGCATATATCTACCAATAGATGGCACCAGATAAACTTAAAAAAATGAATGAAAATTATTTATAAAGGACTTTCTGCAATAGAGTGAAAATAAAGAAGGAATTGACTTTAAAATTTTTTTTTTTATATTACTTGTTTATGGTGAGCTTCGAAAAACATGTTGTTCCTTAACTTTTGGAGGGCAGTGTATTTCCCTATAGGTTTAATGCCTTGTCATATTTTAGAAATGAATACAACAGATGCTATGCCTGAATTATTGTGAACTCAGACAGGATATTGAACCTGTAATATTCATTTTCGAATCAGATAGGAAATCAGATTTTTATTTTCATTACGAAATCATTTCCAAATCAGTCAAACAGAACAAACTCTCCTGACCATACTGAATATGGGCAATTTAGATGTGCTGCAAGGAATAATCATTAGATTTTTGAAGAGGTGAGAGAAAGATACTAATACACACATGCCGTACATGAAGTATTTCTACTAACTGTCTAATTGTAATGAACAGGGATTGAATTTATTTAACATAGTAGTGCTCTCATTATTAAATAGTCATTAAATTTTCAGCATTTATGGGAACATTCAAAGAATCACAAGCATTAAAAACGAAAGTTTGTTGTTAGAAAAATGTGGTTAAAAATACCAAAAATGAGTTACACGAAATGAAATAAATATCATAATGAAAAATGAACAGAATAAGAAGTAAACTCTATTCAAAAAAAAAATTCAAATCTGATTTTAGAAACATTAATTTTTCGCAATTAACACAGAAATTACTTTAATATCTATAAGTTATTTTTTTCTATTTTTAAAATTATTAAATTATTTACACGAAACTGATTTTTCCCCTAATTATATGAAAAAATGAATTTATATGAGATTAAATAGTTCTCATGAGAATGGAATGAAAATTAATGAATAAATTGCTTCTGCCTTCGTGAAGTTTTCTTTTTTCAAAAATGAGGGAGAAATAACTTCTATGTTCTAATTTTTTTAACTTCTATGTTCTGTTTTCACGCAAGAGTCAAGTTGTCTTTTTCAATTTTTTGTAAGCTTCCGTTTTTTTTTTAAATGAAGAAGAAACTGCCGTTACACATGCTTCAAGTTTTCATTTATTCTATTTTTGAGATTATTATTAAGAAAATATTTCTTGGAATTTTTAAAGTTGAAATGAAGGACATTTACTCGATTATAGAAATAAAAGGATATCAAAATTGTTTCAAAGCATTCGTATTTTTACAATAGGTTTGGAAGAGTATTGCTTCAATATACGTTATTAATAAAAATGTATTACTTCTTATGAAACAAAACCGTGCATGTTCCATGTGTCCATTGGATAAAAGTGTATGTGTCTATGGATTCCTGTGTGTCACATTTAGATGGCGTTTTGAATTAATTACAATTGAAAACCGTCAAAAGCACCTTATAGTTAAATCCATTATTTTAGAAGAATTTTTTATAGCATCATTTCTGATTTTAAAGAGAAACAGAATTAACGATGTATTTTCATTATAAATATACATAGAATGTAAATGACATATTATAAAAGAGCAGACTGAAACTTTAAGTCTCAAAAGGCTTCCGCGTATGCTTTTAACAACCCTATAATATATCAGTGTATGAAATATTATAATAATAAAATTTTTAACCAAGACTTAAACTGAAAACATCATTAAATTTGTAGATGGAATTAAAGCACATAAATATTCTTTCTTCAGCTGTTTAAAACATTTTTACAAAAGACGAAAATAAAACCCAAGGCAATACCTGGAAATTCTTTTATTATGAGTTGTAAGTTACAATCTTTGTTAAGTTGGACATCCACAAACAAAAATGACAAATGTCACCGGGCCAAAAAAAAGAACATTCTGGACAATTCTAACGAATTTCGATCAATTAAGAGATTTATTCATCAATATTCCTGCAGAAGTTAAATTTTAAAAAATGGATTATGACTGATTTTTGGATGAATAGACCAATTTTGAATGATAATTGATTTGATGAGTAGACCGCCTGTATCGAGAAATAATTAACGTCGGTTGCTGCGCTTCGCCGGGCGAAAATTATTAAGAGATATCCAAGATATGTAATAGAAAAAATCAATTTTTTTGATGAATAGACCGCCTGTAGATTTGTTGTTGTTGTTTCTAGAAAGACTTGTTGATTGTGAGGGTGTGTAAAGGCTACTGAAGAGAACCTCTCCTAAATTTTCTAGAGAATATCCTGCGGAGACCAACACTGTAAAAGAATCGATAAGAAAAGTTCGTCTGGAAATAAAATCTATTATAAATTGTGTAAACAAGGTTTAAAAAGATGTTACGAGGATGTAGACAGCAGATATTTACGATCTACATTGTCTTTAGCTGCTAAAATGAAGCAAAGTTGTTCAACATCTCTGTTCACAGTTAATTAGAACCGGGAAGCAAGAAGGGCCCATGCTGTTCAAATCCATTCTGCGATTCTTATTGAATGGCTTCAGACAAAAGGAATAAAGTTGAATAATAAAACTGTAGTCGCGATTGTAGCCACATGTAGTTAAGCCTTGTACGAGAAGGAGCATGTAACGAAATGGTTAACACTCCCAATTTCTCTAATGACAAAAAGTTTTATAGGGAACAGTAAAGTCGCATATTTCAAGTAGAGCATCCTTTGAAACAGAAGTTATTATAAATGGAAATAATTCCATGAAGTGCCGTAATCGTAGTTGCTTGTTTACACAAAAGTTATCAGCATGCCAATTATTTCTTTGGATTTATATTGACCATGCCATGGAAAATCGCATTTATAACCAATAAAGATTTTGGATTTTATACCATAAGGAAACCATTAAATAATAAATAAAACAACCCGTTTTAACCGTTCGTTATGTCTCCAATAACAATCATTACCATTAATAAGAAATTAATTCTTTATTAAGACTTTCACACTATTTCTGGAACATTCATTAAATTCTTTAAGAAACCTCGAACCGAAATAAGGTCAGCTTCTCAATTTATGAAAACAGTAATTTCCCGCAGAAATATTAATTAATGTCAAATAAAGGAAGTGCAATTCCTTAAGTATTACAATTGAGCTCCAAGCGACAAGCGATGCAGTGAACGGATTTGTTCGAAGAGTAATCTCTCCCGCCAAGATTAATTTGAGCAAAAAGTAATTTGATCATTCGGAAAATTGCATAATTACTCACGGTTTTGAATTGCTTGTTTCAGATTAGGGAAAGGCGTTGTTATGTTTACGTATTTCATAGGATATTAAGAAATGATTAATCTATTTTACAGAGTATATGGCTTATAGACATATAACTTATATTTGAACACAGAAACTTTTTGAACAACAGATAATTATTATTCATTCTATTATTTAATACGGCAATATGGTTTTGGTTTTTTTTCATGCAGAATTCAGATGTTAATTGAAATATCTACAAATGAATTTAATTGATAGAAATTCAATTTGTTATTGTTGTGTAAATTAAACTTTTGTTAACAACATATTTTTCATATTTATTTTTTAGCTTTTATTCATTATTATTTTGCAAATATAACGTCTGGATTTAAAATATTCTGATTCATAATTCACCAATATCAAGACATGCTACTGATTTGTGTGAAATTTAATTATCAATTGAGCTGTTTTATTTATATATTTAATTAGAATTGATAGAACAAGAGTGGCTTGAAATCTAACTCTTAACGGATGTTAAAACAAAATTTGAAAGTTGAATGACATTTTAATTTTGGGGAAACTTTCAAGCCACAACAGAATTCTGTCCATTATTTGATTTCCACTTAAGATGTCTTCACAAGTGAGAGAGACTTGAATGAAAAATCTTTTGTTTCTTTTAAAGTGTTCCTCCCTAATCAAATTATTTTCAATGTAGAGGTATTCGTTTCGAAAGCAACAAAAAAGAGTTTTGCTCTTAAAAGTTTTTAGAGTATTTCTTAAAAGCCTGTTTTCAATTTAAACTGAGATATTTTGAATATATTTGATGATGGAAACGTAAATATTAAATACGTTTAAAATAAAAGTTTGTCTTTTTGTTTAAAATGTTTATCTAATGTCACTTAGTTGCTGTTTGGTAAGTATTTTAAGAAGTAATAAAAGTATGCATACTTTATGAAAATAAATAATATGGATGTGGGAAAGGGGAATAGGGTTATATACGATAGGTCCAAGTTATGTAACAATTATTTGATGAATTTTAAGTTATATAAGAACAAACACAAAAGGTAAAGGCGTATTATTATTGTTATTTTTTTTTAGAATATCTTTCATTGTTTGTAGTAATCAGCCTCAAATCTGATTAATTATATGTTTTTTATTGATCGATTTGTTTCTTGATCTTTATTAAATTATATTCGCTTCCTAACGTGGATTGATTTTCCTAGTAACTGTAATATCAACAAAAAAAATTTAAAAACTCCTAAGGTCGTCTGTTTTATTTTTTCAGTTATCTTTTCATATTAGTAAAATAGATGGATTCGATAAAACCCACGATAACTCTTGAAAAATTCGATGATCAAAGAGGCTGCGCCCCTCCCCTCCCGATAATTTTTATATGTCGGTGACCCAACATAACTTACAATATTATATAAGTTACTTTTTTTCTAAAAACGAAGAAACATGAATAGTCGACTGATTATCCAATTTGAAAAGACAATTGGTAAGTTTCACTATTTTAAAAATATACGCAGTTGAGTACGAATAATATTTTTTTGATATTAATTTGTGATTTTTTTTATATTAACTGTGATTTATCTATTGTTATAACATCTCGGCAAAAACTAATAATTAAAGTATTGAAATAATTATAATTAATGATTACAACAGTTATCGTAAATTATTTATTACTTCCGTAATGCAGTTATAAGATTTAAAAAATAAAATAATTTGCTTTTTACCCTGAGATTAAATTAAGATTTAAGTCCCTTGATATATGGGAATAAAAGATTAATGAAACATTGAAAGGTAAAATATGAAAAGCTGTTAAAGTTTTATTATTAATAGTTCTAAAAAATTCTAGTCTAACAAATTTAAGTAAAAATTACAGTTTAGTGTATTATAATAACATTAAAATTTATTGTTACTAAAATTTATTGACGCTTTAAAAACCTCTAGGACTAACATGAAAAGTTGCATACAAAATTTCCAATTAAATAATAAGGCTTAATTCTGATTTAAGATCGTAACGATACTCTCGATCGTAAGCCTCAGCAAAAAAATAATATTTGAAAGTATTAAAAGAAATTATTATGGTTAATATTAATATATGATTAATATGGTTACCATAAATTATTTACTACTTTTATGAAATATTTATAAATAATGATAATTAACTGACGTTCTTCCTCTTCTGCTCTGTAATAATATTGGGATATATGATCGTAAGGTATTAAAATAAAAGTTGATTTAAAAATTAAAAATTAAAAATTTGAAAATGAAACAGAAAAACTTTATTTCCATTTAAAAATTAATGGCTAAAAAATGACAACATTTACAGTGTCCGAAGCTTTAAAAACTTTTTATATTAGCATGATATGCCTAATAAAAAAAATTCTCATAAATTGTAAGACAAAATTTAAATTAGAAATAAATTACTGAATGCGGATACATTAATAAGAATACGAAATTTAAAATGAAAACTAAGTTCGTAATTTTGTATTGTAAATATTAAAGCCATTTTTAATACTTTTGTACATTTAGACGAAGAAATTTTCAAAATTTTAAATATACTCATCCTTTCCTTAAATGAGTTTCTTGAAACAGATAATTTTAAACTTTGCATTTATTAGATTTATTTTAAGTGCTCTGAAAATAGAAATATATGTAGTTAAATTAACTTAAGAGCACTGAAAATTCATATGGAAAAGCCGTTTTTATGATTTTGCATACTTTACACTTAACTTTGTTAGCCTCACTTAATAAATACTTAAGTGTTAAAATACACTTACTAGTTCTCTGATTTTTAACTTTAAACTGTCAGTGCTTTTGATGGATAATGCCATATGTATTAGTATAAAAACTACTGGAACCAAAGTAGAATTTAATTATCTCTAATAAGTTTTGATGACTAAAGTGCTTTGATCCTTTTCAGCAAGATAAAAGTAAAAATAAGCCTCCTTGTATTATTGGATTCCCATTTATAAAACTTTTAAAACATAATAAGTAAATTACTATGTAAGCCCACAACTTGTTATTAAATATAGCTAATATAAGATCTCAACTTGCTCTTCCTCCATTATCGGTCAACGCTAATATTTTAAATGCTAATGGGCTTCAGTGAATGTGATTAATTCATTAGAACACAACAAACAATCGCATGAATTTTGTTTAATATAAGCGAATATACCACAGCGTTACTTTAATAAATTGTTTAAATGTAATACATGACAATTCAATTAGTTTTTATGAAATAAAAAAAATAAACTATTTAATCAATTTCAAAATAAAAATTAATTTTAAAGTTTAATGTTAATAATAGGGTTTAATTAATATGAGTAGAAATGAACTTTAATTTATTTTTACTTTGTCGTTCTTGGAAGTAAAGTATTTGTAATCAAATCCTCCTTCAACCACTAAAGACAGCAGTTCGTCTTCTCTGTTAAATTTTGTGAGTATTTAATTCATTCTTTCTTTAATTTTCTTTTCTAATACATTATCTACTTCAAAATAATTGAATTTTCAAAATATACTCAAAAAATCATATAATGTTTTTTTACACACTTATAAAACAAATTCCTAAACAATGTCGTGGAAAAAGATTTTACATTGATATTTCTATCTTTTGTGTAGTATAACAATATAATGATTTGTTTCAATTGTGAAATACGCCCTAGATTAAAAAATAAATTAAAGTAGATAATTGATTGTCTAAGTATTATATAAGTATTTTAAGACTTAAAAAATACGAACAAAAAGAGAAAAATATTTCTTTATATATAGAAATATTAATGTTTAAATATAATATCCATACTTGTATAAAAATATTTTAATGCATGAATTACAATGATATAAATATATTCCAATACATTAAATAATTATAAAAGAATTCCAATTTTATGCAATTCGTTAATTTAATAATTTTATCACTGAAATCCCGCGACTAAAAGTAAAATATCATGTTGATTAAAGTGTTTTTTAAAAATTTAAACAACCTAGATCTACATGCTTATTTTAAAAATGATGATTAGAGAAACACTACAGAAAGTAATAAGATTTATAAGAAAAGTAAATAAAAAAATTCTAGACGAAAACAGTATAAAGAACTTCAAGCTCGTTAATGTTTTATTTTAATGAGGTATTTAATCTGAAAGTAAGAATTCTCAAATATTATTTTATCAGCATTCAAATTCGACATAAAAAAAAATAACACGCAGGACATAAATAAATAAACGCAGGCTTTAAAACAAGTATGTTGAGAAGAAAAAATGAATTCGCTTGAAAAATATTGTTTCATTTAGCAAAGTTCAAGTAATGTGCTCTTTCTATTGGTAAAATAAGAAAAAATAGCGCAATGCCTTAAGTAAAACACTTTTATTCTATTATTACAGAAAAGAGTCGCACAAATGCGATATCCAATTAGATAATAATAAATTGCTGGGATTTTTTCTTCAAGATAATGAGTAATCTGGAAAACATATTAGCTAATGGATCCACTTTTAAAATAAGAAGCATTAACAAAAGGAACAATTGTCGAAACAAGTGGAAACATATCAACAAAGGCACTTTTTGTGAACATTAGTAATAATACAGAAATTCCACTTCTGAAGTTCATTTCTTTTTAAAAACCTTTTAAATATTTAGTAGCTTAGTTACAAATAGACATAAATTAAAACTTCTGAAAGTTATGTTATTGTCAACTAAAACGTTGCAAAATGTTATGATATTTGATTTAAGTTAATAATTAATGGTTTAAAAAATTCATACTCAATGAACAATTACTGATAGATTTTGCTAATCAAAGTGGATTTGTTTATTACTAGATGGCACTTGTAAAAAAAATTATATTTACATAAGAAAGCTTAAAGTGTACAAATAATGTATAAGAAAGTAGATATGTAATTAAGTAAAATAATTTTAAAGTATATAAATAATGTTTTCAAAAAAGTTATTTGTTATTGTTTCTTTTTGTAATTTTAATCTTTATTCTTTAAAGTTTATGTCATTAGTGTACGAATATAATACATATAATTTTTTTAAATATAATCTTTTTATAGCACCATCATTTTGATACAAAATTTATTGTTATTTTTATATAAGTTATCCCAACATCATGCTTTATTAACTTTTAGAAGAGGTAGAGAACAGATAGACATCTCGAAATTGTATATAAATTTTAAGTCGGAATTGATTTCCTAAAACGGTAGATAACACAGTTGAGCTTCTTAGCAGAAAATCTTTATTTCACATGCTGACACTGCGGCAGTACGGTGTGTGATATTTTTAATAACCCTTTATTACCTTTTAAAAAGCCTTTGGTAAACAGTTAGTAAATTATTTAGAAATGTACATAAATATAACCTTATAAATTTTATTAAAGTAATCAATGGATTTAACTTATATGTATATGACATTCAAGCTTGCGAAGTGCAATGAACGAACATATGATGTATGCCTGCTTGTATGCGTATGTACGAACATGCTTGCATGCGTATGTACGAACATGCTTGTATGATATGCCTATCCTGAAAACGTGCGGGTGTTCTGAGCCTTCTTGTAGAAACTCTTCATTTCACACGATGCATCGGTAGGGGGGTTTGTGATGTAGTACAAGTGTAGCAGATTCAAAGTTATGAAGGGGAATCCACAGGGTTTTTGCTCACATTACCACATAAATTTGATTAAATTTTAACAAGGGATTCGCATAACTTCCTTCACATTTCATATAAGCGAAAACATATTTAATCGTTCTCATTCCCAATTTGGAAGCTTTTATTTTAGCTACACTTTCGTGTTTTAAATCGGATTCCCTAATTTAGAAAATCAATGCGAATGCCCACCAGGCCTCTCAGTTGCACTGCAGTCCTTCCTCCAATTGATCAGCAAGAGTTCAGCACATTTAACGTTGTACAAAGATGACATTGTTTGATGTTTTGTAGTTAAATACATGGGTAGGGATGAACCTAAAATAATTTCCCCTATTTGGATACATAATTAAAATTTATTAACAAAATTGAACCGAATTTTGCATGCAATCTGAGGATACGCAGGGGAAAATGAGTTCTTAAAAAAATAAATAAAAACTTTATTACCAGACGCCACCTATAGGAGTTTTGGATGTTTGTAATTGTCTGTCTCTTTCAAGACAACACATTTGTAATATCACCAACACACAAAATGGATTTAATTTGCCTCTTCAGTTAAAAGTCACATGGGGTGTGTCTAGGGAAAGAAGCGACAGGAAATCTATTAACAGCCGCATCTGAATCTGTGATTTAAATATAGTTGAATTTTGGTACTGAATTTTTTTTGCAATTCAACTTTCTATACCTTCCACAGCTTGTCAATTAAAGTCTGTTCATTTATTTCGGCCTTAGAGGCCTCCAAACAAGGAAGGATATTTTATAGCCACCCTGTATGATATACTGTCATTTGCAAAAAAAGCAAGAATAAGGATTAACATGCATATAAAATTTCATTTATTTTATTTCCCATATTTTTTTCACAATTTTTTACGCAATAGTGGAACATGAAAGTAACAATTAAATTGAAATGTTTTAAACTGTTGATTTTTTATGATTTTCTTCAGAATGTTCTTCGTCTGCTGATTATGATGATATATATAGGCCAACTCTCTTTATTACGACTTCAAAATGCAAGTAACAATCAATGCGAAACGATAGAGACCTACTTTTTCATTATGAACTTCCAAGAAAACCATCTTCTAAAATAAAGACAAAAATTAAAGCATTTATCGCATGAATATTTTCATCTTTCGTGATTACACACCTGGCTTTGTAAGGAGTTAAACCTTTATAGTCCCATCCACTTTTAACAGTTAATTTCGCAAGTTTTTACTTTACTGAAGTAATGGCAAAAAAGCCACTCGCACGCTATCTCAAATCACGGCTTCTAATTATTCTTCCCTTGGCGCGATACATCTAGATTTAGAGCTGACACAGCTGCAGCAGATTTACCGCGCAATTAGCAGCTTGCATTACTAAAGAAGATAGATTGAACTTCGAGTGTGTTAAATGCCTTGCACCAACTCATGCTTGAAGATGCTGTTATTTTTAGAGCAGTGACTCCCAATTTCTATCATCGTGTGTGCTTTTTATAGGGTGAAGGAACTTTAAGATTCTTTTTAGATTCTATATTCAAGGTTTGGGCATAGAGTTCATTTGCACAACAGCCGATTCAAACTTTTGCTTTGCGGGGTTTTTAAAGAAGTACTCATGAGTGAGAACAATAAGGTACAGATTAATCCTATTTCTCAAGCTATAAAGTGATGAAGGGTGGATATTAACCAAAAATATTTTTACCCAAAAACAGTAGAAAATGGGCTTTTTACGCGGACACTTAGCAATTGTTATCCAACTCACTGTTGCAGGCCTATTATCATCTTTAACAATGTTAAAGACATAAATACACATATAAATATTTATTAATTATAAGACAAGCATACATACGTAAGTAAATATGCACTTATAGTTGAGGGTACATAATCATTTTTACTGAAAAAAAAGCAAATTAATATTTGCATACTCACGTGTTTATTTAACAATACATCTTTTCTCATACTACGGCACTACTGGTACATGAATGCTAATTTAAACGAACATATGCATATACACTCAAGAGCCAAAACATTATGACCAATGCCCAAATTTTGCAATGAACTCGCCTGGATGACGTGGAAGGCACGTGATCAGGTGGAAGTGGTATTTAACTGGTATTAAGTGGTGGTATTAATCCATGCCAAGGCGGGTTGAAGCTGTGCTGCGCACCAAAGGTGGGCCAACTCGTTATTAACAGGTGGTCATAATGTTTTGGCTCCTGAGTGTATGTCTCTTTTAAACATATATATGTAAGAAAAAAAAACTTATTTCTCACGTGTTTCTTAATTTGCCTATTTTTAAAGAACAAAATTATTTAAATTTAAAAGTGGTTGTTCATGAATTAGCATTTTATATTTCAAATTAGAAATTTATGATATTAAAGTCTGACGTTGCATAGAACACATACTTTTAATAAATGTATTAAGGAAATAAAATAATTTTTCAAAGTATGTAAGGTATTTACTTCAAAATACAAACAAGATATACCTGTTAGAATTTTCTAATTTTATTAATTTCTTAGTTAATTACAAATTTCTAATGTACTTTGTACTGTGCATTGATAGGTATCATGTCCCACTTATATATAGCAAAACAAAAATTCTTTGAATTTAAACGTAAATTTTCTAAATTCGTCTATGTTATAAAAGAAAGATCAAAGTGCTTTAAACAGACAACCTAACCATCGATATGAGATGCTTATAAAACCTATTTAAACCCTCACTGTGTCTCCTTGTTTCAGAGACCAGTGACTGCAACGAATGTCATCAGTGAATACGATCCCGAACTCTACGTCAAGCTGGCTGCGCACTTCATCAAAGAGCCACCAGTCGGACAAACTACTAATCTTGTTTTCAATATTTTTAAAATGATATTAAATGATGTTCAACTGTACTTTTTATCATTAAATCATTCTAAAATATTTAATAACATAACAACAGCCGTCGAAACAGATTCAAAATATCTTTTCATCTGTCAAATCTGCAAGTAAAATGGCACATGGAAGGTTATTGATATCCGATTCATGAAACTACGAGTGAATATTTATTCCTTCTAAAACGTTCAAATAGAAAAAATGTCCTTTATGTTACCATCTAAAATATGCAATGCAATATATATATATATATATATTCTATTCGCAACAATTTAAACCAAAACATATCATATCTCGATTTGTAAAAAAATAATAATAACTTTTTCGTATTCCAGAATAAAACACTAGTTTTGTCATAAAGTGTCATTTTTATCGATTGATTTTGTGTTAAAAAAAAAGTTTAAAAAAAAGAAATCGGTAAAATATGATGAACGATTTTTCACATTATAAAAATTTTTTATGAATCTTGTTTCTGACTGATTTTCAGACAATATTTCTACTGAAGTTAAACGGTAATTTAAATTTTGATTACTAATTTAATAATAGCAAATGTTTAGTTTCTTTTATTGCTGCTTTTATTTTAAATGTTCAGCTATCTTTATGTATTAGGTTGGGGGAAAAGAAATCCATTATTTTTACTTTAACTTCAATAATTTATTTAACATGTTTTGGATTACCAATTTTGGTCGAATATGCACCGTTTTAATAATTTGCTATTATTTTTAAGGTAGCTTCATAATGCTTCTCTCATGGAAGTATTGGTCTTTATTGGCGAAAACCCATAGTAATCGATTTTCACAATCTTCTATTAATGCCAATTTCTTATCATTAAGGAAGTTTTGCAATGCAAAAAAAAAATATATATATATATATGATAATTGCTTGGTGCCAGGTTCGGACTATATGGTATATGCATCGAAACTTCCCCAATCAAGCTCCCGGAGTTTAAGGTAAGTCATTATAGACGTTTGTGGCCTGGCGTTGTCCTTATGGAACACAACACCTCTCCTATTGACCAATTCTGGCAATTTCTGGTCAATTGCTAACTTCAAACGATCCAGTTGTTGACAGAAGAGATCCGAATGTAGTGTTTGGCCATATGAAAGCAACTCATGAAAAATTATTCTTTTTCAGTCCCATCAAATGCACAGCAGAATCTTCCTGACCATTAGTCCTAGTTTGGCCACCGATTGAGCTTCTTCAACGCGATTTGACCACGATCGTTTTCGCACAATATTTTCGTATGTGACCTATTTCTCATTCCCAGTTACCATCCGCTTATGAAATGGGTCAATTTCATTCCTTTGACCTTCCGATCATATGGAAATTGATTCATCATACTTTTCTTTGTGGGCTAATCGGTGTGGCACTGAAACATCAGATGCATCCTTAACTTTTTGAATCCAACTTTGTGCAAATGATTTAAAACTTATTTATGGTTGATCTTTACCTCCTGGTACTACTAACATGCCGGTAAATTTCGATTATTTCTGTGATTTTATTGACATACTAATTCGACGACGGGCCTACCTGTGCGAGATGCATACTTAACATCAAAAATACCTGAACTAAATCGACGAAACCAAAATTGCACGTTATTGTTGTTACAGTATCAGGGCCATAAACAATATTCATCTATCCTATTCATATTCAGATTCAGATTCACTATATTGGTATTAAGTGGTGGTATTAATCCATGCCAAGGATTTCAAGGGTTGAAAGATTTACTGTGTTACGCTCCAAAGAGCCAAAACATTATGTGGGCCATCTCGTTATTGGCAGGCGGTCATAATGTTTTGGCTCTTGAGTGTATAAAAATTGAGGACTAGTTTGGTTTTTTTCTACATATTTATATTCAATGAATTGTATGAAATCTTATATTAAAAATTAGAAAAAAAGTTGATATTGATTTCATATTATTATTTTTTTTGTTTTAAAACACATTTCAATTCAAGTAAGGCAGTGAATTTTATTAAAATACAACAGCATCCCCCGTAACCTACCCCATAGCATATTCTCATACTGAAATATATTTTTAACACAAATATCAAAATCTTAACAATGAAAAACAATAAACAAATAATAAATGGATTTGTAACAATTATTTTTAAAACACAGGTGAAAAACAACAACAATTTAATGTATTGTTTAAATAATATACATTGTTAGAAATAACTATTATTTGTTGTGAAAGACTAAAAGATTTCAGAATGTAATTTTACATTCAAAGAGTGAACGACTCCAATTTTTATCCACAATTAAAAAACAATAGTTAATAACTGTATAAGATGAATTTTTACAGAAATATGGAATGGAAGAGACTGTCACCATCCTGATGTGCTTATCGTTTGGAATTTATATGTGCTGGTCATCCTGAAGTCTGCTAAACCTTTTCCTGATTATCCTGATTCTCAAAATAGTGAACAATATCTAGATTCAAATCATCCTCCAACATATAGTAGCTGGAAGAACCCCTTTCATCACCATGTCTCTGTTTTTATAATTCTATGAATACTGAACTCCATCAAAACTGTTCATCTGCCTGCTCATTTGGATTCTGAAAACCTTTAACAATATTTCCATTTAAAAAAAATACATGAAATTCATACATCGAAATATTCAACAATAATAACAGAAGATTCTTCCATAGATATCAAAGTCCAAACAGATGCAGATATAAATAAACCTACAATAGACCACTCCACCAAATGGAATAACAGTTCAAAAATATCCAGGTTTGGACAATAAATAATAAGAAATCAAGATCCTGAACAGTTCTAGAACAATAAGAATTCAAGATCCAAGAAAACCTTCAATATCATAAGCTCCAATAGCCCAACGCAAGTGCAACCCCAAGTGCAACATCCTTATGAAACAGTTATTGAAAATAGAATCTCATTAGTAAACAATTTAATAAGTCAACGACTCCAATTTTTATCCACGATTAAAAACAATAGTTAATAAAAGTATAAAAAGAATTTTTACAGAAATAGGCAATGAAAGAGACTGTCACTGCTAAACCTTTAACTGATCATTCTGAATCTCAAAAGCCTGAACAATATCTAGATTCAAAGCCTCATGCCTTCTGACCTTTGCAAGATCAATTTCATTCTCAAAATCGTATACAGTATCTAGATTCAAGTCATCATCCTGCAAATAATAGCTGGAAGAACCACTGTCATCGTCATGTCCCTGTTTTTACTCCATCACTCCTGTTCATCTGGCTTAACATTTGGATTCTGAAAACCATGCAAAATATTTCCATTTAAACAAAACTGATCATCGCACGCTTCAACAATAATAATAGCAGATTCTTCCATAGATATTGAAGTCCAAACTGTGGCAGATATAAATAAACCTACAATAGACCATTAACTTTACAAACAAAATAACAAGTTTTAGACAATAAATAATAAGAAGCCAATATCCTAAAGAGTTCCAAAATAAAAAGAAATCAAGATCGAAGAAAACTTTTATCATCACAATTTCCAATAGCCTAACTATCGTAAGTGAAACATCGTTATGAAATATTTATTGAAAATAGAAACTCATCAGAAAACAATTTATTATCTTTACCAACAATAGAATAATTCAAATATTTCAAAAATATTCTTATTTAAATTTAAATGATATATTACAATAGCAGAATACCATAAAATAGAAATCATAGACACTTTAAAATTACAGCAAAATTAATTCAAATTTTTATGACAAATATATACAGTCGCCCTGTTGATTTAAAGAAGTACAAGCAGTGGATAGCTAATTTTATTATACTTTTCATTTTTAATTTATATTAGTTTAAAATCCCAAATTGTCCTTTGTCTAATTGTGTTTTGTCCCCTTTGTGTTTCGTCGCTACCAAAAAAATTTAAAACCAAAATTGTCCTTTGTCTAATTGTGTTTTGTCCCCTTTGTGTTTCGTCGCTACCAAAAAAATTTTAAAACCCAAAATTGTCCTTTGTCTAATTGTGTTTTGTCCCCTTTGTGTTTCGTCTCTACCAAAAAATTTAAAAACCCCAAATTGTCCTTTGTCTAATTGTGTTTTGTCCCCTTTGTGTTTCGTCTCTACCAAAAAAATTTAAAAACCCCAAATTGTCCTTTGTCTAATTGTGTTTTGTCCCCTTTGTGCTTTGTCGCTACCAAAAAAATTTAAAAACCAAAATTGTCCTTTGTCTAATTGTGTTTTGTCCCCTTTGTGTTTCGTCTCTACCAAAAAAATTTTAAAACCCCAAATTGTCCTTTGTCTAATTGTGTTTTGTCCCCTTTGTGTTTCGTCGCTACCAAAAATATTTTAAAACCCAAAATTGTCCTTTGTTTAATTGTGTTTTGTCCCCTCTGTATTTCATAATTGTAAATATTTATTTTTATTGTAAATATTCAGCATTATCATTTATTGTAAATATTCAGCATCATCATTCATTGTAAATATTCATCATCATCATTTATTGTAAATAATTTGCTCATCTGTATATATTTGTCAAATTTCTGCTAAATATTTTTTTTTTAAATTTGTATGTATTCTAAAAAGTTTTGTATATATTATTTATATTTTAATTTTGTTTTTGTATATAGTATTTTTTGTATAGTTAAGTTTTATTTATTTTTTTCAATTTTTTTTACGTTCATCTAACGTATGCATATATAATTTTTTTTACGTTCATCTAATGTATGCATAATTTTATTTTACGTTCTTTTAACGTATGTATATTTTTTTACGTTCATCTAACGTATGTAAACTATTTAAATTTAATTATATGTAATAAATACATATTTTAATAAAACTTGTTTGTTTCTTTTGTTATTTAGATACAAATTATTCATTAAATACATCCATTACAGAAGCATATGAATTTTTGTTTGTTAAGATTTTTTATTTATCTATAGAAACCAAAATGAATAATAACATGCTTAAACATTTTTTATCTATTATCCTGTTGATAAATTATAATAGCTATTATTCATAAGAATGTTTTCAAATATAAATACTTTACATGTGGCATTTAGAAAGGTTAAGGAATTTAGTGTCATTTATCATTGTAAGGTAAATGATTTTCAAAGATATTGCCAAAACTTGGGATAGGTAAAAAAAAAATCTGAAAAAATTATCTGGGAATGGAAATGAATGCATGAATCAAAACATATGAAACAAGGCATTAAAACATATTTTTTAAAATAAATATCAAATGAAATTTTCTTTAAGTATTAAAACTTTTAAATTTTTTTTCCTAATTAAGAAATAAACTACTGAGAGCAAAGGCAATCAATGACATGCTTAAAAAATTAAATGTTAAGCAATCTAACGGCTGTAAAAAATGTGATTTAGTAAAATTAACATATTAAAGATAGATTGATATAAACCTATTTCAGTAGATATTTTAAAATTAGATGCTGCAGACTATTTAAGTAAAAAATGGAAATAATATATTTAATAATCAGAAATAAAGCCATAATTTGAAGATAAATTTTAATTCATTTGGTTTAAAATACAAAGTTAAAAAATTAATAAAATGAAAAGAAACAAAATTCTATTTAAACCGGATTATGAATTTAATGAAGTAAGGAAAATAAATCCAAAAGATTGACATATAGAAAAATTGGTACTTACGTATTAACGCCACCTTATCCACAAATTTGGCGGTTTTTAAGTGGGGCCAGTCTAACAGCAACTGATTTGGCGGTTTTTAAATGGCGCCAATCAAACAGATACAGATTTGGCGGTTTTTAAGTGGCGCCAATCTAACAGCTACAATGAAGTGTAGATTGGCGCCACTTAAAAAACCGCCAAATCTGTACCTGCGGTTGGCGCTCAAAAGATAACTGCGTGCGCGTGCGAACAACAAGATTTCTCTTTATTGGCGCAACTGTAGCTAAGGTTTCGTTAATACGTAAGTACCGAAAAATTTATAAAATTGTAAAAGCTACTTAATTAAAACCTTATAAATAATATTGTAATATTTTACAAGATTTATTCAGAAAATCAATTGGAAAAATCGGAGATAAAGTAGATACAAGAGAACATAATCGTTGATTAAATCAATCTTCTCATACTAAGTAACGTTTAGTGGAGTAGTACATACAAACCTACTTAAATTTTTTAAAAAGAAAAAATGAATATAAATATTGCATAGTATTTATTTGTTTTTGCTGTTATTGAATGACTGAAAAGTAGCGGTTATTGAATTTTGAACTTATTAAAAGAAGATGATATTGCCAATAGAAATACCGATAACTACTGTTTAGCTATTGAAAATCTGAATAACTATGTGAAAAATTACTACAACAAGAAAAATTTTCAAAAATTAATGATAATTACATAAGAATAGGAATAATATTACAAAAAGCATTATCTGTTACAGTAACATAAAATGTGGGATATTTCTCTAGAAGTATGTAATGGTAAACGATTTGGAAAGTTCGTATTTAAATCGCTATAAGTAACAAAGAAATTACTTCTATGTCTAGTTGTAATTTTTTTCTGTTTTTAAGAGAAATAACTGCTATGTTCTAATTTCTTCTATTTCCGTTGTGTTTTCTTTTTTTTCAAAAATGAGAAAAAAAACCTGTTTTCATGCATGAGTTAAGCTTTTTTTTTTAATATTTTTGCATAGTTTTCCTTTTTTTTAGATGAGGAAGAAACTGCTTTCATACATGCGTCAAGTTTTTTTTTTTTATTTTTGCGATTATTATGAAGAAAAAGTTTCTTTGAATTTTTAAATTTTAAAATGAAGAAAATTAACCTATTATATATATGAAACAATATCAAAATCGTTTCATAGTATTCCTTTTTTAACAATAAACTTGGAAGGCTATTGCTGCAATATGCATTGTCCTTAATAAAAATTGTAATTATCTACTTATAAAACAGAACAATACATGTTTCATGTGCCAATTGTATACAAATGCATGCTGGCGTGTCACATTTAGATGGCGATTTGTATAAATTCCAGTGGGAAGCGCACAAAATCGTCATACAGTTAAATTCTTATTTTAGAAGAATCTTATTGTACATTGTAGTTGATTTTAATTGAGAAGAGAAATAACTACGCAGCTTTCATTGCAAATGTACATAGAGTGTAAATTACATATTATAAAACATGAGTCTGAAACTATAACAGTTGGGCTGACATGTTCGTAGGCTGACACATAGATGGCGCTACTAGTATTAAATCCATATGATTTTTAGTTAGCACTAAACTTCAAAAGACACGTGTATAAATTTCACAGTTGTTGCACTATTAGTATGTGAGTTATAGTATAGTAGTCTTTTGAAGGTTAGGGCTAACTAAAAATCATACGGATTTAATACTAATAGCGCCATCTATGTGTCAGCCTACTCTCAGTCCATATGTTATGTCGCAAAAGGCTTCCGCGTATGCTTTAAATAATCATATAATATTTTAATGCAAGAAATGTTATATTAATATCATTTTAGCCAAGACTTAAACAGAAAACCACATTAAAATTATAGAGGAGAATAAAACGCATAAAAATTCTTTCTTAAGCTTTTAAAAACGTTTGCACATCAGACGAAAATGAGAACTCAAGGTAATACCAGGCGAAACTTTTATTATGAGTTATACTTTGAAAACTTAGTCATCAAAAATGTAAAATAACAATTTTAGATCCGTTAAAAGATGTAATAATCATACTAAAATAAAAAAAAGAATAAATGGGTTCCGAATGATTTTTTAGAAGAATGGATCAATATTGTTTCTCCTGTTATAAAGGCAAGTGAGAATTTTTCCTAACATTGAACGTGAACGATCTAAATTTCTGAATCAACCTCTTCTAAATTTCCTAGAGAAAATTGAACGGAGATCGACACCTTAATAGAATCGATAAGAGAAGTTAGTCTGGAAATGAACTCCATGATAAATGGAGGAAACAAGTTTAAACTATTTGTTATTATAAAAGACAGCAGATGGCGCCACGAACAAGAGCTGTAACTCCATATAAGGCTGTTGTCTTGTACGGGGAATCGAATGTAATAGCAATGGCTGGAAAAGGAACGCGACGGAGTTGCTGATGGCGGGTGGTGGTTCGATTAAGTATTTTTGGTACCAATAAAATCCATATATATATATAAATATATATATATATATATATACTCACTCAAGAGCCAAAACATTATGACCACCCCTACTTTTTGCAATGAACTCGCCTGGATGACGTGGAAGGTACGTGATACTGCAAGTGGTATTCAACTGGTATTAAGTGGTGGTATTAATCCATGCCAAGGCGGGTTGAAGCTGTGTTGCGCGCCAAAGGTGGGCCAACTTGTTATTGACAGGTGGTCATAATGTTTTGGCTCTTGAGTGTATATCAACTGAAAGTTGTGTCAATTAATGAAAACAGGAAAAGAAGATAACACAAGGTTTAAAAAGCTGCTTCGAGGATGGAGACATCAGGTATTTACCATCCCATTGTTCTGAGTAGCTAAACTCAGCAAAAGTAATTCACCGTTTTTAATCGCAGTTAATGAGAATCGGGAAACATCACGTGCCTATGTTGTTCAAATTCATTCTGCGATTCTTATCGAATGACGTCGAACAAAAGGAAAGACGTTCAATAATAAAACTGTAGTCTCACTTGTCGCCATAGGGAGTTCCGTAATCATACTACAAGAAGCATGTAATGAAATGATTTACACTCCTAATTTTTGTAATGAACAAATAGTTTTATCGGGAATTGTAAAGCAGCAAATTTTATGTAAGATATATTTTGAAAAAGATGTTATTATTGTTGGAAATAATTCCATGAAGTGCCAAAATCGTAGTTGCCTCTTTACACTAAAGTTGCCAGTATATTCAAAGTATTTCTTCAGGTGGGTATTGAAAATGTCCCATACAATGGAAAATAACATTTATAACCATTAAAACGTTTGGATCTAAAATAGAGAAAAACCATCAAATAACATACACTCAAGAGCCAAAACATTATGACCAACTGTCAATAACTAGTTGGCCCACCTTTGGCGCGCAACACACAGCTTCACCCCGCCTTTCCATGGATGCCACAAGTCCTTGATAGATGGCCGGAGACAGATTGTGCCAGATGTTTAAGCAACGGTCACGCAAATCCGAGATATTACGTATTGGTGGTCTTTGAACTCTGAGCCGCCGTCCCAGTACATCCCAAATGTGTTCTATCGGATTGAGATCCACTGAGTTAGGCGGCCAGGACATTAACTGGAATTCAGCATCATGTTCCTGGAACCACTGCAACACAATTTTAGCCTTGTGACAAGGGGGCGTTGTCCTGTTGGAACATTCCATATCCAGCTGGAAAAACAGAGGCCATGTAAGGGTGCAACTGGTCCGCAATGTTGTTCAGATACCCTGTAGCATTCATGGTCTGCTCTACCACAACCACGGGTCCCAGAGACGCCCAAGAGAGCGTCCCCCAAAGCATAATACCGCCACCATCGCCCTGTGTATGACCTACTGTACATTGAGGGAGCAACTGTTTGCCTGGAAGACGGCGTATCCTGACAGGGCCATCGGCATGATGAATGACAAACCGTGATTCATCTGACAACTCTCTTCCACTGATCCATGGACCAGTCACGATGTTCCCGGGCCCAGCGGAGGCGCAGTTGGTGATGACGCTTGGTCAGTAAAGGCACACGAGTGAGACGTTTGCTGCGTAGGCCCTTATCCAACAGTGTCCGCTAAGCAGTGTGCTCCGATACTATTCTCCTTGGCCCTGCATTGTATTGGGCTGCCAGCTGTGCCACAGTCTGGCTCCGGTTTTGCTCCACCATGCGAGACAGTCTCCGACGACCTTTTTCTTTGATAGCGTGGGGACGTCCAACAGCATGTCGTCTACTATTGGTTTAACCGTCATTCATCCACTTTGCACTAGTACTAACAATTGTAGATCGCGAACAACCCACGAGTCGTGCAGTTTCGGAAATACTTGTACCGATTCTTCTAGCCATTACTATCTGCCCTCTATCAAAGTCAGTTAGATCCGCAGCCTTTCCCATCACACATAGAAGTAAGTGAAAGAATGATTCTTCAGACTCTCCAGTAGCAGTTAAATACCACTTTCACCTGATCACGTGCCTTCCACGTCATCCAGGCGAGTTCATTGCAAAATATAGGGGTGCTCATAATGTTTTGGCTCTTGAGTGTATAAAGCTACCCTTTTTAACCATTCATTATTTCTTCAATAATAATCATTGCAATCATCAGGAAATTAATTCGTTATTAAGTCTTTCTCCCTATTTCTAGAACATTGATTAAATCCTTTAAGAAACGTGGAATCTAAATATGGACAGCCTCCCAATTTATTAAAATAGTAATTTCCCCGCAGAAATGTTAGTTAATGCCAAATAAAGGAAGTGCAATTCTTTAAGAACCGCATAATTACAATTGAGCGATTTGCTATGCAATGAATGGATTCGCTCAAAGAGTAATCTCTCCCGTCAAGATTAATTTGACCAGAAAAGACATTTGGTTCACTCGGTAAATTTCATAATTACTCTGTGTTTTGAATTGTTAATTTCAGATCAGACAATGGCGTTGTTGTGTTTACGTATTTCAAGCGATATTAAGAATGATTTCCTTTAACAAAGAAAGAATTATTGAAATTAATATTTTACGGCTTAAAGTTCATAAGAGCTAAAAACTATTATGCATTTATCACTTTATTTCAATTAACATTTTCAGACTTAATTTTGTTAAGATTGTAATAGGATTAACAAATAACTCTAAATGGAGCAAGAATAAAAGCCCACATTCGTATTCTTTTTTTTCTCTTTTTGTAAAGCTAATGCCTGGATTTAAATGGTTCATGTTCATGATTCATCCATATCATGACATGCTACTGATTTGTGAAGAATTTCATTATCAATTGCGCTATTTTATTTGTGTATTTAATTATAATTGATAGAACACGAGAGACTTGAAGTCGTACACTTAGCGGTGGTTAAAACAAGATTGGAAAGTAGAATGACATTTAAATTGTGGAAAAACTTTCAAGCTTGACAGAATTCTATAGATCATTTGATTTCCGCTTAAGATGTCTCCACAAGTAAGCTCGACTTGAATGAAAAACCTTTTGTTTCCTTTAAAGTGTTCCTCCTTAATCAAATTGCTTTCAATTTAGAGGTATTCGTTTATGTATTGCTCTTAAAAGTTTTCAGAGTATTCCTTAAAAGCCTGCTTTTTATTTTAACTGAGAAATTTTAAATATATTTGATGATTGAAGTGTAAAAAAACCTTTAAAATAAAAAATTGTCTTGCAGTGTAAAACGTGTTATCTAACGTTACTTATTTGCTGTTTGGATAAGTACTTTAAGAGGTAATATACGGTTTCATACTTTATGGAAATCAGAGATATGGATGTGTAAAAGTGTGAAAAGGCTTAAATATGATAGGCCCAAGTTGTGTAACAATTATTTAATGAATTTTTAATTTATAATGATAAACATCAAATGGTGGTAACAATAAAAGGAAAGACGTGACATTCAACCACACCAAAAAGTCTTTGACTACTACTAAGGAAGTACAGTCAGAATATAGAGGGCGCTACTGTTATGCTTCAGTTGTTGTTACCAAATGCACGAAAGGAGCTGTTACAGAAGGATGTTTAGAAAACAACGTTAGTAGTTTTTTCATATTTATGTCAATTAACTTTTTTTTGTGTAATGCGCGCTTTATGTCAATTAACTTTTTTTGTGTAATGCGTGCTTTCGATAAATATAAACTCATTAAAATAAGCTAAAATGATGACACTGAAAACCTAAATTTTACTAAAATTTGATGATTTAAATAAATTATATGAATGGATCTTTCATTGTAATATATTTTTTAAATAAATTATTGAATTCCAAAATATTTTTTTTTTCCATTTTTTTTTTTTTTTTTTTTTTTGAATGGAGCATTTAAAAATATATTTGATTATCGCTTGAAATGTATTGTAGATTTTTTTCTTATGAATTATTTACTTCTAAAAGGCGCATTTATGCATCAATTTTTTTTATGAATATTGAAGGTATTTATCAGTTTTCATCTTTTTCTTTAAATACTAAATTTAATTCGTAATTTTGTGTTACAATTATTATAACCATTTTCTATACTTTTTTTCTTATTTACATAAATTTATTTTCAAATTTAAAATATTCATAGTTTTCCAAAATAATTTTCATGAGATAAATAATTTTAAACTTTATAATAAATATTTTAAATGCTGTGAAAATATGCATATAGTTTAATTTTAAGAGCACTTAAAAATCCTATGTATGTTCGATTTTAGGATTTTACGTACTTTCCCTTTAACTTGATCGTTCCACGTAATAAGTGTTACTCTTACTAGTTTCTGGACTTTTAACTTTAATTTTTCAGTGCTTTTGATAGATAATATCAAATGCATTAATATAAAAACTTCTTTAACCAAAGTAGAATTTAATTATGTACAATATGACTTGATGACTAAAGTGCTTTGAAAATTTTGAGTAAGATTTTTTTTTTCCAATGCAGCTGGCAAACACTTAGACGGCTTTGTCTTGGATGCCTTAAGGCAAGCGCTGCACAGACGTTACTCACTTTTGCATCACCCAGAGGGCGCTTGTAACTTGAAGATAAGCCACGGACGCGGAGTAACAATGCCCCCGCAACGCTCTACGATCCTATTATAACTGGGACCTACCGTTTAAAGTGGACTCCGAACCACTACAAACATCCACGGCACCGCCGGGACTCGAACCCGAAACCTGTGGTACCGAGTGCCGGAGCGCTAGCCACTCGATCATTCAGGCCTATTTTGAGTTAAATAAAAGTAAAAATAAGTCCCTTTGTATTATTGGATTCATATTAATAAAACTTTTATATATTTTAAGTAAATAATTATCTAAGCACGCAATTTTTTATTATATCATAGCTAATGCCAAACTTCGCTCTTTATCCGTTATCGGTCAACGCTAATATTTTAAGTGCTAACGGGCTTCAGTGTGGGCGATTAATTCACTTGGACACAACAAACAATTGCATGAATATTGTTTGTTTATTTAATGTAAGCGAATATATAACAGCGTGATTTTAATAGATTGTTTAAATGCAATGCATTAAAATTCAATAAGGTATAAAGAAATTAAAAATTAAAAATTAATAATTTAATAAATTTCAAAGTTGAAATTAATTAAAGAATCAAAATATTTATTTTTAAATGTTAAAGTTTCTAATTGAAGAACAGAAGTGTTTAATTAATATGAGGAGAAATAAATTTATGTTTGCTCTGTCGTTCTTGGAAGTAAAATATTAATGAACAAAGAATTTTTCAACCCTTTATGATACCATTTCGTCTTAGCTATTTCAATTTCGTAAATATTTCATTCCTTCTTTCATCTGTATTCATATTTAATTTTTTTTTTCTTTTCTAACTCAAAATCTAGCTAAAAAAAATATAATTTCAAAATAAATTCGAAAAAAGATGTAATTTTTTTTTCCAACAAGCACTGGAACATTTATAAAACAAATTGCTAAATAATGACGTTAAAAAATGATTACATCGATATTCCAAATTTCTTTTTAGCGTAGCATTATAATACAATGTCTTGTTTTAATTATGAACAACGCAGTAGATAAAAAAATAATAAATTAAAAATAAATAATTTTTTGTCAATTTATAAGTAAATATCTAGTAAGATCAAGTAAATATTAATTGTGTTATAGTTTTAAAGACTTAAAAAATACAAAGACACAGACAAAATATTGCTTTATATATAGAATTATTAATTTTTAAATATAATATTCATAATTGTATAAAAATATTCCAATGCATGAAATATAAAAGCATTCCAATGCAATAAATGTTAGGACATAAATAGATTCCAATACATTAAGTAAATATTCCAATTCTATGCATATCATTAATTTAACAAACTTATCACTCAAATCATTCGACTAAAAGTAAAACATCTTGATGATTACAGTATATTTTTTAATTTTAAATAGCCTATCTCTTCATTCTTATTTTAAAAATGAGGATTAGAGAAACACACTTCAGAAAGTAATATACTATATAAAAAAGTAAATAAAAAAAGAGTAAAAAGAACTTCAGTTTCATTAACGTTTTATTTTAACATTTTTTAATGAGGTATTTTATCTGAAAGTAAAAGTTTCGAAATAATATTTTATCAAGATTCAAATTCGACATAAAAAAAAATGAAACGCAGGACATGAAACTTAGAACAAATATGTTGAGAGGAAAAAATTACTTTTCTGGAAAAATTTTCATTTAGCAGTGTTCAAGTAACGTGTTCTTCCTATTGGTAAAATAATAAAAAAGAATGCAATGCCTTAAGTAAAAGGATTTTTTTATTCTTACAGAGAAGAATCAAGCAGATGTGATATCCAATTAGAGAATAATAAATTTTTGAGATTTTTTTTTTCTTCAAGTTAATAATAAATGCGGAACGAAAGTCAGCTAATGGCTTCGCTTTTAAAATAAGGAGCATTAACAGAAGGAAGAATTATTGAAGGAAGTGGAAACATATTTAACAAGGGCACTTTTTTTGAACTTTAGTTATAAAGCCGGAATTCCACTTTTGAAATTCATGACTTTTTAAAAACCTTTTAAATATTTAGTGATTTAGTTACGAATAGACCAATATTAAACTTTTTGAAAGAAAGGTTATTGGCAACTATAATTTAAAATTTTTTATAATTTTTGATTTCAGCTAATCATAAATAATTTGAAAAATATACTCAGTGAACAATTACTGATAGATTTTGCTAATCGAAGTTTAGTTGTTTATTGTTAGATTTCACTAGTAAAAATAAACTATATTTATAGATGAAAGCATATTTCAAACTATATAAATATGGTTTTTAAAAAGATAAAAATCACAGTTTCTTTTTGTAATTTTCCTTTTTATTCTTTAAAGTTCATATCGTTATTGTAAGAATTTAATGCATAATTTTTTTTATATTGTTAAAATATTATCTTTTTATAGCCTTAAAATATTTGGACCAGAACCACGATTTATTATCTTCTAGAAGAAGAGATTTATAGAAGAATCTTTTAGGAATCGATTGACATATCGAAATCGTATAGAAATTTTAAGTCGGAAATTAGTTTCTAACGCAGTAGATAACTCATTTGAGCTTTCTCGCAATACATTCAATACGGAATGATAGAAACCTAGTCTTTGATTATAAACATCCATGAAAAGGACTTCTAAAAAAAAGAATATAATATATAAAATATAATATAATAAGAATATAATAAAGAATATAATATAAAGAATATAATAGGAATATAATAGAAATTATAGAAGAATCTTTTTGGAATCGATTGACAAATCGTATAGAAATTTTAAGTCGGAAATTAGTTTCTAGCGCAGTAGATAGCTCATTTGAGCTTTCTCGCAATACATTCAATATGGAATGATAGAAACATAGTCTTTGATTATGAACATCCAAGAAAACGATCTTCTAAAATAAAGAAAAATGGAAGTAATTTTCCCGCGACTATTTTCAACTTTTGTGATTTTCACCGCTTTGTAAGTTATTAAACATTTATTGTCCCACCCACTTTTAACAGTCCATTTCGCAAGTTTTTACTCTGCTGAAGTGATTAGCAAATATACTTTCTCGTCGTCAAGAAATAAAGAAAAAGAACATTCGCACGCGAGCATTCATCGTGGCTTCTAATTATTCTTCCCTTGGCGGGATACATCTAGATTTAGAGCTGAACACCTGCAGCAGATTTACAGCGCAATTACCGGCTTGCATTACTGAAGGAGACAGATGAAACTTCAAGTGTGTTATATGCCCCTTACCAACCACTGCGTGAAGATGCTGTCATTTTTAATAAAGGTTTTTTTAAAGGGTGAAGGAACTTGAAGGATTCTTTTTGGGTTCTATATTTAATGTTTGGGTGTGGAATTCATTTGCACGGCAGGCGACTCAAGCTTTTGCTTTGCGTGCTTTATGAAAGAAGTACTTATGACTAAGAACAATAAAGTACAGATTAATCCATTTATCAAGATATTAAATGATGAAATGGGGATATTATACTGTTTGCTGCGTAGCCCCATTCCAACAGTGTCCGCTGAACAGTGTGCTCCGATACTATTCTACTTGGCCCTGATTGTATTGGGCTGTCAGTTGAGCCACTGTCTGGCTCCGGTTTTGCTTCACCATGCGAGACAGTCTCCGACGACCTATTTCTTTGATATCGTGTGGACGTCCAACACCATGTCGTCTACTGCTGGTTTCACCGTCATTCATCCACTTTGCGTAAGTACTAACAACTGTAGATCGCGAACAACCCACGAGTCGTGAAGTTTCGGAAATACTTGTTCCGAGCCATTACAATCTGCCCTCTATCAAAGTCGCTTAACGATCCGCAGTCTTTCCCATCACACGCAGAAGTAAGTGAAAGAATGATTCTTCAGACTCTCCAGCAGCAGTTAAATACCACTTCCACCAGATCATGTGCCTTCCACGTGTTCCTGGCGAGTTCATTGCAAAATGTAGGGGTGGTCATAATGTTTTGCTCTTGAGTGTATATATATATATATATATATATATATATATATATATATATATATATATATATATATATATATATATATATATATATATTTGAAAAGCTGAAAGCAGCTTCTGTTGTGATGGAGCACCCGTATCTTTTTGCAAGTTTAAAAGTATTCGAACCATCACCACCGGGATTCGAAAGCGCCATTGTTCAAAATTTACCCCATTTAACCCTAATACTTTTTGACTTCGGTGATCTAACGTTTATTAATTTATATGTATATATAATATATGTATGTATATATAATATATGTATGTATATATATATATATATATATATATATATATATATATATATATATATATATATATATATATATATATATATATATATATATATATATATATACATATACTAATTTACTGTCCATCTTTGCAAGTTTAAAGTATTATCGAAAATTGTTAAATTTACCCCATTTAATTAATCTTTTACTGTATTAATTTAAACTAAAATTGCGTTCTTTATATTCTTGACGGGGCAATATGGTCGAGTGGTTAAATACTCGTTTCACGCAGAATCCGTGAGTTCGATACTAAGAGTTACATTCTTAACGATATGCTAAAAATATGATCAGACTATATAGAATTTTCATGTTTTTATCCATGCAATGTCTTATTAAATCATGCTTTATTTAAATGGAAAAGGTAAATGAAACATATTTTAAATGGCTTCTGATGATCATTTTGAAAGTCGTAGCCAAAATATACTTTTGAGAATACCCACGAAATGCCATCTTTCTTTTAATTGGTACTTGAAGAAACCAACTTTTGAAAGCATAATTTTTAACTAATTTGTCTACATTTAGGGAAGCCAAATGTTCTTTCTATTTAATGTACATCTACATTTAATTGTAAAGCTTTATTTGTGTAAAGAGTCAGTGAACATTTAAGAGCATGCCATTTAAAATGTAATGAGTAGTGCATGAAATATTTCGAAAGAAATATAAATAAAATAAGTTCTCGGTTTTTAAATAAATGAGTGAATGAAAAATGATAGAAAGATATATTAAATAATTCCTGAGAGATATTTAAAGTTGTGTATTAAATATAAACTAAATATTTTTATACCTGATATTAACATATTTTGCTAATTTTTAATGAGTAAACAGTTAAAAAGGCGAGTACATATTTGGGACTTTTATGGGCTCAGATATGATATATTATCCTATTTTAGTAAATAGAAAATTACATTAACAGCTTTGTAATGTAATTTTCTTAACATGTAAATTACGTGACTAATTTGTTTAAGAAGCTCTTTAAAAATAAAATAGAAAAAATTGAACTAAAGTTTTCTTTCCTTCTGATTTAATTATGTATGCATTATATTTATTCTTTCAAATTTCCATAGAAATGTGATTTTGAAATCTTTCCAACAAAATAAAAAATTTAAAATCTATTTGCTTATTAAGATTTATTTATTATATGATTTATTCATAATTACTCGTTGTCTTCGATAATTAATAATTTGTATATTTGGTATCTGCTAAGGTATTTTCTATTTGATTAAATCAAACAATATATCACTGTTGAGTCCATAAAACTTCAAATGTGACCGTATGGGTCCGAGTGGCTTAGTTACCAATTGGCTAGTTTTCTGGCCTATGGTTCCACAGACTTCAGGTTCGAATCCTGGCAGTGGCACGGATGTTTACTAGTGGGTCGGAATCCACTGCAAAGTGTAGATCCCGGTCTAATAGGATGGTAGACTTGAGGTTTAGCCAGTCTTCAGCCCTCCTGGTTCCTCGCTAAAGTGAAGCTGCATATTAAGTGCTAAAGTGAATGCTGGAGCTGCATTAGTGTGGTTCGCATCCGTAGCCTATCTTCAAGCTACACATGTCCCCTGGGTAGTGCTCAATGATTGACAGCCGTGCAGCCCTTGCTGATGGCATAAAGATTAACTGTCTCTGTATTGCCAGCTGCATTAAAACTATAATAATTCATTACAGGGGAATTGTCTTTTTTTATGATTTTCTTATGAATATAAGTTTAGAGAAAAATGCTGATTTTATTATCTTGATGAAGAACTGGGAATGAAACTAGTGGTTCATTTTGCTTTTGCTCTGTAGAATCTCTGTTTAAAATCATACAATTAAAGTCGATTCCAAAGTCTACATTATGGATGAATGTACATCATGCAGTTTTGTTCTGCAATGTTCTTCCTTTAGGATTGAGAAGAAAGGATAAAACATATGTGAAATCCCAATATGATGCCAAGTTACGTTGATACAATTTGAGTCCTGCATTAGTCCCAAGATGCACCTCTGTAGCTCAGAGTTGGTACATACCTTCCATTCCTCTGGTGAAGAACGTCAGGTGCTGGTACAGAGTTGGACTGTAAATGTGAGATTAACTTTCACAATCGCTATGTAGTTTAATTTAAAGTGCTTGCTGTAGCTCGTAAAAACAAGTGAAATTAAACTATAATCTTCTTACAAGCAAGCTGGTGTTTAACATAGTTCTTCAAATGGCATAGAAATATATATTAAAAGAAAATATTGTATATGCTCTTTATTTTTTTAACACTTATCTAAAAGTGTAGGTATTAGAGAGAGCATATTTTCATATCAGAGCTGAATAAAATCACATTAAAAATAAATGACAATAATCATTTATTGAAATGTTTAAAATTTCTTCAAGAAATAATTTCCTTTAAAATCAATAATAAAAACATGATTTTATTTGGTGTTTCTTTTGCGAGGGCTTTTAGTTTTGTGATAAAAAAATGTCTATTTTTCTAATTAAAAATCTGATATTTATATATCAATAAACTAATAAATGTTTATATAATGTTTAATATATCAATAAACTAATAAATCCAATGTATCATAGTGACAAAAAATAATTATTATAATCTACTGGGACATTTTCCTCAACTCACAAAAAAAAGGTTTCTTTGGTTTATTCACGTAAAAAACATATTTTATTTATACACGGGAATATATAAACTAGTATTCAGTGTGTAACCACATCTCGAATTCAGATTTAATGGACCACTGTAATGGACCACTGTCTTAAAATACCGGCTGAAGCAAATTCAAATTTAAGCCCCCGGAAATATATTCAGGAAATAGTTATCGATGATTTCATTCTTGCGAGGTTCATTCCACCAAGGGTGACAGCAAAATAATTCGATTGAAATCGATAATGGGTATGATATCGAAATTAAACAAAAAAACAAATTTGGAAATTGCTTTTTTAAACAGGTTTCGACGAAAATCGAATATTTAAGTTAACTAATATAAAATCTGCAAGAATAATAAATCTCACTAAAAAAAAATTATCGAGACACTTAGAATTAAATATATAATCTTTCTATTAGATATTTATTTCTAAGTATCTCGATACAATAAATATATATTTGATGATTGGAAAGAAAATCGTTTAAACAACTTAAATTATTTCAAATGAGATTGGAATGATTCAGAGAGACATTTATTCCAGATTTCTAAAAATATTAAAAACCAAACAAATGTTTATTAATAATAAAAATTAAAAACTAGGTGATTCTCTTTCTCTTTTAATTTATGCTTCATTTCAAACAGAACCAAATAAAAATTGCAGAGGCCACAACAAAAATAAAGATAAAGTTTTCTTTTTTCTAAACAATTAAATTGCTACTTGGCCAAATAAAATTATGAACTCTATCTTTTGTAAAAAAGATTTATAAGCTAAAAAAATTTGAGGTTTTTATTTTTATGTAAAGAAAGAACGATTAACTTGTCATTGAAACTTATTGGTCCAAATCTTATTATTTACAACATCTTAACAGATAAAAAAACGCAATTTATTTTTATTCATGAGTTCTGTGATTTTTGTTGGGTAAGTTCTTTAGGAATTACTTTTACTTAATAAAAAGTTTATTACATTAAAAGTACAAATTCAATTGAATCAGAATTAAAGAAATACGTCATAATTTTTTTTTAAATTTGAAAAAAAAAATTTTTTTAATCATATGCAAATAATTGTCCAATATAATATCTTGCCCATCTAATTTTTTTGAAAAGAGGCTTAATTCTACATAAAGAGATTAAATTAATTTTATTTTAGTTTCTTTCAATGATTTTTTTCTTGTTGATGGTAATACTACTAGAAAAAAAAAGTTCAGAATACAGTTTAGTTCAGAGTGATAGATTTAATTACATGAGATTTAATTTATTGAAAAGAAAGGCTTTTCAAACTGAGCTACCATTTTTTGAAAAGCTTCAACTGAAGGAAGAATATCAATTTTATAATTAATTTATCGATAGAAAATGTTAAATTTCCCTTGGTTTGATGAAAATAAAAGTCATCAAAAATTCATTTATATTTATAAAGAAGCTCAGTACAATAATTTCATTTCAATGTTGTATGACACTGTAAAAGATAAAAATACAATAAATAAATGAAACTACAGTTATAAAAATGCATTTTAAATGATTTTTTTTATCAATGTAAATATATATATATATATATTTATTTATATAAAATAACATCACATGCACAAACATTATTAATACAGGGTGATTATAGTTAATGTCAAACTTTCAAAATGCTGTAAAAAAAGAAATATTCGTCACAGTGAGTTTAAATTTGAACTGAAGATACTTGAAGAAGGGGGAAATGGTATGCCATCAAAAAAAGTTCAAAAAAACTACACCGCTTTTTTCCATCCAATTTGGCATGACCCTTTCGTCGTGGATGGGCTTTCCACTAACAGTTTCTTAACTGTTGAATGACTTGGAAGTGATTTTTTCCGTCGAATAAAAGAAAAAATCAAAAACATTGAACACTACAGTTGGTTTAACGTGCCAAATTTTGACTCAAAATATCACTTACAGCTGAATTCAATTTCTTTATGCCGCTTACAGCACCATCTATTAATGCACTTTGGTACTTTTTTGACGCCATACCATTTCCAGCTTCTTCAACCATCATATATATGTATATATATATAAATACAAACCATATTTGTAAATTTCTAAAAAATTAGTATATTTTTTTTAATTAAATGGTTACTTAATTTTTTTTAATATTTTCCATAATTTTCTAATTTAAATAGTTTAAATTAATTATTATTTTTTAAACAACTTAAAAAAATTAAATGCTTAATTAATTGACACGAACGAAATACTTCTTTATCCAACATTATTAATTTAGATTTTATAACAATCCCCACAATACAATTTTTATTTTAATGTATTAGATATATTTATAAAAGACGAACATTATTTATAGAAAACAATAAAGCAGTATAAGCCAAATATTTTTTTTTATTCGATAAAATTCTTCACTTGTTTGAAATTTTACATTCTTTAGATTGTTATTGAAACATTGTTAAGCGTTGGATAGCACTCAATATTTATTGCATAAGAAAAGCATAAGTAGCAATAGATAAGCAACTTTTTTTTACTGAGCTCAAAGAAATGTTTTATATAAAAGAAAATCTATGTTTTATGTAGTTATGAAATTTTAAACAAGTAGTCCGATGAGGAAAAAGTTAACAGGGAAATTTATTATTGACAAATATATTTTAAATGGGAAAACTATAAAGAAAAAATGTTATAATATCTAAGAAGATTAAGAACGACAAAAGTCTTGTTATTTGTCTACATTCTTTTTTCTCTCTAATGCAGCTGGCAAATACTTAGACGGCTTGGTCTTGGATGCCTTAAGGCAAGCGCAGCACAGACGTTACGCGGGGCCAAGCATTACCAAGGGGCGCGTGTAACTTGAAGATAAGCCACGGACGCGGAGTAAAAATGCCCCCCGCAACGCTCTACGATCCTATTAGCCCAGGACCTACGGCTTAAAGAGGGTTCCGAACCACTACAAACATCCATGGCCCCACCGAGACTCGAACCCGAAACCTGTGGTACCGAGCGCCAGAGCGCTAGCCACTCGGCCATTCAGGCCCTGTTTGTCTATATTAAATTCAAATTTATCTAAGAGTGTTGAACTGTAAATTGATGACTATAGTTCCATAGTTGAATTATTAAATTTCAAATCAAATCCTTAGTTAGTTGTCACATCGCCAAAAACGTCAAAAAAAAATTTAAAAATAATAAGAACAATTTGCGTATTTTTCATATTAATTCTATAATTACAATCTTAATTTTCTCCATTACTGAAATAAATCTTATATACTACGGCTTTGACTGGCTTCAATAGCAGCGTCAATAACAATTTTTTTATGTCATCCAATGTGTTCCATAAATTTTACAGAGGAGCTGTTCCTTATTTACCAGTCATATGGTAAATAAGTCCAACTGAGTCACAAAGACAAGATGTTGTCACTACGACTATCGTATTTCTTTCTTTCGGTGCAATTAATTATTGTTATTAGCCGCAGCATTCTGATGGTTCGGGAAGTATTGATCAATCCATTCAAACATTTATGGAATCTTCATTTATTTACAAGCAATATTTACAAAGATATACAGGGTTGATGGTAACATCCCAAAGGCAAAAGCTAAACTGGAAGAAAAATTTTCTTTTTAGAATAAAACAACTCGTTTCCACGGCAACTGCTGGTCTCCGCGGCAACAGCCCGTTTCCACCGCAACAGCGCAATTCTGAATCGGTTCCAAATGATTTCTGTAAAACTACCACGTGACGCTGCGTGGCGCGAACTAAAGCATAAAAATTCCAACAGATGTACAGAGGCTGTAATGTGCATGGTCAGCAATGAATCTAACTTTTGCTCAGTCGCTTCTTTCGGCTCTTACAGCCGATCAGTTCAGGAAATTTCGAAGTGAGTTGGTAAGTTACACATTCCACGCATTTAAACAGGATCATGCCCGACTCGTACCTCAGTGGCAACGTGACGAGCCGTGCACCACTGGTGAGCATTATGGCTAAATTTCCATCCTTTGGCAGATTTGCTGTGGACACTATTTCAAAAAACGAGAACACTCGACGGAATTTGTGATATTCATCATCTTGCCTCGTTAGTCGAACTACCTGGTGGGAGTTTTCTCCAATAAGATATGCAAAGAAGGGGTAGTTCTCCTCTAAAGTCCTCCCGTAAGGCACTTCCCTCCTTCTCAGCGACACAGAACCAAGTCAGACTTCTACCTACGGTGCTCCATCACAACAGAAGCTGCCCACTTTCCTTCCATCCATGAATAAGACTACTCAGGGAATGTTCATCCCGCATTGCGAGACACTGAGGATTGCACACAGAAAACCCATTAAATTCATTTAAACAATATAAATGGATATGCGCTTAGATAAAACAGTTTGCTATTATTAAGGTGGTTAAGTGTTTTCTGAATTATATTACATGTTAGTCAAATGTGAGCCAGTTTTATAAATATAAAATCTTCAAAGAAGTCTATCTTGTCTTCTTCAATTGTATTGTATCAACTTTTCTTGATAGCATGGTAATATTGATTTTTTATAGGTACAAATGACATCAGGTCAAGTGTGTATCATAATGACAATTTATAATTTTGCATAAACTTCATGGAAATTCTCCATTTACCATATAATATATCCATAACCCAAAACTTTTTCTAAATATTTGTTCGAGTAATTTAAAATCCACCTTTTTTAATGTTGTACGTAAAACAGTTTAACAAAAAGATTCCTTTTCTTTCTGAGTTAGAAGAGTTTTTCGTTAATGTGGCAGAAAAAGTCAATGTAGTTTAAACCACAGGAAATTCCATAAATTTTTCCGTACGTCAATCAATCATCAAGAAATGATACTTAGTTCATTTTAATTAATTTTCGTATGATAGAGATAAAGCATATGTGAACTTTTAAAATGTTTTATGGAAGGATATCCCATTAATACATTAGACTTCCTTTTAGTTGTATTTCTACCTTGAATCTAGTTCTTGAAGCATCGGAGCATGCTCCCGAAACAATTCCCTTTTCCGATTGTGGCTCAGCAGATGAGCTTTTCTTTCCAGGTGCTCTGATCTGAGACAAAGGAGTCCGTAATGAAGTCTAAATCGGTGGTAATGAGCCCGTCGGACAATTGTTCCACATTCCTAATGGTCCCATAGCTCAGACAGAGGGGAGAAGTGTGATGGGCGGTCCCTCAGAAATGAGACATCTTTCCCCAGCCATTCTTCCGCAAGAAATGGGCCCAATGCGGCACCCATTGTGCCATGCGACGGTCTTTTGTGCAAATGTTTTCGTTTCCCAACTTAGCAAAGCTATTAACGGGGAAACATTTGCCGAAATGCATTTATTCAAAATACCTTTCAGAGACGATATTTATTCCGAATGAAAAATATTCCGTCCTCTTAGAAAATATAGGAGCTATTAGTTCGAGATCGATGTTTTCGATTAAGATTCAAAAGGGTGGCTATTGTATGGAAATGCCATTTCAAAATTCATTGAAAAAATTATGAAATGTTACCTTAAATGTTTCATTTTTATCTTATGAGTTATAGAGAATCGAATTTCGACGAAACATTTGATAGTGTACGATGGTGATATTTTATTTCAAATGTCTGTTGAAAAATGAAAGCATATTGCAAGTTTAATATTATTATTTCACAATATCTTAGATGGGTTATCAAAATAACATTGCATTTCTAATATTATTCTGTCTTAGATTTATTTTTTTTTAAAGTTATTTACACAGCACGGTGAATAGTCGAAATTTATGTTTTAATATAGAACTTAACTGGGATAGAGAGAAAAGCTTTTCTTATTTATTATTAGTTTATAAAAGTTCACACTAAGGGAACTAAATATACGATAAAAAATTACTTTCATTATATACAAGGATTTGCTTATTACTGTGTAAATCATTGTAAATTGTAAACTAGGATTGTTCTTTCAAGAAATAAAATTCGCTAATAACAAACATTTCTGACACACAATAGTTGTATATTTATGTATATAAGATAAGGTTTTCATCACACAACCTTAAAAAGCTTGTCTAGTAAGGATAAATAACATTTTAATTTTCTTAAAAAAAACACAGTTGAACATGTTCAACTGTTGATGTGTGAAAAACAGTTGAACATGTGCTTGACTATATGAAAATAATTGAATTGGAAAGACACATCCATAAATGAATTTCTTTCTAAATTCTAACATCAGCAAATACAAATACCATAACATTGTCACAAGAATTGACATGATTTACTATTAAATTTCTCATATAACTCTTCAAACCCTTGCCAAGATTAATCATTACACTGATAATTTATAAGTTATTTTTCGCAACTTAATAGCGAACTAAGTGAAAGTAGTGGTATTTTAGTATTATTTTGTAATAGACTATTAAAAAATTGCCCAATTCTGGGAAAAAAATTAATTTACGACGAATTCTATTTAATAAGTAAAGGCAACAACAACAAATTCAAATTAAACTCAACTTTATTGACATTAGACAATACAACTTTTGTCCAGTTGCTCTCTTCGGCTCTTACAACTGATCAGTTCCGGAAGTTCTGATGAGAGTTGGTAAATTATGTGTTTTCATGCATTTACTCAGGACTATGCCCGAGTCGTGTCCCAGTAGCAATGTGCACCGCTGGTGAGTATTAGGTCTGAAATTCCATCCGCTGGCAGCTTAGTTGTAGACACTATTTCAAAAAAAAAGGAAGACTCGATGGCGGTTGTGATGTTCAGCACAGCATCTTGCCCCTCTGATTGGACTACCTGTTTTTCTCCCACGCGATGCGCAAATAAGGTTATTAATCCTATCGAAGTCTCCTATCTGAGTCCTGCCGGAAGGTACTTTCCTCTTTCAGCAATACGGAGCCAAATCAGACTTCTACCCACGGGTTCTCCATTACAACAGAAGCTGCCCATTTCCCAACATTCTCTATTTAAGAATGTTGGGAAATGGGCAGCTTCTGTTGTAATGGAATCAGAACTGTGGATTGCACACAACAAAAACCAGGATATTTAAACACTATAAATGGATATGTGCTTGATAAAGCACTTTGCTATTATCAAGGTTAATAAGTGTGTGTATTTTCTGATTTATTTTACATGCTACACAAATGTGAATCAGTTATCCTTAAAAAAACTTCAAAAGAATCAATCTTCTCTTCAAGTGAAATTGCATCAACTTTCCTTAATGAATCCGTGATAATACTGATTTTTTTTATAGCTGCAAATGACATAAAGCCAAATATCTGTCATAATGAAAATTTGCAGTTTTGCATAATCATCAAGCAATGTCTCCATTTATCATGATGATATAACATTTGAAGCAAAAAAAAAATTTTTTAATATGTATTGGAATAATTTGAAAATCCATCTTTTTTAGTATTGCTTGTAAAATATATCACAAAGCGATTCATTTTATTTCTGAGTTATGAGATTTTCTCGTTAATGCGATAAAAAGTCTGTAACGCAATCTAAACCACAGGCAATTCAACAAATTTTCAGTACGTAAATCAATCATCAAGAAATGATATTAATTAATTTTAAATAATTTGTGTATAATACAGATTTAAAAAAAACGTCAAATTTCAGAAGCTTTTATGGCCGGATATCCCATTTACACCTCAGGCTTTCTTTTACTCAAGTATCTGCCTTGAATTTATTTCTTTAAGCAACGGAGCATGAGGAAATACTTGCGAAACAAATCTCTTTTCCGATTGTGGCTCAGCAGATGAGATTCTGTTTCCATGATATGAGATTCTGTTTCCATCCATTTTTCTACTCTGATCTGCGACAAAGAAGTCCATAATGACATCTAAAGCGGAGGTAATGAGCCCGTCGGACAATTGCACCTCATTCCTAATGGGCCCATAACTCAGACAGAGAGAGGGGGAAGGTGATGGGCGGTCCCTGAGCAATGAGACATCTTTCCCCAGCCATTCATCCGCAAGAAATGAGCCCAATGCGGCACCCATTGTGCGATGCGACGATCTTTTGTGCAAATGTTTTCGTTTCACAACTTATCACGAGCGTTCTCTTTGGACGAGCCGTTAATGGGGAAGATATTTGCAGAAATGCATTTATTCGAAATAGCTTTCTGGAATAATATTTATTACGAATGAAAAATATTCCGTCCCTTTAGAAAATAAAGGTGCTATTAGTTTGAGATCGATGCTTTCGATTAAGATTCAAAAGGGTGGCTTTAGTGTGGAAATGCATTTCAAAATGCTTTCAAAGATTTATGTCAGGTCCTCTTAAATGTTTCATTTATATCTTAACAGTTATAGAAAATCGAATTTCCACAAAAAATTTGATAGAGCACGATGTTGATATTTCATTTCAAACAATGGTTGAAAAATGAATGGACAGTACAACTTTAATATTGTTCTTTCACAATATCTTATATGAGAGATTCAAAATGACATCACATTTCTAATAGTATTCTATCTTAGGTTTATTCTTAAAAAAAGATACATTTACGGACAAGTATTTACACAGCAGGGTAAAAGACGAAATTTATGCTTTAATATTGAACTTAACTGGGGTAGAGAGAAAGGCTTTCCTTATTTACTATTAGTTTATACAAGCTGACACTAAATGAATTAAATATACGATGAAAACTTACTTTCATCATTCACAAGGATTTGTTTATTACTGTGCAAATCAATGTAAATTGGAAACTAGAATAATTCTTTCAAAAAATAAAAATTGCTAACAACAAACTTTTTTGACACACAGTAATTGTATATTTATGTATATAATATATGGTTTTCATTACACAACATTAAAAATTTTGTCTTGTACGGATCGATAATATTTTAATTTTCTTAAAACAGTTGAACGTATCCTGTACTGTATGAAAATAATTGAATTGGAAATACAGATACATAAACCAATTTCTTTCCGAATTCTAACATCAACAAATACAAAAATCATGCAGTGTCACAAGAATTGAGATGATTTACTATTACCGTAAAAAATGTCTCATATAACTATTCAAAATCCTTTCTAAGATTAATCATTACACTAATGAATTTTAAATTATTTTTCGCATCTTTATACAGAGGTAAGTGAAAGTAGTTGTATTTTTGTATTATTTTGTAATAGACTGTTAAAAAATTACCCTATTGTGGGAACAAAATTATGTTTATGACAAATTCTATTTAATAAGTAAAGGCAACAATAACAAATTCAATTTAACTCAACCTTATTGACATTAGACAATCAAACTTTTGTCCAGTTGCTTTCTTCGGCTCATACTACCGATCTGTTCAGGAAGTTTCGATGTGAGTTGGTAAGTTATGCGTTTTCATGTAATTATGCAGCACCATGCCCGAGTCGTGTCCCAGTGGCAACGCGCGCCGCTGGTGAGCATTAAGGAGGAAATTCAATCCGCTGGCTTCGTAGTTGTAGACACTGTTTCAAATAATAAGGAGACTCGATGGTGGTTGTGATGCTCAGCATCTTGCCCCGTTGATTGGACAATCTGGTTTTCTCCCACACGATACGCAAGTAAGGGTATTCCCCCTATCGGAGTCTCCTATCTGAGTCCTACCGGAAGGTACTTCCTCTTTCCTACCATCGTGAGTAGATTATTCATGGAATGTCCGTCCCGCACTGCGGGACACTGAGGATTGCTCATAGGAAAAACCAGGACCATCTATATACTATAAGTGAATATGCGCTTGGATAAAGAACTTTGCTACGATCATGTATAATAAGTGATTAAGCGCGTGTATTTTCTGATTTATATTACATGTTACACAAATGTTAGTCAGTTATTCATATAAAAACTTTCGAAAAAATCAATATTTTTTTCAAGTGTATTGTATCAGCTTTTCTTGATGAGACCATGGTAATACGGATTCCTTTTTATGGCTACAAATGACATTAGGTCACGTATCTATCAATGGCAACTCGCAGTTTTGCATAATCTTCACCCAATATCGTGCTTTATCATATTGAGATTATTTGATAAACCAACAGTTTTTTTTTAAATATTTGTTCGAATAATTTGGAAATCCCTTTTTTTTTAATAATGTAAGAAAAATATTTTTACAAAACGATTCCTTTTCATTCTGAGTTATGAGATTTTCTCATTAACGCTAGAAAACAGTCTGTAGAAAAGGGTAAACCACAGAAATATCCATATATTTTCGGTACGTAAATCAATCAGCAAGAAATAATATGTTAATTTTAAATAATTTGTGTATAAAACAGATGAAAAAAATATGTGCAATTTCAAAAGATTTTATGGCAGGCGAACCCATTGATACATCAGACTTTCTTTTACTTATGTTTTTGCCTTGAATCTATTTCTTTAAGCATCGGAGCATGAGGAAATGCTCGCGAAACAATTCCCTTACCGATTGAGGCTCAGGATTATGTTTCCAGGTGCTCTGATCTGCGACAAAGAACTCCATAATGAAGTCTAAGGCGGAGGTAATGAGCCCGTCGAACAATTGCTCCGCATTCCTAATGGGCCCATAACTCAGACAAAGAGGGGGGAGGGGATGGGCGGTCCCTCAGAAATGAGACATCTTTCCCCCAGCCATTCATCCGCAAGAAATGAGCCCAATGCGGCACCCATTGTGCGATGCGACGGTCTTTTGTGCAAATGTTTTCGTTTCCCAACTTAACATGAATATCTTTCGGATGAGCTACTAATGGAGAAGCATTTGCCGAAATGCATTTATTCGAAATACATTTCAAGAAGGATATTAATTCCGAATGAAAAATATTCCGACAGTTTAAAAATAAAAGGTGCGATTAGTTCGAGATCGATGTTTTCGATTAAGATTCAAAAGGGTGGCTATTGTGTGGAAATGCCATTTCAAAATGCATTGGAATAATTATGAAATGTTACCTGAAATGTTTCATTTTTATCTTATGAGTTACACAGAATCGAATTTTGACGAAACATTGGATACTGCACGATGGTGATATTTTATTTCTAAAGTTTGTTGCAAAATGAATGAATATTACAACTGTAATAATGTTCTTTCACAAATTCTTAGATGTAAGATTCAAAATAACATTACATTTACAATATTATTCGTAAGTTTTATTCTTTAAAAGAAAGAAAGATTCGCGCGCAATTATTTATGCAGCAGGGTAAAATAAAATAAATTTTTGTTTCAATGCAGTACCGAATTGAACTAGTTGAAAAACTTTAATTTTCCGTTTGAGCATTTATTTTCTTACTGTTACTTGATAAAAACTCACACTAAATAAACTAAATATACCATAAAAACTTACTTTCATGATACATAAGGATTTGTTTATTACTGTGCAAATCATTATAAATTGGAAACTAGAATTATTCTTTCAAGAAATAAAAATTGCTAACAACAGACATTTTTGAAGCACAATATTTGCATATTTATGTATTTAATATATGGTTTTCATTAAATATGTTGAAATTCTGTTTAATACAGATTAAAAATATTTAATTTTGCTTTTCAATATTTCAAAAAGTGTTTTATGATATGGAAAAAAATTAAATTGGAAAGATAGAGACCGAAAGCAACTTTCTTTCAGATTATATATAGCATTGTCTCAAGGACATGATTCACTATTAGCGTAAAAAATGTCTCATATAGCTTTTCAAAACCAGTTGAAGTTCCAGTCAAAAACAGTTGAATCTCCCTTTACACTGAAGTGACAAAAGTCATGGGATACATCTTAATATCGTGTCGGCCCTCCTTTCGCCCGGCGAAGTGCAGCAACTCGACGTGGCATGGACTCAACAAGTCGTTGGAAGTCTTCTGCAGGAATATTGAGCCATGCTGTCTCGATAGACGTCCATAATTGTGAAAGCGTTGATGGTGCAGGATTTTGGGCACGAACAGACCTCTCGATGATTTCCCATAAATGCTCGATGGGATTCATGTCGGGCGATCTAGGTGGCCAGATCATTCGTTAGAATTGTCCAGAATGTTCTTCAAACCAATCGCGAACAGTTGTGGCCCGGTGACATGGCGCATTGTCATCCATAAAAATCCCATCGTTGTTTGGGTACATGAAGTCCATGAATGGCTGCAAGTGATCTCCAAGTAGCTGAACATAAGCATTTCCAGTCAATGTTCGGTCCAGTCGCACCAGAGGACCAAGTCCATGCCATGAAAAAACAGCCCACACCATTACGGAGCCACCACCAGCTTGAACAGTGCCTTGCTGACAGTTTGGGTCCATGGCTTCGTGGGGTCTGCGCCACACTCGAACCCTACCATCAGCTCTTACCAACTGAAATCGTGACTCATCGGACCAGGCCACGGTTTTCCATTCATCTAGGGACCAACCGATATGCTCACGTGCCCACGAGAGTCGCTTCAAGCGATGTCGTTCTGTCAGTAAAGGCACTCGAGTCGGTCTTCTGCTGGAATAGCCCAAGAAAGCCAAATTTCTCCGCACAGTTCTAACAACAAGTCCCTTGTACGCCCCACATTGATTTCTGCGGTTATTTGACGCAGTGTTCCTTGTCTGTTAGAATTTACGACTCTTTGCAGACGTCGCCGGTCTCGGTCGTTAAGTGCAGGCGGTCGACCACTGCGCTGTCCATGGTGGGATGTTATGCCTGGAATTTCATACTCTCGGCGCACTCTTGACACAGTGGATCTGGGAATGTTGAATTCCCTAACGATTTCCGAAATGGCATGACCCATGCGTCTAGTTCCAACTAACATTTCGCGTTCAAAGTCTGTTAATTCCCGTCGTGCGGTCATCATCACGTCAAAACCTCTTCACATGAATAACTTGAACAGAAATGAAAGCTCTGCGAAAGCACTGCGCATTTATACCTGTTCTACGCGATGCTACTGCCATCTGAAAATTTGCATATTGCTATCCCATGACTTTTGTCACTTCAGTGTATATCTATATATGTATATATATAGTCGTATATAAATTAATAGATTAAGACGCTAAGACAAGGGCGATCACTGAATAAGTTATTGTTTAATAATGCTTGCAAATTTTAATGTTAAAGCTGATTTCAAAGTTTTTGCAGATGTTGCTTAAAAAATATTTTTTTTATAAAATATCTATAAACAGCTATATACCATTCTGAGTGTATTATGCACTTGTGAATCACAGAATCCGACGATGCGAGAAAAATATATTGTTACATCATCGCTTTTGTTTCAAATTTTTTTGTCATGATTTCATTTCACTTATGTAGGTAAGTTCAAATTTGTTTCACCCGAACAGATTTTAAATTTGATTAACAATTCAAAGCGTTACTGCCTAAATTAATGAGATCTGATTCTTAATGAATTCAATCAAAGAATTAAGAACCCTCTTCAATTAGACAGCAAACTATTTACGCTCATTTAATTGCTAAATATACATCAAAGTTGCAATCGCTTCATTTATAAACAGAGAAACTAATCAGTTAGTAAATTCCTTCTGAAATTGCAGCAAAGGGTATTTTGCTCCATTTGATTCTATTTGAGGGTCAAAAGTTAAAAAGAATTACACGATTCTGGAATATTTGCAGGGGAAATTCAATTTCCTAATGAATAGAAGAGCCACTATTTACTTAGAGAGCAAACACTGGCGGATTTTTAAAATCCAGGCGGAGTCTTTAAAAGTCGCAGAGATCTAAGAAACTCCAAACAACTGTTACAATTATTTGCGAAAGTTCTCTTTGAGAACGTTTAACTGATTCCGGTTCTTAACCGTAACCGAATTCAGCGAAGTGTACATTTACGCCACAGTCAATTGATCCGAATCGAATAATTGGCTGCTCCAATCAGCAATCTTTCCATTCTAATAAGTAAGAAACTTTTCAAGTCGTCGATATATCTATGATTACTTTGTTTCATATGTATTTTGGGAAGGGGTTATTTACCTAAAAGGCTGTGGAATGCAACAGTTACGGTTATGTCCAAGTCCAATCCTTCGTGTTACTCTAACATAATGTTTTTTTTTTTTTAAATTTGTTTTGAGCTAAATTTTTGATGTAATTTTCTTATGAGTTTCTGATTTTTTTTTTTTTTTTTTTTTTTTTTTTTTTTACTTTTTCTAGTTGAAATTTTAAATCTAATTTTCATTGTTGTTCATCTAATTTTCTGAACCATAATCGCTTTTTGATGTTTTTGTAAGAATAAAAAGAATTTAATATTGTGAAAATTTTATTGAAGTATAAAAATTTTATTTCTTCTAAAAAACGTGACAAAAAAAAATAATATCCGTGCAATAATTGTGACAATAACTGTGACATTTATTCGTGCAATAATTGTGACAATAACTGTGACATTTATTCGTGCGACACGAAAATAAGCACAAGGTTTTCATTTGCAAAGGAAATTATACTGGGTTATTTGCATGTTTATCCAATTTGAATTATGTCTTGTTTCCTCTCTTATGAATATACAGCATGCTTATTTAAGGTTTTAAGTATAACACATCATAACTTATTTAATTATCATATTTACTTGTCATACTTCATTTAAGCATCTTTTTTCAAAAAAGAATTAGACCTTCAATTTTCGAAAACAATAGTTTGTTTCTAGAGTCATTAGAAGTGGAGATGCAACTACTTCATCACGTACCAATTGGATGCTGAATTTTAATTGAATTGAAACTTGAATTTGAATTTGAATTTACGGAAAACTGTATCTTTCGTTACATCATCATAATATTACCACGTTAAAACTTATAATGATTTTTAAAATCTAATGAAATTAAGTATAGTATCACTCATTTAATTCCATGCATGCATCTTGTATATATGCATACATGTATGTAAGTTAGTGCGATATGTTTTACATATTGTTTCAGTTAGAAGCATTTACGTAAACTCAAAAAGTATTTTTTTTTTGCCAAACATTAACAAAATTATTGTTTATTCTAATGCAGATAGCAATACAGAGACAATTATCTTGATGCCATAAGCAATGGTTGTACCGCTGTTTAGCACTACCCAGAGATATTCTAGGGAAGCGAGTAACAACTACCCCTCTTATATACATATATATATATACACTCAAAAAATATTCATATATATATTTTAATGTTCACATTTGTTAATGTTTCATTCAATTCATTTTAACAATAGAAGCAAAAAAATTTATATAAAACATTTAAGAACTTTGGCTTTAAACGTCATCAGACTTAACGTCATCGTCGTCAACTTAAAAACAATAACAGCAAAATTAATTTCACCTTACCTACATTTAATCTCGTAGCAAACTTCGTTCCAACCAATGAAAAGAATTATCCCTCAACTGACTTCCTCTACACCCATATCAATATTTGTGGCAGCCCTCTCTATGGAGAGCTCCGATTTCACAATTTTCTAGCCAAAGATTCCATGTATTACATGAATATTAATAGCCATCTAAGGACATAAAAAATCAAATTTTTTGTTTTCAGTATATTGATTGAGAACAAAATTGCATCAATTTCGTTTTTCAAAATATTGATTGAGAAATTTAGCTGGTTTGTATATTTATTATATTTGGTAACACACAACTTCATGCTTATGGACGTCAATGTAAAACGAGAACATGATCTAGACAAGTTAGTTTTCAAAAATATATGTTCACTATGCATGTAAATAAAATAACATGTCATTGTAAAAGGATGTAGTGTCAGTCAAGGAAACTTCTCTTCTCCTAAAAATGAGTTTCAATCGATCTTTAAACAGCCCTTCTTATCATAACACCTCTTTTACGTAACAAAGTAAATTTTGCATAATTATAAACTTTTTATATAGTTTTTTTAAATTAGTTTACTGACTTGTAATTAATGTTCTATTTTAAGAACTTCCAGTGTTAGCTAAAGCACGTTAACAAATCTTTTTTCATCCGGGTTTTTTTGGCTGTATATTGATGAGTCTCGCTCCCTTCTTAATGTCCCGAACAGTCTCTCGACATGTCCAGACCAGACGTTCACAGACCAGACAAAAGAAAAAAAAACGACGAGTAGCCACAGTTGGTGTGCTTTTATAGAAAACTTTTCACACCCTATTAGTAACTTGACTGTCGAAACAAGAATCTTATATACCTTGTCTAAATTCACCATTGTGTCATCCCATGTCTGGAAGTGATAACTAAAAAGAACACGACCAATTAATTTGAACATGAGCCCGCATGCATGCTAGCAGCTCTCGTTATCACTGTATAACGAACTGGCGACATTTTCAATCTGTTTTCAAGTTAAAGGAAGAAATAAGATGATCAGTACCATCGATATGAGGCAGTCAATGTAAATATTTTACCACTGGATAAAGAGCTGTGACAACATTTTCAATATGAAGAATTCGTAAAAAGAGAGAAATCAAGCTGTGAGACTTATCCCTAAAAAACGAGTTGGGGCAATATGTTTAATCTAACTGAAGAATTTGTAAAATGAGCGAAACCAGGAGTCAAGTTATAGAGAGAAGAAAGTCTGTATGGGCATGTAATCTCTGAGTAAGGAATGGGACAACATTTTCAATTTGATGAATTTGTAAAAAGGGTGCAATCAAGCAGTGATACTGTCAATAGGAGGCAGTCTATCCGAACATACCACTGAATAATATATTGGGTCAGCATAATTAATCTAATTGTCATTATTTAATCTAATTGGTGTATTCATAAAAAAGGTAAAATAGGAAGTCAGATTGTCGATAGGAGCCAGTCTATATGAATATGTTACTACTGGATGATGAGCTGGGACAACATGTTAAATCTGGCAGTGTAATTCATAAAAAAGAAGAAATTAGACAGTGAGACTGTCTATAGAAAGTTTTTAAGCTGATCACGTTGTCACTGGAACATGAATTAGACATAAGTCATAATAAAACAAATCGAATGAACTTAATCGAATAGTCAGAATCAAATAAACAAAAACTATATAATTTGAGAAACAATCTAAAGTTTAAAGAACAAGTTAATGTCTTTTTCTGCTGGGTTTTCATGATTTCAACATGATTAGACTAAACATTTTTAAATTATCTTAATTTAATACTTTATGTAATGATGTTATGTAGTCTGAAATGCATACTTTATGCAATATTATTTTACGTTCCAATAAAAATAAAGAATAAATAAATTATTACTATACATCAAAATATATCATTTTAAATAAACAAGTTTTCAGTTAACAAATAATGTAGTTTTAATTTAAAATAACTGAATAATTAATATTTAATTACATCATAAACTTTATAAATTTGTCTCATTTATAAAAAAATAATTATATTAAGCGTTTATTTATATTATTGTAATTGTAATATATAAAAACGTTAATATAACTAATTATTAATAATATTAATAGATTGTAATAAATTTTTATTGAAGATTATATAACTATAATAATTTATAATATAGTTTAAGAAATTAATTGAACTTTCTATTCTTATTACATCTTATCCTACTAACATGTTTGGTTTAAAATGCTAAATGCCATTAGATAAAATTTAAACTACCAACCACAAATTAAATTTTAAATAATACAATTTTCAAATACTTAATCTTATAAATAAAAAAATAAATAAAGTAGAAACTAATTATTAGGTATCTGTGATGGTTAATTAAAGCTTCACCTTAAAAGCAACCCGGAAGCTGTTGATATTTTTAAATTATTCGACAAAGATTCTCTTCCGCTTGTCTATTTTTCGTCTTCTTTTCATTCCCAACCGCCTCTTCTGCCTTTATTGAATCTGGGTGCTAACAAGTTACGGTTGCGGCGAAATCCCCGAGGCGAAAAACCCTTGATGTTCCACCGCACTTGATTGGCATTCCATAAAAAAGGAGAATTCAATTTGCTTCTCCGGCAAATATTTGGCGAAGAAAAACCAGTTCCCGAAATAACCGCCCTCCTGGAAAAATCAGTTACTCCCCCCCCTAACTTAAGGAAAAACAACGTGTTTTGAATGCCTTTTGAGGGGTGGCTTTCCTGAAATGTCACGGTCGGTGTCACTGAGTTGTCCTGGTGGTGGGTGTCTTCAAATCCGTTGGAGGATGTTGTGATTGCAGTTAGCAAAATAAAATTGGGAGCAATGCAATCTTCTTTGTCTGAGTGTGGAAGTCTTTGGACTTCGCTTTACATCTTTTCATTTTTGTTAGGCTTTTATAGAAATAGGAAAATAAAACTGAAAAAGCCTAAATGGGAAATATTTAAATTTAACTTTTATAGCTCAGTACACTGTGCAATGTTTACTCTTCGCATTTGATCCAGAAAGCCACCAAACTTGTAGATCATTTGCTAAGGTGAACTGAATCTATGCAAAAGTGGGGAGTCAATTAAAGAATTTCCGACTCCTGAATTGAATTTTTTAATGCTGCTTCCTGATTCCTAACTCCGAATCTTTGTCATAATTTTATGAACTATAACTTTTACTTTGTGAAATAATTCAAATATGTAAGTTTTTGAAATAAACTCAAATATGTAAATTTATGAAAATAAATTCAAATATGTAAATTTGGGAAATAAATTCAAATATGTAAACTTGTGAAATAAATACAAATATGTAAACTTGTGAAATAAATACAAATATGTAAAATTTGGGAAATAAACTCATACATGTAACTTTGTGAAATAAATTTAAATGTGTAAATTTGCGAAAATAAATTCAAATATGTAAATTTGAGAAATAAATTCTTTACCTTTAAAGATTGAAGGTTTTAAACTTATTTAAAGTGCATTCTCCTACATTAAATAAATACATTATTGTAAATTTGCTTAAAAAACATGTATATCCTATACTATAACTAATATATATCTATATAAACATGTATATCCTATACTATAACTAACTATCTAAATTAGTAGGTACTGAAATATTATAGAATAACTGGAAAAAAATCAAAAGAAAGTTTTACGTTTTAATCACAATGATACTATATTTGTAATACATTAAATCTTATTTGTTCTAAATAATAGAAGAGGTTCTCTTCTTTCATTGTTGATGTAAGATAGCTTCTTATAAGTCTCAATATGAGCTTTCTAAAAGAAAAAAAAAAGGAATATGGTTATCCAGTGAATATTGCAATTCATTCATTTCATTTTCATTGCCGCACTTCTATATAGCATTTTAAATGCGTTACTATGGCAACGCTATTATTAATGGAGTCGCTTTTCCGAAAGGAATTTGCAAGTATCGTTTTAATCTGACGATCCAGCTATAAAATATATTCTACATTAAAAATTAAAATTTATTTTTAAAAATAATATAAGTATAAGTATAAGTATGTTTATATAACGTATTCATAAATTTACTCTGTAAATAACTCCTTCTCATTTAAAAAAAAATGTTTTACGATAATTCTCTTTAAATCTTTTTCCTGTAAATTATTAATAAATATTATAAATCATTCATTTGTTTTCGTCACTGAATTTGTCCATAGCATTTTAGATGCTTTACCATGTCAACACTATTATCAATGCTTTTATAAAAGGAATTGGTAAGTAGCATTATAATTCCAGAATACCGTTATAAAACATATTCTACAAAAATAAATTAAATTTATTTTTAAATAATAATGTTTTAAAGCTTTTACATATAATGTATCTAAAAATATTTTATAATGCTGTTAATATTTAAACTATGACAAAAAATGCATAGAACATATTGCATGTCATAAATCTTTGCATTTGCATCCATCTTTATGCATGCGTTCTTCTTCAGTATTTGAAAGCCAACACCCAGGTGTCAGGACGATAAATATCTGCCATTACGTATGCAGCTGTACCACACCAAAGAGTTGGATATTAAACTTACTTAATAAGGCATAATTTTGTAAGTCGGTGCCTAAAACATTTACACGTCTACGGAAAACAATAGTGCTTATTCAAGTTATGTTTGAAAGAGCGGCAGAACATCGACACATTTTATTAGTTTATAGTCTCTAAATAACAATTATATATTTTAAAAGGATATAAAATATTTAATTTTTAATTTTTTTTGTAGATGATTTTTCAATGCAGGAGATGTTAAAATGTATAATATAAATATTGCATGTTAAAATGTATTCCATAATTTTCGGAGCTTTTTTTAAATTTTTTGCAGCGTATTTTATATAAAAAAGAGCGCAACTGAAAATAAAATTTTTTTTTTATAAATTATCATTAAAAATTTTTTTAATGTTTTTTCAAAATTGCTTATAAATAAATATTAATTTATATAATTTTTATACAGTTTCATTATATTTTATATAATATGTTGAGCATTAAACGCAAAATATTTATTTATTATATAAATGTATCTTCAGTAAATTCATAATTAAACTATTGTATGACTTGAGGAGAAAGATAATTTAAAACATATTCGGAATTTTTAGTTTTGCATCTTAGCATGCTTGCGTCTTCTAAGACAATGCTGGGTGAAAAGGAGCCAAGTGTCGCTAAAACGCCGAATCTAGTACAGAGTAGATGGGAAATGTTCGCCTCAACTTTTTTTATCCTTCCAAAAAGTAATAATCTCCTATTCTATTCTTGTTTTTTATACTTATTACACTCTATTTTACGCATTTACTCAAATATTTTTTGGGGAATTAACAGAAATGCTTCATAGCATAATTATAATTTCTAAGCTAATGCGTGTGGAAGAAGAACCAAGTTTCACTGAAACGCCAAATCCAGTACAGAAAGGATGGGAGATGTTAGCGGTGACATTCTGGTCCTTCCGAATGGTGGTGAGATCTCTATTTCGATATGATTCTACATTCTAAACACATTACTACTGCATTTTATTTATGTACTCAAATATATTTTCAGAAATTTCAGAATTGCTTTGTAGTATGCTTGCCCTTTTCTAAGACAATGCGTGTGGAAAAGAAGCCAAATGTCGCCAAGGTGTCAACTCTAGTACAAAAAGGACGAAATAAGTGGATCCTTCCGAAAAACAGTACAATCTTTACGGTCTTAAATTATTACCTCTATTTTACTTCGAGGGCTTCGTGTCCCCATTATATAGACTAAGAATAGTTCACGGACTGACTGAGAGAACCTTTGCCTTTCAGGAAGTTCGGTTTTTTCACTCTACAGTCATCTTGTGCACACTTAAGGCTAAATAGACCGGGACCTACAGTTTAACGTGGATTCCGAAAAACCAACAAACATCCATGCTACAACCAGAATTTGAACCTAGAGCCTGTGTTATCAACTATCAGAGTTCTAGCCATCATGCCGCCTTTCCAGGAGATTATTCAGGGGTAACTGTCCCAAGTAGAAAAAAAAAGTGAGTAGAAAAAAAAATCTTACTCGGCACAAGATATATTTATATACACTGTCAAAATAAATAAATAGTAATTTCAATTCACATCACCAACGGATTTAAGACAGTTATATAATATGTACTAAATTCTTGCATGTTTCTTGAATGATAACAGTGCACGTTACCGCTGGGTCTACCATTAGTCCAAACACAAAGTTAGTGAAACAAAATCTGTATATTCTTATGATATCTAACCATAAGCTTGGTTAAACTAATATTTAACAAGCTATCGAAAACATTCAGAATTTAAGGCAGCTATTAGAAAATGCCTTTATGCACGCTTAATATATCACAGTAAAGCTCAAACACGAGAGAGATGAAGCTTAATGTGTTTTACATTTAAAGAGGTTTTCCTGTGCATTCATTTAGCGAGACACTCTTAAACCATTAATGTGCAAATAGCATTGCACCGAGTTTAAATATTATCTCTGACGGAACTTGAATGAATTGAATGCCGTATTTAAACAGAACAAAGCTTACTGGATGAGTGTGATGTTTAAGTACACGTCGAGAATCCAGGCATGGCCATCCATTTACATAATGAATGAACTAGATTAAAGTACAGAATATCTACCTTAATTTTTAGATTATTTTTAAGGTTATGTACTACAAGTTAAAAATATCCCTCTGAATTTAATTTCTTCATGAACGAATTCTCAAAACAAAATCTATATCGAATATGAAATTTATCGATTTTATGGAGATCGAAATATATATCAATTTATATTGAAACTGATCTTATATCAAAAGTAATTCAACATTCTAGAGAAAAGATACGAGAAGAACAGTGGCCTAGTGATTAAATAAACACTCATGCGAAATTCATGAGCTCAAATTTATTCCAGGCCATTAAAATGATTTGATAATTTATCTATACATGACATATATTTAAAAAAATATGGCCAATAGTAAAGAAATTTATTTATGTAAAAATAATATATAGCAGTTGTGTTTTAGTGGCAAAATTATGAATTATAAAATTTTATATATTCAGGAGACAGTTTTAATTTACATGTTTCATAAATGTTGCAAAATGGTTTACAAAATCTTACAATAACATTTTAAAACATATTTGAGTTGACTTGAATAATTTGAATGGCGTATTTAAACAGAACAAAGCTTACTGGGTGTGTGTAATGTTTAAGTACAAGACTAGAATTTAAACACGCTCATCAATTCCCATAATGAATGAACTGATCTTAAGTACAAAATGTCTACCTCAATTTTTGGATTATGTTGAAGGTTATTTGCTACAAGTTAAAATTGTCCCTTTGAATTTAATTTCCTTACGAACGAATTCTCAAAATGAAAATCTATATCGAATATTAAATTTATATCAAATTAAATTTATAACGAATCGAATTTATAATAAAGCGATTTTATAGAGAATCAAATTTATATCGAAAACTGAATTTACTGCAACTACTGAGAACAAAGACAATCAATGAACTGCTTAATAAAATTAAATGTGAAGCAACCTAAAGGTTATTAAAAATGTGATTGAATAAAATTAGTATAAAAAAATACAGTTTGAATATAAACCTGTTGCAGTGATTATTTTAAAATTAGATTCCCACAAATTAATTAAGTAAAACATAGAAACCGTATATTTAATAGCCAGAAATAAAGTCATAATTTGATGAGAAACTTTAATCAATTTAACAATTTAAACAGAAACAAATCTTGAAAATCTATTTAAACTGGATTGTGAAATTGTTAAAATAGGGAAACTAAAACAAAAAAGTTTTACCTATAGAAAAATTAATAAAATTATATTGTAGATGCCACTAAATTAAAACCTGATAAACATTATTGTAACATTTTAAGAGAATTCAAAAAAGTAATTGTTAAAATAGAACAAGTAGATATAAGAAAACATATTCCTCGATTAAATCAATCTTCTCATGACGCTCACTAGAGAAGACTGAGAAATGGTGCCTTCTGAGAAGTACATACAAACCTATTTAAATTTTTTAAAACAAAAAAAATGAATGTAAATATTTAGATATTAAAGAGCATATATTTGTTTTTCCTGTTATTGAATAATGGAAAAGGGGGCGGGAAGGGGTTATAGAACTTCAAAATTATTAAAAGGAGATGTTATAGACAATAGAAATATCGATAACATCTGTTTAGCTATTCAAAAATCTAAATAATTATGTGAAAAAGTACAACAATAAAAACTGTTCAAAACTTAATGATAAGTATATAAAAATAGAAATATTATTACATAAAGAATTAGCTGTTACAGTAAAGTCAAATGTGGGATATTTCTTCAGAAGTTTGTAATTTTGATCATGCTAAGCAATTTGAAAATGCTTCAGATATTTAAATCACTTTATTTGTGGAGAGGACTTTAATGAAAGGGTAGACAGTGCTAAATATAAAAATACATGTATTTGTATCTATAAAAACATAAATCATTTAGATTTTATGATATCAATTACTGGATTTTTAAAAAAAAATAATAATAATTAAAATTAAAGATGAAACATACTTTGAAAATCATAAACTTTCGGTGCGTTAAATTTTATATAAATAGTGGAAATGTAATAAAAATATATTGAGCTCTAAGAGAAAACCTGTGAATCATCAATTCAAAAATTGTACAATATAAAAATTGTTGGGAACGGGTAATAGAAGATCATCCTATCGGAGTGGCAGTTTCTTACTAAAGGTTGCAGCATACCAGAAACTATTTTCTTCACTAGATATTGAAAAGGCCCAATCCCAATCCCAAAAAAATCTCTCCCATTCCCAAAAAAATCCCAATTACAACAGTTAAAACGGTTTGATTTAGTTCCAAGAAAAAAACATCAAAAAACATATAAAACAACCCGTTTTAATCGTATGCCTTCAATAATAATTATTAGCATCATTAAGAAATTAATTCGTTATTAAAACTTTCACCATATTTCTAAGACAAATTCTAGTAAATTCTTTAAGAAACCTAGGGCCTAAATAGGGACAGCTTCTCAATTTATTAAAAAAGTAATTTCCCCTTAGAAATGCTAGTTATGTCAAATAAAGGAAGTGCAATTCTTTAAGAACCTAGAATTACAATTTAGCGCTAAGCGATTTACGATGCAGTGAATGGATTGGTTCAAAGAGTAATCTCTCCCGTTAAGATTAATTTCAGCAGAAAAGTAATTTGGTTCCCTCGATAAATTTCATAATTACTCACTGTTCTCAATTGCTTATTTCAGATTAGGGAATGGCGTTGTTGTGTTTACGTATTTCAAGCGATATTAAGAATGATTTCCTTTAAAAAGGAATTATGGAATTAATTCATTTTAAATTCTTTGTGGTGTTTGTATATAAGTTAAAATTGATAAGACCAAAAGTTCTGATACATTTATCACTTTTACTTCAATTAATATTTTCAGATTTAATTTTGTTAAGATTGGATTAACATATATATCTAAATTTATCCAGAAAGAAGTCCACCTTTTGTAGTCATTTAAGAGGATGAAGTGTTTTATTTTAAATAGTGGCATTACAAATTAATGGTTTTGTTCTAATTGATGAATTTCGTCGTTTTATTCGACTTGATTCTAAAAGTATTTCCTGCAGTATTACCGAGTTATTCTTCCCAGGAATAGTGAGGAAAATGGCAAAGTTCAGACTAAATATAAGTGAAATAAATACAATGGCAACCGCCGGTATAAGTGCAGTCAGTTAGTAATTATAAAAGTGAAGAGATAAATCCTATTTACATACATACTGTATAAAGAACATATGATGATAGATAGAAACGTTAAATATCCGTTAGCCTAAGGAGGATAATTACTGTTCTGCAAAGGTATCGTAATCTTCATTTATTATACTTTATATATTTTTTTTGAGGGGCCTGAATGGCCGAGTGGCTAGCGCTCTGGCTCTCGGTACCACAGGTTTCGGGTTCGAGTCCCGGCGGTGCCATGGATGTTTGTAGTGGTTCGGAATCCCCTTTAAACCGTAGGTCCCGGTCTTAATAGGATCGTAGAGATTTGCGGGGACACTGTTACACCGCGTCCTTGGCTTATCATCAAGTTACACGCGCCCCCTGGGTAATGCAAAGTGAGTAACGTCTGTGCAGCGCTTGCCTTAAGGCATCCAAGACCAATCTGTCTAAGTGTTTGCCAGCTGCATTAGAACAAAAATTTTTTTTTTTTTTTTTTTTAATAAGATGATGCAAAAATTTTCGTTGATGAAATTAATATGTAGACAGTTATTCGTAGACAAATATAATTAATCAGAAAACGTATCGATGAAATTTTTTTTTAATTTAAATTTTAAATTAAATCTTTAGCGAATAAAATTCTTAAACATTTCACATCATATATGGCTTATAGACAAGTAACATTTATTTTCAAACATAAACTATATGAAACAAGAAGAGTTATTATCATTTCTATTATTTAATATGTCAATATTATTCTGGTTTCTTTCTACAAATAAATTTAATTGTTACAAATTCAATTTATTATTGTTGCATCAATTAAACTTTTGTTAACAATATATTTTTCAAATGACTTTAATTTTTATCAATGCCTTTTAAAGAAAAAACCCGGATTTGAAATTTTCCGTTTCATGATTCATCAATATGATGATATGCTACTGGTTTGTTCAGAAATTAATTACCAAATGAGCTATTTTATTTGTGTGTTTAATTAGAATTGGAAAAACAGGAGAGATTTGAAGTTTCACACTTAACGGATGTTAAAATATAATTTGAAAGTGGAATGGCATTTAGATTTTGGGAAAACTCTCAAGCATCCACAGAATTCAATCGATTATTTGATTTCCACTTAAGATGTCTTCCTAAGTGACAGAGACTTAAACGCAAAAACGCTTTTGTTTCCTTTAAAGTGTTTCTCCTTAATCAAATTACTTTCAATTGAGATGCATTCGCTTTGAAAGCAACAGAGAATTGTTTTGCTCTTAAAAGTTTTCAGAGTATTTCGTCAAAGCCAGTTTTTGACTTTAACTGAGAAATTTTGAAATATATTTCATGATCGAAATGTAAATATTAAAAACATTTAAAATAAAAGCCACTAATATGTTTACAGGTGCAATCTTAGAATGGGACGTGTACTTGTCTACAAATATGGTGTAAATAAATGATTCGAATTAGACGATTCGAATGATTAGATTTTTTCATGTAATTTTTCTTTTAAATTTGCGTAATTTAAAATTTTAATTATTAAAAATTAAATTAAATTTTATTGTAATTAAAACCCCTCTGAAAATACCTTTCTTCTATGTTACGCCACTCTGTTTAAGTGCATCTGACTTGGCCGCTTTCCAATTTTTCATGCAATTTCTGTTCGAACGTCTATAATTATTATAGGTGGTATATACTTATAATTATATATAACTGTTATAAGTTGTTTTTTTAATAAAAACGGAGATTTGTGAAAGTTTGTCTAATTACTTATCTTAATATACAATTGGGAATTTTCACTCTTTTAAAAATGTACGAAATTGAATTTTTCTGCAAATTCAGAAGATTGAAGAATATATTTTGTAATTAATTTGGGAGGATCCATTGTTATAACATCACAGCAAGAACTTATATTTGAAAGTATTAAAATAATTTTAATTAATTATTGCAATGGTAATAATACATTATTTACTACTTTTTATAAGATGTTTATAAATTTTAAAACATAAACGTTGACATTTATCTCTTCCTCTCTGGGATTAAATTAGAATATTAAGTTCGTGATATGTGGAAACAAAAGATATTAAAAGTTACGAATCTGAAAAGGAAGCAACGAAAGCTGTTAAAAGTTTAATATTAATGGTCTGAAAATTTCATGTCTAATAAATTTTAGTATAAATTATAGTATGATGCATTAGAATAGCATTAAAAATTTACAGCTACTAAAAATTGTTGAGGTTTCAAAATCTTCAAGCACTAACATGATAAGCTACATAAAAAATTTTCAATTAAATAATAAGGAAAAATTCCGATTTAAGGTCATGAATGATAATCCCTTGTTACATACACTCCATAAAAAGAAACAAACAACAACCAAATAAAGTATTAAAAGGATTTTCATTGAGGGCTACTATGGTTATCGTAAATTGTTTTACTACTTTTATGAAATACTTATAAATAATAATAAATAATTGAGCTCTTCTGCTCGGTAATAAAATTCTGATATAGGATCGTAAGATAAGAAAATAAAAGATTAATTAAAAATTTGAAAATGAAACCAAAAAATATTACTTAAATTTTATTACTAATGGTTTAAGAAATGATAAAATTTACCGTGTCAGAGGATTTTAAAAACTTCTTACATTAACATGATATGCTAAATATAAATTTTTCTGATAAAATCTAAATTTGAAATAAAAAGACATTTAAATTAGAAATAAAATGTTGAATATGGATACAGTAATAATAATACAAAATTTAAACCGGAAATTAAATTTTTAATTTTATACTGAAATTACTAAAGCCATTTTCGATACGTCTTATAGTTAGATGAAGTCATTTTTAAAATTTAAAATATCTTGTTTTCATAAATTAATTTCTTGAAATAAATAATTTTACAAGTTACATTTATTAGAAATATTTTAAGTGCTCCAAAAGTAGAAATATATGTAGTTAAATTAACTTAAGAGCACTGCAAATTCCTATATAAAAGTCATTTTAATGATTTTGCATACTTTTCACTTAACTTTGTTAGTCTCACATAATAAACACTTAAGTGTTAAAATACTCTCACTAACTCCCTGATTTTTAACTTTAAACTTTCCTTTGAGAGTTTATGTTAAATGCATAGATAACAAAACTACTGGAACCAAAGTTAAAATTTAATTATCTCTAATATGATTTGATGGCTAAAGTGCTTTGATCCTTTTGCGTAAGGTAAAAGCAAAAATAAGTCCCCTTGTATTCATGGATTCATATTTATAAAACTTTTAAAGTAAAGTAAGTAAATTAGTTATTAAATTATAGCTATTATAAGATATCAGCTGGAACTTCATCCATTATAGAACAACGCTAATATTTTTAGTGCTAATGAATCTAAGTGTATGCGATTAATTCATTAGAATACAACAAACAAATGCATGAATATTATTTATTTATTTAATATAAGCAAATATACCCCAGCATTATTTTAATAAATGGTTTAAATGTAATACATTAAAATTCTATAAGTTTAAATGAAATTAAAAGTAAAATATTTAATCAATTTCAAAATAAAAATTAATTTAGGAATTAAATTTCAAAGTTTCTAATTGAAGAGTAATAGTGCACGTTGAGGACGGGCGTTGTCATCCATAAACAGAAATTCAGCACCCATGGCGCCCAAAACAAACGTACATGTTGTTCCAGAATGACATCCGGATAGATGTGGCCTGTCATCGTTACACTCTGAACATGCAGGTCAGTTATGAAACCAAGAATAATTCCTCCCCAAACGAGCCATCCTGCACCACCGTAACGGTGTCGTTCAATGGTGTTCTCTTGGTGGTAACGGGTACCTGGCGCTCTCCATATGAAAGTCTGGCGAGAATCAGACTGCAAACTAAACCTGGACTCGTCGGAAAACATCACACAAGACCACTGTTGTGGTGTCCACAATGCATGCTCTCTACTCCAGGTTAATCGCAGGCGACAGTGAGTTGCGGTATGTGGAACACATCTGACAGGCCTACGAGCATATAGACCAATGTGCCCTAAGCGTCTGTACACGGTCTGCCTTGAAACTGTCGTACCGGTAGCTGAAGAGAGCTGACGAGATAGGTATGATGTTGTGTTCCGTCTGTTTCTTTTGGCAGTAACTGCTAAATACCAGTCCTCATTCGGCGTTGTAACTCGGGGGCGACCTGTGCTGTAACATCTACTCACATTACCATCATCTTGGAATCGTTGCCAAAGCCTGGAGATGACACTCTGGGCGATTCCAAGTTCCTCGGATACTTTCAGGTGGGTACGTCCACATTCCAGTCGTCCGATAATTCTAAAACATAAAAAAATCATTCAAATGCTTCCTTTGGGCCATAGCTATGCGGTTATTGCACTGAAAGGCTTTTAAAGCGCTTGTGAACAATTTTACTTCTTTGCACCATTCCTTATATACCCCTCTCTTACACTCTCGTCATTGTGACGTACTATCCGCGCCATCTGGTGGTATCCTGTAATTTGCATATTCTTCTTCAAAATGTGTGTGATAATTCTACAGGTGAAATTTTTATTTTAGAGTTCAATTTCTGTGTGATTCTGAATTATCCTTAATTTATGGACATGAGTGTAAGAATATAAAAATATTCCAATTTAATAAATAATAACACAAATATTCCAATGCATTAAATAATCATAAAAAATTTCAATTCTATGCATTTCATTCATTTAATAAATTTATCTCTGAAATCATTCTACTAAAAGTAAAATATCTTGATGAATAAAATAGACTTTTAAATTTTAAACAATATATCGTTGTATTGTTATTTTTAAAATACACTACAAAAAGTAATAAATGAACACTACAAAAAGTAGTAAAGGAACACTACAAAAAGTAATAAAGTAAATAAAAAAACAAATAAAAAATTCTACAGTGCAACAGTATAAAGAACTTCTGACTCGTTAACGTTTTATTTTAACCTTTTTAATGAGGTATTTAATCTGAAAGTAAGAGTTCCCAAATATTATTTTATCACGATTCAAATTCGACATAAAAATATGAAATACAGGACATAAATATGTTGAAAGGAAACAAATTACTTTGCTGGAAAAATACTGCTTCATTTAGCAGTGTTCAAGTAGTGTGTTCTTTCTATTGGTAAAATAAGGAAAAAAGTGTAATGCCTTAAGTAAAATACTTTTTTTTATTATGACAGAGACGAGTCACACAAATGTGATATCCAATTAGAGAATAATACATTGTTGGGATATTTTGCTCTTCAAGATAATGAGTAATCTGGCACAAACGTGAGCTAAGTGCTTCTCTTTTAAAACATTAACAAAAGGAACAATTATCGAAAGAAATGGAAACATTTTAACAAGGACACTTTTCGTGAACTTGAGTTATAATGTCGGAATTATTCTTTTCATTACTTTTTAAAAACTATTTATATATTTAGTAGCTTAGTTACAAATAGACATTAATCAAACCTTTTGAAATGTAATTATCGGTTCAAATGTTAAATCTAATGATTTTTTATTAAAGTTAATCATTATTGAAATATAAAATATTACTTAATGAACAATTATAGAGAGATATTGCTAATCGCATTTTATTTATTTGTTTTTATTCCTAGATGGCGCTAGTAAAAGTAAACGATGTTTTTAGAAAAAAGGTACATGCCATTGATTCCTTTTGTATGCCATTGATCCCTTTTAATATTTCTTGAACTTTATTTGTTAATGTAAAAATATAATACATATAATTTTTTAAATTTTTTTTAAACATAAACTTTTTATAGCATTAACATATGTGGTACAAAATCTATTGTTATTTGTATATAAGGTGTCCCAACATCAAGTTTTATTAACTTCTAAAAGAGGTAGGGAACAGTTAGACATCTCAAAATCGTATAGAAATTTGAAGTCAAAATAGTTTTCTGACACGGTATATAACACATTTGAGCTTTCTAGCAGAAACCCTTCATTTCACACGCTAACGCAGAGGCAGTAAGATGGGTAATATTTTTAAAAACCTATTATTTTAAAACCTAAAACTAAACATATTATACAAATGAACATAAATATAACCGTATAATATTTAATAATCAGTGGATTTCGCCGATATTGATCTAGTATACAAGTTCCGAAATGTAACAAACAAGCAGCCCATTGCTTGTATGAGGAACCTATCTTAAAATTACGCGTTTGTTCTGGTTTTTTTCGTAGAAACTCTTCATTTCACACATGATGCAGCATTAATGTGATTGCGATGTAGTAAATGTGCAGCAGATTGAAAATTATAAAAGGGGAACCACAGGGCTTTTGATACATTACCTACATAACTTAGAATAAACTTCACCAAGGGATTCACAAACTTTCCTTGACCTTTTATCCTAACAAAAACATATCACATTATAGATAGAGAGATTTAAAGATTTATCGTGATCATGGAGATTTATCATGCTCATTCTCAACAAAGAAACTTTCATTCTGGCTACGTTTTCGTGATTTTACACATGATGCAGCAATAGTGGGATGGATGATGTAGTAAATGTGTAGCAGATTCAAAGTTATTGCGGGGAACCAAATTATCATTACCTACATAACTTAGAATAAAATTTACCAAGAAATTCACATACATTCTGTACCTTTTATCCAAATAAAATTATATTCCATTATATAGATTTATAGTGCTAATCGCGGCTTTTAATCTTTCGTTTTGGCTACGCTTTCGTGTTTTGAATCGAATTCCCCTGATTGGGTAAGGCAATGCTAATATTCACCTGGCTTCTCAGTTGCACTGTAGTCCTCCGCCACTAGATCAGCAAAAGTGTAGCAGATTTAACGTTATACAAGGATGGTTGACATTTTTTGATGTGTTATAACTAAATGCAGAGGGGTGGGGGACGGAGAATAAGTTAATTTTTCCTGCTTAGATGCATCTGCAATTAAAACTAATTAACGAAATGAGACCGAATTTCACATAAAGTCAAGAGACGGCATAAAAATGAGTTCTGAAAAAAAATAGTACCGAATGCTACCAATAGGAGTTTCGGAATGGCTGTATTAACCCGTCTTTTTCAAGAACACATATTTGTAATGTTACCAATATACAAAATGGATTTAATGAACCTCTTTAACTAAAATTCACAGGGGGCTGTCTGGGGAAGGAAACGATAGGGAATCTATAGAGATGGTACAATATTTCTGGTCGGTACGGGACAGTCACATCTACATCTCTCCTGTAGTTGACTTTTGATACTAATTTGTTCTTATGAAATTCATCTTCCCATGCCTTCCTCAGCTTGTATATGAAATTCGATTACATTATGTTCATAATTTCAGCTGCAGATGCATACAAACAGGGAAAACTATTTTATAGCTACCTTGTATAATATACTAATCATTTAGAAAAAGAAGAATCTGAACTAACATTCATATAAAATCTAATTTATCCTTTATTTTCCAGAATTTTGGAATTTTTTATACTCCTTTCATGAATGGAAAATTGGAGATACTTAATATAATTGAAAAAAATTAATCTGGAAAGTAACTATAAAATTTATTATTGCAGATTTTAATGATTTCCTTTACATTTTTCTTAAGTATTTTTATTCTTTATTTGCAGATTACATATATGTCTTTTAGACTAACACTCTATATTATGAATGCAAAATGTAAGCAACAATCAATCTGAAACGATAGAGATCTACTTTTTCTTTATGAACATCAAATAAAACTTTCCTCTAAAATAAAGAAAAAATATGAATGTTTTATCCAGTGATTATTTTCATCTTTCGTCATTAAACACCTGGCTTTGTAAGGAGTTAAACATTTACAGACCCACCCACTTTCAGCAGTCCATTTCGGAGGTTTTCACTGTGCTGAAGTTATTAACAAAATCCTTTTTCTGAGCCAAGAAAAAAAAACATTCGCACGCGAGGTCAAATCACGGCTTCTAATTATTCTTCCCTTGGAGCGATACATCTAGATTCAGAGCTGACACACCTGCAGCAGATTTACAGCTCAATTGCCAGCTTGCATTACTGAAGGAGACAGATTGAACTTGAAGTGTGTTAAATGCCCTATACCAACCCTTGCGTGAAGATGTTCTTATTTTTTAATGAAGTGGCTTCCCGAGTCCTGACATCATATATGCTTTTTTTGAAAGGATGAAGGAACTTTGAGGATTCTTTTTGGATTATATTTTTAATGTTTGGGTGTGGAGTCCATTTGCACAGCAATAGACTCAAACTTTTGCTTCGCGTGCTTTATGAAGAAGTGCTCATGAGTGAGAACAATAAGATAGAGATTAATTCTGTTTCTCAAGATATAAAGTGATGGATGGGGGACATTTACCAGAGTTATTTTTAACTAATTACATCAGAAAATATATATTTTTTTTTTACGTGGGCACCTCTCAATTGTTGGCTAACTCATTTACGCATGTCTATTATCGTCAATAAAAATGTATAAGACTGTTATGAAATTACCCATTAATATATTTAGAATCCCAGAGGCCTAAATGGCCGAGTGGCTAGTGCTCTAGCGCTTGGTACCACAGGTTTCGGGTTCGAGTCCCATAGGTGCCATGGATGTTTGTAGTGGTTCGGAATCCGCTTTGAACCGTAGGTCCCGGTCTAACAGGATCGTAGAGAGTTGTGGGGGCGTTGTTACTCCACGTCCATGGCTTATCTTCAAGTTACACGTGCCCTCTGGGCTATGCAAAGTGAGTAACGTCAGTGCAGCGCTTGCCTTAAGGCATCCAAGACCAAGCTATCTAAGTGTTTGCCAGCTGCATTAGAAAGATAAATATTTATAATCCCGTTTTATTCATATGTTGACAAATTCAATCAACGGAAAGATCTGTATTACAAATTTAGGTAATATTTTGTGAATCATTATAATTCTATCGGATATACTTAATTTTAAAATTGATAATACCTATGTTTTTCAATTAAAGAGTTAATGAATTATTGTTTAGGATGTCACTATTAAACTGTCAACTATTACTATGAAATTATTCATGAAAAATGTGTTGTTGCAGCCATTCATTCACAGAAATTAAACTGTCCACTATTCCTGAGTAATTGTTCATACACTATAAAACTGTTTCCTAACACTGTATAATTGATAGTTGAGGGTACAAAATCATTTTTACTGGAAAAAAAGCAGATTGACATTTACATATCCTCGTGAATATTTAAGAATACATCTTTACTCATATTACATCACTACTGGCACTTGAATACTTATTTAGACGAACATATGCATATACGTCTCTTGTAAATGTCTATATATATACACTGAAGTGACAAAAGTCATGGGATACCTCTTAATATCGTGTCGGCCCTCCTTTCGCCCGGCGAAGTGCAGCAACTCGACGTGGCATGGACTCAACAAGTCGTTGGAAGTCTTCTGCAGGAATATTGAGCCATGCTGTCTCGATAGACGACCATAATTGTGAAAGCGTTGATGGTGCAGGATTTTGGGCACGAACAGACCTCTCGATGATGTCCCATAAATGCTCGATGGGATTCATGTCGGGCCGATCTAGGTGGCCAGATCATTCGTTGGAATTGTCCAGAATGTTATTCAAACCAATCGCGAACAGTTGTGGCCCGGTGACATGACGCATTGTCATCCATAAAAATCCCATCGTTGTTTGGGTACATGAAGTCCATGAATGGCTGCAAGTGATCTCCAAGTAGCTGAACATAAGCATTTCCAGTCAATGTACGGTCCAGTCGCACCAGAGGACCAAGTCCATGCCATGAAAAAACAGCCCACACCATTACGGAGCCACCACCAGCTTGAACAGTGCCTTGCTGACAGTTTGGGTCCATGGCTTCGTGGGGTCTGCTCCACACTCGAACAATACCATCAGCTCTTACCTTCTGAAATCGTGACTCATCGGACCAGGCCACGGTTTTCCATTCATCTAGGGACCAACCGATATGCTCACGTGCCCACGCGAGTCGCTGCAAGCGATGTCGTTCTGTCAGTAAAGGCACTCGAGTCGGTCTTCTGCTGGAATAGCCCAAGAAAGCCAAATTTCTCCGCACAGTTCTAACAGACAAGTCCCTTGTGCGTCACACATTGATTTCTGCCGTTATTTGACGCAGGGTTGCTTGTCTGTTAGAATTTGCGACTCTTTGCAGACGTCGCCGTTAAGAGCAGGCGGTCGACCACAGCGCAGTCCATGGTGGGATGTTATGCCTGAAATTTCATACTCTCGGCACACTGTTGACACAGTGGATCTGGGAATGTTGAATTCCCTAACGATTTTCGAAATGGCAGGACCCATGCGTCTAGCTCCGAATAACATTCCGCGTTCAAAGTCTGTTAATTCCCGTCGTGCGGTCATCATCACGTCAAAACCTCTTCACATGAATAACTTGAACAGAAATGAAAGCTCTGCGAAAGCACTGCGCATTTATACCTGTTCTACGCGATGCTACTGCCTTCTGAAAATTTGCATATTGCTATCCCCTGACTTTTGTCACTTCAGTGTATATGTATGTACGATTAACTCTAGTTTTGAAAGGAGTGAACTGTATTTTGCAAAAAGGTGTATCGATTTACAAAAAGGGGAATTTGGTTCGCAAAAAGGTGAGTTTCGACTGTCAGTCCTGTATCTTTAGATAAGTTTTTTTTTCTAATGCAGCTAGCAAACACTTAGACAGCTTGGTCTTAGATGCCTTAAGGCAAGCGCTGCACAGACGTTACTCACTTTGCATTACCCAGGAGGCTCGTGTAACTTGAAGATAAGCCACGGACGCGGAGTAACAATGCCCCCGCAACGCTCTACGATCCTATTAGACTGGGACCTACGGTTTAAAGTGGATTCCGAACACTACAAACATCCATGGCACCGCCGGGACTCGAACCCAAAAACTGTGGTACCGAGCGCCAGAGCGCTAGCCACACGGCCATTCAGGCCCTTCTTTAGATAAGTAATACCAAATTAAAATTCATTTCATATTTGATATGAATTCAATTATGAATATTATATTAAATTTACATGGATAATTTGAATGGATTTTCAATTACAATCCTAAATATTTCATATGAAAAATTTGTAAATATTTATTCAAAAGAAACTTTTAGTTCTCACGTGTATCTTAATTTTTCTATTTTTAAAGAACAAAACTGTTTGATTTAGCATTTGATTAATAATTGAAAAATTAGTTTTTATAGCTAATAATAGATTTCTAATGAAAAAATATTTTTTGTGAGAATTAATGTTTAATTTAAAATTATATTCTAATTTCCATCCGTTGCTACAAACGTCTAAACGCAAGATAATTCAAATAAATGAGTGATACTGTAATAAAAAGTGGTAACAGGAGTTAAAGCAAATGTTGAAATTTCACATACAGTTAACATTCTGTGTTTTTAGATAAATTCAAGATTTTGTTTTCTATGAATTAACATTTTAAATATAAGATTTAAAATTTATGAAGTAAAAGAACTAATATTGCAGAAAACATACTTTTTACAAATATGTTAAAGAAGTAGTCTAGACAATTTTTTAAAGTATATGTTATTTACTCCAAAATAAAAACAAAATATACCAGTTAGAATTTTCTGATTTGATTACTTTGTTAATTAATTACTGTTTGTTAACGTACTTTGTACATGGATAGGTATCATGTCCCACAGATAAACAGTAAAAAAGAAGCATTGCATTTAAAAGTGAATTTCCTTCAATTAGCATTTGATGTTTCAAATTAGAAATTTTTGAAATTAAAAGGTTGCTATTGCATAAAATACATACTACATTTTTAATGAAATGATTTTTTTCAAATTATGTGTGATATTAATTTCAAAATAAAAAACAAGATATAGCAGTTAGAATTTTCTAATTTGATTAATTTCTTAATTAATTACTATTTGTAACGTACTTTTTTTCATGGATGGACCTCATGCTCCACACTTATATAGCAAAAATAAAAATAATCCCTTGAATTTAAAAGTGAATTTCCTAATTTCGTGAATGTTAAAGGAGGTAGCTCAAAATGCTTCAAACATGAAACCTAACCATCGATATGAGATGCATATAAACACTATTTAAGCCACCACTGAGTTTCCTTGTTTCAGAGTCCAGTGACTGCAACGAACGTCACCTGTGAATTCGATCCTAAACCTTATTTTAAGAAGGCTACGCACTTGATCAAAGGTCCACCAGTCTGACAAAAATATTAAAAACAAGTTTAGTAGTAACTTGTTTTTAATATTTTTAAAATGTTGTTAAGTGATGTCCAATTGATGTTTTTATAGTTAAATATCTCTAAAATATTTCATAACATAATAACAGCCGTCGAAAACAAATTCAAAATTTTTTTTTTTTTTTTATCTGTGAAATTTACAAGTAAAATGGAACATGGAAAATTATTGATTTCCGATTTATGAAAATACGAGAGAATATTTATTCTTTCTAAAATGTTCAAATAAAATAAAATTGTCCCTTATTTTACCATCCAACATGTGCAATGCAATATAGTTTTCTTTCTATTCGCAACAATTTAAAGCAAAACATATCATATCTAGATCTGTAAAAAAATAATAACTTTTTCTTATTCCAGAATAAAATACAAGTTTTGTCATAAAGTTTCACATTTATCGACTGCTTTTGTATTAAAAGTAAAAAAAAAAAGTTTAGAGTCGATAAAATATAATGCTCCCGGAGCTTACTACCCAAAAGTAAGACCAATAATTTTTTTTTTCAAAATTTTTTTTTTATTTATTCTTTCAAATTTATTTCATCGCCTTCAAAGTAATCCTCTCCGGACACAATGCATTTGTAATGTAATAATTTCAAGTACTGATTTCAGTGATGCGTTGTGTGATGGTAATTGTGATAAAGGATAATTCTAAAAATAGAGTAGTGAAAAGAAATGATAATTTCACTGGCATCAAGATGGTAGAAATTTCAAAAGTTTCCGTTCTGTTTACCTAAAATAGAGATTTCAAGATCAACTAATCTGACTTTAGAAAGATTTACTGAATGCTTAATGTTTCTGTTATACACTGTGTGAAAAAAGTAGAGGACAGTCATTTTTTTGTACAATATGCTTTTATTTTACTGCTTTTGACCTGATTTTTATAGAGAGTTGTTTTGTTAGAGTTTTAATTTACGTTAAGTGAAAGTTAAATGAGATTTCTTTACTTACCACTATTTTAACTTAGGAATGCAATACTTAATAACTTTGGGTGTGTGAAAAAAGTAGAAGGACACGTCCAAAAAATCTATTTAGAAGCTGTTGGAAAGTTTATAGGTAAGTGTTTTTTTTTTTTTTAATTCCTTTTTAACAAGAATAAAATATTTAGCTAGAAATTCATAGTTTTTTTGGTTTTAGGATGCCCAGAGGAATGCCCTTAAGTAAGTTTCAGAAGGGCCAAATAGTTGCCTATAAAAATGAAGGCAAAGGTGTAAGAGAGATTGCACGGCAGCTACGAATCAGTCCTAATACTGTTTCGAACTTCATAAGAAACCCTGAAAGTGACAGAAGAAAAAAGAAGACAGGAAGACCAAAAAAACTCGCCCAACGTGATCAACGAAAAATCATTCGTGAACTCAAAAAGACTGGTGGAAGTGTTGGCAAATCGCAATTTCAATCAGGAATTACACATGTAACCAAAAGAACTGTCTATAACTACATAAAACGCTCAAAAAAGTTCGTCTTCAAAAAGCGGATGCACCATCCGAAGGGACATGAAGGACACATGAAGACCCGACTGCAGTGGGCTAAAAACCACATGTCCTGGAGCTCAGAATGGACCTCAGTTATATTTTCCGATGAGAAAAAATTCAATTTGGATGGTCCAGATGGTTATCAGTACTATTGGGACTGTCTTGGTATTGAAGAAGAAACTTATTCAACTCGACAGGTGAGAGGAAGTGGTTTAATGGTATGCTTAACAGTTGGCTATGGAGGCAGGACAAGTTTAGTCTTTCTAAATGGTAGACAGAACCATAGAGACTACATCGAGACTCAACTCAAATCTTCTCCCGTATGGCACTGAGTTAGGAGGAGATGACTGGATTTTTCAGCAAGATGGAGCATCAATTCACACTGCAAATGGTGTTAAAGATTGGTTTGCAGCAAACAATGTTCGACTTTTACATTGGCCTGCTAAAAGTCCTGATCTCAACATTGTAGAGAACATATGGGCAATGATTGTACGTCGTGTTTACGAGGGTGGAAACCAGTTTGAATCTGTAGCAGAGCTGCAAAAATCATTAACCTTTGTATGGGACAATTTTTGCCAAACAAAAATTCAATCTTTATAAAGTTCGATGCCAAATAGGATCTTCGAAGTAATTTGAGCCAACAGGAAAAGAATTCCATATTAATTTATATAGTACACCTCTTTTTTAGAAGTGTCCTTCTACTTTTTTCACTGATCATGAGATCGTCAAAACCATTTTTTTTTATTAAGTATACTTTTTTTTTAATTGTGTACTTTTTTGTTTTGTCTAGATACAGGTATCTGCATGTAAAAACGTTGGGAATAAATTGATTGTTTAAAAAATGCGTCATTATTCATTTATCAAAAATAATCTAATGTCCTTCTACTTTTTTCACGCAGTGTATGTACATTAAAATGAATATAATTGTTTTTATTCATTCTAATAGAAAACTAGAGTATATACACTCAAGAGCTAAAACATTATGACCACCCCTATATTTTGCAATGAACTCGTCTGGATGACGTGGAAGGCACGTGATCAGGTGGAAGTGGTATTTAACTGGTATTAAGTGGTGGTATTAATCCATGCCAAGGTGGGTTGAAGCTCTGTTGCGCGCCAAACGGGGACCAACTCGTTATTGACAGGTGGTCATAATGTTTTGGCTCTTGAGTGTATAAAAATTGAGGACTAGTTTGGGTTTTTTTTCTACATATCTATATTCAATGAATTGTATGAATTCTTATATTAAAAATTAGAAAAAAATTGATATTGATTTCATATTATTTTTTTTTTTTTTTAAAACACATTTCAATTCAAGTAAGGCAGTGAATTTTTATTATAATACTACAGCATCCCCCGTAACATACACCATAGCATATTCTTATAATTAAATATATTTTAACACAGATATCAAAATTTTAACAATGAAAAACAATATACAAATAATAAATGGATTTGTAACAATTATTTTTAAAGCACTGGTGAAAAGAAACAACAGTTTAAAGTATTGTTTAAATAATATACATTGTTGGAACTAACTATTGTTTGTTGTGAAAGAATAAAAGATCTTCAGAATGTAATTATACATTCAAAGGGTGAACAACCAAATTTTTATCCACAATTTAAAAACAATATTTAATAGTAATATAAGAAGAATTTTTAAAGAAATAAGGAATGAAAGAGACTGTCACCATCCTGATGTGCTTATCGTTTGGAATTTATTTGTGCTGGTCATCCTCAAGTCTGCTAAACCTTTTCCTGATTATCCTGATTCTCAAAATAGTGAACAATATCTAGATTCAAATCATCCTCCAACAAATAGTAGCTGGAAGAACCCCTTTCATCATCATGTCTCTGTTTTTAGAATTCTGTCAATACTGAACTCAACGAAACTGTTCATCTGCCTGCTCATTTGGATTCTGAAAATCTTTAACAATATTTCCATTTAAAAAAAATACATGAAATTCATACATCGAAATATTCAATAATAATAACAGAAGATTCTTCCATAGATATCACTTCCATAGATATCAAAGTCCAAACTGATGCAGATATAAATAAACCTACTATAGACTACTAACTCCACCAAATGGAATAACAGTTCAAAAATATCCAGATTTGGACAATAAATAATAAGAAGTCAAGATCATGAACAGTTCTAGAACAATAAGAATTCAAGATCCAAGAAAACCTTTAACATCATAAGCTCCAATAGAACAACGCAAGTGCAACCCCAAGTGCAACATCCTTATGAAACAGTTATTGAAAATAGAATCTCATTAGTAAACAATTTAAAAAGTCAACGGCTCCAATTTTTATCCACAATTTAAAAACAATAGTTAATAATAGTATAAGAAGAATTTTTACATAAATATGGAATGAAAGAGACTGTCATCATCCTGATGTGCTTATCGTTTGGAATTTATTTGTGCTGGTCATCCTCAAGTCTGGTAAACCTTTGACTGTTCATGGAATTCTGAAGATTTCTCATTCTGAAAATCGTGAACAATATCTGGATTCAAACCATCATCCAAAATATAATAGCTGGAAGAAACATTGTCATCATCATGTCCCTGTTTATAGAATTCTGTTAATATTGGACTCCATCACATCTGTTCACCTGCCTGCTCATTTGGATTCCGAAAACCTTGTACAATATTTCCATTTCAAAAAACATGAAATTCTGATCATCCAAATCTTCAACACAAATAATAGCAGATTCATCCATAGATATAGAACAGTTGCAGATTTAGATAAACCTTCAATAGACCACTAACTTTGCAAATTGAATATCAAAAGCCTGAACAATATCTAGATTCAAAGCCTCATGCCTTCTGACCTTTGCAAGATCAATTTCATTCTCAAAATTGTATACAATATCTAGATTCAAGTCATCATCCTGCAAATAATAGCTGGAAGACCCGCTGTCATCGTCATGTCCCTGTTTTTACTCCATCACACCTGTTCAACTGCCTTATCATTTGGATTCTGAAAACCATGCAAAATATTTCCATCTAAATAAAACTGATCATCGCACTCTTCAACAATAATAATAGCAGATTCTTCCATAGATATTGAAGTCCAAACTGTTGCAGATATAAATAAACCTACAATAGACCATTAACTTTGCAAACGAAATAACAAGTTTAAGACAATAAATAATAACAAGTCAATATCCTAAAGAGTTCCAAAATAAAAAGAAATCAAGATCGAAGAAAACTTTTAACATCATAATTTCCAATAGACCAACGATTGTAAGAGCAACAACATTATGAAATAGTTATTGAAAATAGAAACTCATCAGTAAACAATTTATTATCTTTACCAACAATAGAATAATTCAAATATTTCAAAAATATTCTTATTTAAATTTAAATGATTATTAGAAATGATGTATTACAATAGCAGAATACCAAAAAATAGAAATCGTAGACACTTTAAAATTACAGAAAAATTAATTCAGTTTTTTATGACAAATATATACAGTCGCCCTGTTGATTTAAAGAAGTACAAAAAAAAAATAGCAGTGGATAGCTAACTTTATTATGTCCTTTGTCTAATTGTGTTTTGTCCCCTTTGTGTTTCGTCCTCTTCAAAAAAAAATTTAAAGCTTTAATTTGTCCTTTGTCTAATTGTGTTTTGTCCCGTTGTGTTTCGTCGCTACCAAAAAAATTTTAAAACCCAAAATTGTCCTTTGTCTAATTGTGTTTTGTCCCCTTTGTGTTTCGTCTCTACCAAAAAATTTTAAATCCCCAATTTGTCCTTTGTCTAATTGTGTTTTGTCCCCTTTGTGTTTCGTTGCTACCAAAAAAATTTTAAAACCCCAAATTGTCCTTTGTCTAATTGTGTTTTGTCCCCTTTGTGTTTCGTCGCTACCAAAAAAAAATTTAAAACTTTAAAACCCCAAATTGTCCTTTGTTTAATTGTGTTTTGTCCCCTTTGTGTTTCGTCGCTACCAAAAAAATTTAAAACCCCAAATTGTCCTTTGTCTAATTGTGTTTTGTCCCCTTTGTGTTTCGTAATTGTAAATATTTAGTTTTATTGCAAATATTCAGCATTATCATTTATTGTAAAGATTCAGCATTATCATTTATTGTAATATTCAACATTTTCATTTATTGTAAATAATTTGCTCATCTGTATATATTTGTCAAATTTCTGCTATATATTTTTTTTAATTTGTAATTCTAAAAAGTTTTGTATATATTATTTATATTTTAATTTTGTTTTTGTATATAGTATTTTTTGTATAGTTAAGTTTTATTTATTTATTTTTTCAATTTTTTTTACGTTCATTTAACGTATGCATACATTTTTTGTTACGTTTATCTAATGTATGCATAATTTTAGTTTACGTTCTTTTAAAGTATGTATATTTTTTTACGTTCATCTAACGTATGTAAACTATTTAAATTTAATATTATGTAATAAATACATATTTTAATAAAACTTGTTTGTTTCTTTTGTTATTTAGATACAAATTATTCATTCAATACATCCATTACAGAAGCATATGAATTTTTGTTTGTTAAGATTTCTCATTTATCTATACAAATCAAAACAAATGATATAATAACATGCTTAAACATTTTTTATCTATTATCCCGTTGATAAATTATAATAGCTATTATTCATAAGAAAGTTTTCAAATATAAATACTTTACATTTGGCATTTAGAAAGGTTAAGTAATTTACTGTCTTTTATCATTGTAAGGTAAATGATTTTCAAAGATATTGCACAAAGTTAGGATAGGTAAAAAAAAAAAATCTGAAAAAATTATCTGTAAATGGAAATGAATGAATGAATCAAAACATATGAAACAAGGAATTAAAACATATTTAAAAAAAATAAATATCAAATGAAATTTTCTTTAAGTATAAAAACTTTTTAGTTTTTTTCCTAATAAAGAAAGGAACTACTGACAGCAAATGCAGTCATTGGCATGCTTAAAATAATTAAATGTTAAGCAAACTAACAGCTGTAAAAAATGTGATTTAGTAAAATTAACATATTAAAGATAGATTGATATAAACCTATTTCAGTAGATATTTTAAAATTAGATGCTGTAGATTATTGAAGTAAAAAATGGAAATCATATATTTAATAATCAGAAATAAAGCTATAATTTGAAGATAAATTTTAATTCATTTGGTTTAAAATACATAGTTAAAAATTAATAAAAGGAAAAGAAGGAAATCTTGAAATTCTATTTAAACCGGATTATGAAATTAATGAAGTAAGAAAAATAAATCCAAAAGATTGACATACAGAAAAATTGGTACTAACGCATTAAGGCCACCTTAGCCACAGATTTGGCTGTTTTTAAGTGGCGCCGATCTAACAGCTATGTATTTGGCGATTTTTAAGTGGCGCCAATCTAACACTACAATGAAGTGTAGATTGACGCCACTTAAAAAACCGCCAAATCTGTACCTGCGGTTGGCGTTCAAAAGATAACTGCTTGCGCGTGCGAACAACAAGATTGCTCTTTATTGGCGCAACTGAAGCTAAGGTGGCGTTAATACGTAATTACCGAAAAATTTATAAATTTGTAAAAGCTACTTAATTAAAATCTTATAAATAATATTGTGATATTTTACAAGATTTATTCAGAAAAGCAATTAGAAAAATTGGAGGTAAAGTAGATCCAAGAGAACATAAACGTTGATTAAATCAATCTCCTCATACTAAATAACGTTTAGTAGAGTAGTACATACAACCTACTTAAATTTTTTAAAACGAAAAAATGAACATAAATATTACGTAGTATTTATTTGTTTTTCCCGTTATTGAATGACTGAAAAGTAGCGGTTATTGAATTTTGAAATTATTAAAAGAATATTGCCAATAGAAATACCGATAGCTACTGTTTAGCAATTGAAAATCTGAATAACTATGTGAAAAATTACTACAACAATAAAAATTTTCAAAAATTAATGATAACTACTTAAGAATAGGAATAATACTACAAAAAGCATTATCTGTTACAGTAACATAAAATGTGGGATATTTCTCTAGAAGTATGTAATTCTGAAATGGTAAACGATTTGGAAAGTTCGTATTTAAATCGCTATAAGTAACAAAGACATTACTTCTATGTCTAGTTGTAATTTTTTTCTGTTTTTAAGAGAAATAACTGCTATGTTCTAATTTCTTCCATTTCCGTTGTGTTATCTTTTTTTTTAAAAATGAGAAAAAAAAGCTGTTTTCATGCAAGAGTTAAGCTTTTTTTTACTATTTTTGCATAGTTTTCCTTTTTTTTAGATGACGAAGAAACTGCTTTCATACATGCGTCAAGTTTTTTTTTTCTATTTTTGCAATTGTTATGAGGAAAAAGTTTCTTTGAATTTTTAAATTTTAAAATGAAGAAAAGTAACCTATTATATATATGAAAGAATATCAAAATCGTTTCATAGCATTCCTTTTTAACAATAAACTTGGAAGGCTATTGCTGCAATATGCATTGTCCTTGATAAAAATTGTAATTATCTACTTATAAAACAGAACAGTACATGTTTCATGTGCCAATTGCATACAAATGCATGCTGGCGTGTCACATTTAGATGGCGATTTGTATAAATTCCAGTGGGAAGCGCTCAAAATCGTCATACAGTTAAATCCTTATTTTAGAAGAATCTTATTGTACATTGTAGTTGAATTTAATTGAGAAGAGAAATAACTATGCTGCTTTCATTACAAATATACATAGAGTGTAAATTACATATTATAAAACAAGAGTCTGAAACTATATGTCTCAAAAGGTTTCCGAGTATACTTTAAATAACCATATAATATTTTAGTGCAAGAAATGTTATAATAATATTATTTTAACCAAGACTTAAACAGAAAACCACATTAAAATTATAGAGGAGATTAAAACGCATAAAAATTCTTTCTTGAGCTTTTAAAACGTTTGCACATCAGACGAAAATGGGAATTCAAGGTAATACCTGGCGAAACTTTTATTATGAGTTATACTTTGATAACTTAGTCATCAAAAATTAAAATTAGAATTTTAGATCAGTTAAAAGATGTAATAATCATACTAAAATAAAAAAGAATAAATGGGTTCCGAATAAGTTTTTAGAAGAGTGGATCAATATTGTTTCTCATATTGTTATAAAGGCAAGTGAAAATGTTTCCTAACATTGAACGTGAACGATCTGAATTTCAGAATCAACCTCTTCTAAATTTCCTAGAGAAAATCCAGCGGTGGCCGACACCTTAATAGAATCGATAAGAGAAGTTAGTCTGGAAATGAACTCCATGATAAATGGAAAACACAAGGTTTAAAAAGATGCTTCGAGGGTGGAGACATCAGGTATTTACCATCCCATTGTTCTGAGTAGCTAAAATACAACAAAATCAATTCACCGTTTCTGATCGCAGTTAATGAGAATCGGGAAACATCACGTGCCCATGTTGTTCAAATTTATTCTGCGATTCTTATCGAATGACGTGGAACAAAAGGAATAAAGTTGAATAATAAAACTGTAGTCTCACTTGTCGCCATAGAGAGTTCCATAATCATACTACAAGAAGCATGTAATGAAATGGTTTACACTCCTAATTTTTGTAATGAACAAATAGTTTTATCGAGAATTGTAAAGCAGCAAATTTTATCTAAGATATATTTTGAAAAAGATGTTATAATCAATGGAAATAATTCCATGAAGTGCCAAAATAGTAGTTGCCTGTTTATACTAAAGTTGGGGACATGTCCAAAGTATTTCTTTGACTAGATATTGAAATGACGCATGCATTGGAAAATCCCATTTATAACCATTAAAACGCTTGGATCTAATATACAGAAAAACCATAAAATAATATATAAAACAAGCCTTTTAACCATTCGTTATCTCTTCAATAATAATCATTGCAATCATTAAGAAATTAAGTCTTTATTAAGACTTTCACAATATTACCAGGACATTGATTAACATTGATTACTTTAAGAAAACTGGAACCTAAATAAGGACATCTTCTTGATTTATTAAAACAGTAATTTCTCGCGGAAATGTTAGTTAATGCCAAATAAAGGAAGTGCAATTCTTTAAGAACCGCATAATTACAATTGAGTGACTTGCGATGCAGTGAATGGATTTGTTCGAAGAGTAATCTCTCCCATCAAGATCCATTTGACCAGAAAAGTAATTTGATTCACTCGGAAAATTTCATAATTACTCAATGTTTTGAATTGTTTATTTCAGATTAGGTAATGGCGTTATTGTGTTTACGTATTTCAAGCGATATTAAGAATGATTTCTTTTAACAAAGAAAGAATTATTGAAATTAATATTTTATGGTTTAAAATTGATAAGACTTAAAAACTACACTCATGTACATAAATTAAGAATAATTCAGAATCACACAGAAATTGAACTCTAAAATAAAAATTTCACTTGTAGAATTATCACACACATCTTGAAGAAGAATGTGCAAATTACAGGAAACCACCTGATGGCGCGGATAGTACGTCACAATGACGAGTGTAAGAGAGAGGTATATAAGGAATGGTGGCAAAGAAGTAAAATTGTTCACAAGCGCTTTAAAAGCCTTTCTGTGCAATAACCGCATAGTTATGGCACAAAAAAAGCATTTGGATGATTTTTTACGTGGTAGAATTATCGGACGACTGGAATGTGGACTTACCAGCTGGAAGTATCCGAGGAACTTGGAATCGCCCAGAGTGTAATCTCCAGGCTTTGGCAACGATTCCAAAAGGATGATAATGTGAATAGATGTTGCAGCACAGGTCGCCCCCGAGTTACAACGCCGAATGAGGACCGGTATTTAGCAGTTACTGCCAAAAGAAACAGACGGAGCACAGCATCAGACCTGTCTCGTCAGCTCTCTTCAGCTACCGGTACGATAGTTTCAAGGCAGACCGTGTACAGACGCTTAGGGCACATTGGTCTATATGCTCGTAGGCATGTCAGATGTGTTCCACTTACCGCAATTCACTGTCGCATGCGATTAACCTGGAGTAGAGAGCATGCATCGTGGACACCGCAACAGTGGTCTTGTGCGACGTTTTCCGACGAGTCCAGATTTAGCTTGCAGTCTGATTCTCGCGGGACTTTCATATGGAGAGAGCCAGGTACCCGTTACCACCAAGAGAACACCATTTAACTACACCGTTACGCTGCTGCAGAATGGCTCGTTTGGGGAGGAATTATTCTTGGTTCCAGAACTGACCTGAATGTTCAGAGTGTAACGATGACAGGCCACATCTATCGAGATGTCATTCTGTAACAACATGTACGTTTGTTTCGGGGCGCCATAGGTGCTGAATTTCTGTTTATGGATGATAACGCCCGTCTTCATCGTGCAAACATTGTAGACGAATGCCTTCAATTGGAGGATATCACCCGTATGGATTGGCTAGCATACTCGCCTGACTTGAATCCAATAGAGCATGTGTGGGTTATGCGTGGCCCACGACCCCGTCAACCCCCTCCCACCTGTCAACCGGAACTTCAGAGGGCATTGCTTGATGAGTGGTGTAATATTCCCCAAGATCAGATTAATAATTTGATACTCAGCATGCCTAGGCGTTGTAAGGCCTGCATTGCATCGTCCGGGAGACATACACCATATTAACCATCATACTAACCATGTTGTACTGTTTTTTGTAAATAGGTTCTTTTTTGAAATTTGCTCCAGGGAGTAAAAATCACAATTTTTATTAATTATGTCAAACGTATAGCACCTTTTTTTTCTCTTTACCTTATTTTACCTTTAATAAATAGACTTTAAAAATAAGTCAAATTTGTTTTGCTTCTGTCTCTTTCTTTACCTGAACTTCATTATCCTTAATTTATGGACATGAGTGTATTATGCATTTATCACTTTACTTCAATTAACATTTTCAGACCTAATTTTGTTAAGATTGTAGTAGGATTAACAAATAACTCTAAATGAAGCAAGAATGAAAGCCCACATTCGTACTCTTTTTTTTTTTTTTTTCCTTTTTGTAAAAATAATGCCTTGATTTAAAATGCTCATATTCATGATTCATCCATATCATGACATGCTACTGATTTGTGCAGAATTTCATTATCAATTGCGCTATTTTATTTGTGCGTTTAATTAGAATTGATAGAACACGAGAGACTTGAAGTCTCGCACTTCACGGATGTTAAAACAAAATTAGAAAATAGAATGACATTTAAATTGTGGAAAAACTTTCAAGCTTGACAGAATTTGATTTCCACTTAAGATGTCTCCACAAGTAAGCTCGACTCGAATGAAAAACCTTTTGTTTCCTTTAAAGTGTTCCTCCTTAATAAAATTGCTTTCAATTTAGATGTATTCGTTTATGAATTGCTCTTAAAAGTTTTCAGAGTATTCCTTAAAAGCCTGCTTTTTATTTTAACTGAGAAATTTTCAATATATTTGATGATTGGAATGAAAAAAAACCTTTAAAATTAAAAATTGTCTTGCAGTGTAAAGCGTTTATCTAACGCTACTTTTTTGCTGTTTGGATAAGTACTTTATGAGGTGATATACGGCTTCATACTTTATGGAAATCAGAGATATGAATGTGCAAAAGTGTGAAAAGGCTTAAATATGATAGGCCCAAGTTGTGTAACAATTATTTAATGAATTTTTAATTTATAATGATAAACATCAAATGGTGATAACAATAAAAGGAAAGACGTGACATTCAACCACACCAAAAAAGTCTTTGACTACTACTAAGGAAGTACAGTCAGAATATAGAGGGCGCTATTGTTATGCTTCAGCAGTTGTTACCAAATACACGAAAGGAGCTGTTACAGAAGGATATTTAGGAAGCAATGTTAGTGGTTTTTTCATATTTATGTCAATTAACTTTTTTTGAGTAATGCGTGCTTTCGATAAATATAAACTCATTAAAGTAAGCTAAAATGATGACACTGAAAAACTAAATTTTACTAAAATTTGATGATTTAAATAAATTATATGAATGGATATTTCATTATAATATTTTTTTTTCCATTCCAAAATTCTTTTTTTTTTTCGTTTGAATGGAGCATTTCAAAATATATTTGATTATCGCTTGAAATGTATTGTAGATTTTTTTCTTATGAATTATTTACTTTTAAAAGGCGCATTTATGCATCAATTTTTTTTTATTAATATTGAAGGTATTTATCAGTTTTCATCTTTTACTTTAAATACTAAATTAAATTCGTAATTTTGTGTAACAATTATTATAACCATTTTCAATACTTTTTCTTATTTACATAAATTTATTTTCAAATTTAAAATATTCATAGCTTTCTGAAATAATTTTCATGGGATAAATAATTTTAAACTTTATAATGAATATTTTAAATGCTGTGAAAATATACATATAGTTTAATTTTAAGAGCACTTAAAAATCCTATGTATGTTCGATTTTTGGATTTTACGTACTTTTCCTTTAACTTGATCGTTCCACATAATAAGTGTTACTCTTACTAGTTTCTGGACTTTTAACTTTAATTTTTCAGTGCTTTTGATAGATAATATCAAATGCATTAATATAAAAACTTCTTTAACCAAAGTAGAATTTAATTATGTACAATATGTCTTGATGACTAAAGTGCTTTGAAAATTTTGAGTAAGATTTTTTTTTTCCAATGCAGCTGTCAAACACTTAGACGGCTTTGCCTTGGATGCCTTAAGGCAGGCGCTGCACAGACGTTACTCACTTTGTATCACCCAGAGGGCGCTTGTAACTTGAAGATAAGCCACGGACGCGGAGTAACAATGCCCCCGCAACGCTCTACGATCCTATTAGGACTGGGACCTACCGTTTAAAGTGGATTTTTATTTCTTGACGACGAGAAAGTATATTTGCTAATTACTTCCGCACAGTAAAAACTTGCGAAATGGACTGTTAAAAGTGGGTGGGACAATAAATGTTTAACAACTTACAAAGCGGTGAAAATCATGAAAGTTGAAAATAGTTGCGGGATAAATGTTTCAATTTTTCTTTATTTCAGAAGATCGTTTTCTTGGATGTTCATAATCAAAGACTAGGTTTCTATCATTCAATATTAATTGTATTGCGATAAAGCTGAAATGAGATATCTACTGCGCTAGAAACTAATTTCCGACTTAAAATTTCTATACGATTTCGATATGTCAATCGATTCCAAAAAGATTCTTCTATAAATATCTTCTTCTAGAACAGGGGTCTCCAAACTACGGCCCTCCAGTGTCATCAATCCTGCCCACGACAGCGAATAGTTTATTGTTGCTGTAATAAGTTGGATAAAAAAACACATTAAAACACTAGAAATTATAGATAATGGCTGAAAAATTAAAACGGTTTTGGCCCTTGGCACTTACTGGAGTTAACAGTATGGCCCTTAGGCTGGAAAGTTTGGAGACCCCTGTTCTAGAAGATAATAAATCGTGGTTCTGGTCCAAATATATTAAGGCTATAAAAAGATAATATTTTAAAAATATAAAAAAAATTATGTATTAAATTCGTACAATAACGACATGAACTTTAAAGAATAAAAAGGAAAATTACAAAAAGAAACTGTGATATTTAACTTTTTAAAAATCATATTTATAGAGTTTAATACATGCCTTCTTCTATAAATATAGTGTATTTTTACTAGTGAAATCTAACAATAAACAAATAAACTTCGATTAGCAAAATCTATCAGTAATTGTCCATTGAGTATGATTTTTTAACTTATTTATGATTAGCTGAAGTCAAAAATTATAAAAGTTTTAAAATTATAGTAGACAATAACCTATCTTTCAAAAAGTTTAATATTGGTCTATTCGTAACTAAATTACTAAATATTTAAAAGGTTTTTAAAAAGTCATGAAGTTCAAAAGTGGAATTCCGGCTTTATAACTAAAGTTCACAAAAAGTGCCCTTTCCACTTATTTCAATAATTGTTCCTTTTGTTAATGTTCCTTATTTTAAAAAAGAAGCCATTAGCTGACGTTCGTTCCACATTACTTATTAACTTGAAGAAAAAAAAAATCTCAACAATTTTTTATTCTCTAATTGGATATCACATCTGTGTGATTCTTCTCTGTAAGAATAAAAAAATCATTTTACTAAGGCATTGCACTGTTTTTTTTCTTATTTTACCAATAGAAAGAACACATTACTTGAACACTGTTAAATGAAACAATATTTTTCCAGCAAAGTAATATTTTTCCTTTCAACATATTTATGTCCAGTGTTTCATTTTTTATGTCGAATTTGAATCTTGATAAAATATTATTTCGAAACTCTTACTTGGAATATATTTATTTTTCTCTAAACTTGGAATATATTTATTTTTATACTATCATGGATATTATATTTAAAGTTTAATATTTCTATATAAAAAGCAAGAATTTTGTATGTCTCTTTGTATTTTTATCTATCAGTGACTCTTCATTGATATTTTTTAAGCCATAAATGATTAACTTGATTAACTGATAAATGATTTTATCCTTTTAGTTGACCATAACGTATCTTTCTAAAGGTTTAATTTATGGTTATTCGTAAGTAAGCTACTAAACATTTAAAAGGTTTTTAAAAAGTAAGGAATTTCAAAAACGGAATTCCGGCATTATAACTAATGTTCACAAAAAGTGCCCTTGTTGATATGTTTCCACTTCTTTGAATAATTGTTCCATTTGTTGATGTTCCTTATTTTAAAAGCGAAGTCATTAGCTCACGTTTGTTCCAGATTACTTATTATTATCTTGAAGCAAAAAAATCCCAGCAATTTATTATTCTCTAATTGGATATCGCATTTGTGTGACTCTTCTCAGTAATAATAATAAAAAAATATTTTACTTAAGGCATTGCACTTTTTTTCTTCTTATTTTACCAATAGGAAGAACACGTTACTTGAACACTGCTAAATGAAACAGTATTTTTCCAGCAAAGTAATTTTTTTCTCTCAACATAATTTTCTAAGTTTAAAGTCTTGCATTTCATTTTTTTATGTCGAATTTGAATCTTGATAAAATAAAATTTGGCAACGCTTACTTTCGGATTAAATGCCTCATTAAAAATGTTAAAATAAAACGTTAACGAGACAAAAGTTCTTTATCTCTTTCGGTCTAGAACATTTTTTATTTACTTGATTTTTATACCTTATTACTTGCTGTAGTATTTCTCTAATCATCATTTTTAAAATAAGAATACAAAGATAGGTTGCTTAAAATTTAAAAATCTACTGCAATCTGCAAGATGTTTTATTTTAGTCGAGGGATTTCAGTGATAAATTTATTAAATGAACGACAGCCATAGAGTTGGCTTATTTTAATAATTATTTAATGCACAGGAATATATTTTCTTATATTTAATGCATTAGAATATTTTTATACAATTATGAATATTGTATTTAATAATTAATATTTCTATATATAAAGCAATATTTTGTGTGTCTCTTTATATTTTTTAAGTCTTAAAAACTATAACGCAATAAATATTTACTTGATCTTACTAGATATTTACTTATAATTTGACAAAAAATTATTTATTTTTAATTTATTATTTTTTTATCTACTGCGTTGTTCATAGTTAAAACAAGGCATTGTATTATTATGCTACGCTAAAGAGAATTTTGAAATATCGATGTAATCATTTTTTAACGTCATTATTTAGCAATTTGTTTTATAAATGTTCCAGTGCTTGTTGGAAAAAAAAACATTACATCTTTTTTCGAATTTATTTTGAAATTATATTTTCTTTTTAGGTAGATTTTGTGTTAGAAAAGAAAAAAATTAAATATGAATACAAAGAATGAATTAAATATTTTACAAAATTGAAATAGCTAAGACGAAGTGGTATCATAAATGGTTGAAAAATTCTTTGTTCATTAATATTTTACTTCCAAGAACGACAGAGTAAACATAAATTTATTTCTCCTCATATTAATTAAACACTACTGTTCTTCAATTAGAAACTTTAAAATTTAAAATTAAATATTTTAATTCTTTAATTATTTCAATTTCAATTTTGAAATTTATTAAATTATTAATTTTTAATTTCTTTAAAACTTATTGAATTTTAATGCATTGCATTTAAACAATCTATTAAAATCACGCTGTTATATATTCGCTTACATTAAACAAACAATATTCATGCAATTGTTTGTTGTGTCCAAGTGAATTAATCACCTACACTGAAGCCCATTAGCACTTAAAATATTAGCGCTGACCGATAACGGATAAAGAGCGAAGTTTGGCATTAACTATGATATAATAAAAAATTGCATGCTTAGATAATTATTTACTTAAAATATATAAAAGTTTTATAAATATGAATCCAATAATACAAAGGGACTTATTTTTACTTTTATCTTACTCAAAATAGGCCTGAATGGCCGAGTGGCTAGCGCTCCGGCGCGCGGTACCACAGGATCCGGTTTCGAGTCCCGGCGGTGCCATGGATGTTTGTCGGCACGATACATCTAGATTTGGAGCTGACACACCTGCAGCACATTTACAGCGCAATTACCGGCTTGCATTACTGAAGGAGACAGATGAAACTTCAAGTGTGTTATATGCCCCTTACCAACCACTGCGTGAAGATGTTGTCATCTTTAATAAAGGTTTTTTTAAAGGGTGAAGGAACTTGAAGGATTATTTTTGGGATCTATATTTAATGTTTGGGTGTGGAGTTCATTTGCAGGGCAGCCGACTCAAGCTTTTGCTTCGCGTACTTCATAAATAAGTACTTATGACTAAGAACAATAAGGTACAGATTAATCCTATTTATCAAGATATTAAATGATGAAATGGGGATATTAACCAGCGTTAGTTTTAACGAAAGACGTTTGAAAATGGATTTTTTTACATGGGCACTTTTCAATTATTGTTCAAATCGCTGTCGCAGACCTAATATTATCGATAACAACATATAAGACATTTATGAAATTACACGTTAATTTAATTATAATCTAATTTTTTATGCCGTTACATACCTAAGTTGATACATTTAATTGACGGAAAAGCTTGTATTACAAATTTATGGAACATATAGCGTGAGTCTTCAAAACTCTATCGGATGTATCCTATCATGTATGTTTTTTTAAAGGGTAAAGGAACTTTAGGGATTCTTTTTAGATTCTATATTTAATGTTTGGGTGGGGAGTTCACTTGCACTACAACCGACTTGCTTTGCGTGCTTTATTAAGAAGTGTTCATGAGAGAGAAGAATAAGGTAGAGATTAATCCTGCTTCTTAAAATATAAAGTGATAAAAGGTGGATAGTAACCACAGTTATTTTAAACTAGAAACAGTAGAAAATGGGTTTTTAAAACTCACATTTCGCAATTGTTGGCCAACTCGCTGTCGCAGCCTAGTATCTTCGCTAACTATGTTTAATCTTTTACAAAATTACCCGTTAATTTAATTATAATTCAATGTTAATGCCGGTTTATTCACATGTGGATACATTCAATTGACGGAAAAGTTTGTATGACACATTTAGGTGATATATACTGTGAATCATTATAACTCTATCGGATATACTTCACCCGACCCGCACTTATGACAATTATTTCACAAAATATTTTAGGAATTTTTTAAAAATACCCTTGCTTTGCACTGCTTGTCCAAATCTGGCCCTTGTGCCATTAAACCTCACCACCGAACCAACCTCCATCGAATTTCGTTTAATCCACCATTAACAAACATTTGTGTAAATTGTAGGAGACCAATCGCTGCTCCAGTCTGATTTGTTTCTCATAAAATGAAAATGTACACTTCTCTTTAATCAGACTTGTTCAGGTCACAGCCGTGTAGGATGAGAGACTTGGCCGGACTAAAGATCATCAATATAGTTTATCAAAGCTAAAACACTCTAGAAAAAGGACTAAAATAAATGTTTAATATATTACCTATTAATCACATACATGTCTAACATGTACATATTTAATGAACATGCGAGCAACATTATGTTGTAGACAAAACTATCGAATGGTAGGATTAAACAGAGATGTTGTTGTTGTTGTTTCTTATCCCGCTTGGCTGGCCAAGCCCACGAGCCCAGCATGATTGAAGGGGAAGGAAGCAGCTTCTGTTGTGATAGAGCACCCGTAGGTAGAAGTCTGGCTTTGGCTCCGTGAGTCATAGGAGACCGGGACCTACGTCTTAAAGTGGATTCCGAACCACTACAAACATCCATGGCACCGCCGGGATTCGAACCCGAAACCTGTGGCACCGAGCGCCAGAGAAACAGAGATTATTGTAGTTATAGTACCATACTGCAATATTATGCTGATTTAGGCATTTGTAAATGATATATACTAAAATATAAACATATATGAAGATGAAAATATATTTTACTTTATGTTTCACATGTAACGATACGCTGATTTTCTTATTAGACCGGGAATAAAGCTGAAAGAAAAAAATATCGTGAACTCTTCAAACAACGAACATTGTGTTTTAGCTTTCTATTGGAAAAAGTATGATCTTGTGTTTTTTGTATACACAAGAAAATGTAATTTATTTTCTATCAAGAATAAATGTCTTCCCTACAACTTTTTCTAGGACAGCGTGCCTACGGATTTTCAATATTTTTGTATATGAAATGGTAAACAGCTACACGAGGGTTAGATATAGTCCTTTTCTTAAAAGGACAGCAAAACAGGAAATTTTCTAAATATACAGTTTGCTTGTAAAATGCTAGTTTGTAATGAAAACTCCATAATATAAAATGAAGAATTAAAGGTTCATTTGCCTACAAATAGGATTTGGTTATTTTGGATTTATTTTAGAATTTTAAATTCCTTAAAAATTCATTGAAATATTATTATTATTTTTTATTGTTATTATTTATTTTCAATGCTTGTCAAATTACATTCGCCTCAGCTATAGCCATACTGTTTTAGCTTCTGTTCACATCTCAGCTCTTGCCACTAGGTAAATTCAATTTGATTGCATTCCCCTAAGATGGAAACAATTAAATTTTTACCCCATATAATATTGTATTATATACTCAAGAGCCAAAACATTATGACCACCTGTCAATAACGAGTTGGCCCACATTTGGCGCGCAACACAGCTTCCACCTGCCTTGGCATGGATTAATACCACCACTTAATACCAGTTAAATACCACGAATGGTAAAAAAGTGTAGCTTTATATGTTATTTGATGGGTTTTTTCAATATTAGATCCAAGCATTTTAATGGTTATAAACGGGATTTTCCAAGGCATGGGACATTTTCAATACCCACCCAAAGAAATACTTTGGCATGCTGGCAACTTTAGTGTAATGACTCAACTACGATTTTGGCAATTCATAGAATTATTTCCATCTACAATAACATCTTTTTGAAAATATACCTTACATGAAATTTTCTGCTTTACAATTCCAGATAAAACTATTTGTTCATTACAAAAATTAGGAGTGTAAACCATTTCATTACACGCTTCTTGTAGTATGATTACGGAACTCCCTATGGCGACAAGTGAGACTGCAATTTTATTATTCAACTTTATTCCTTTTGTCCGACGTCATTCGATAAGAATCGCAGAATGAATTTGAACAACATGAGCACTTGATGTTTCCCGATTCTCATTAATTGCGATCAAAAAACGGTGAATTACTTTTGCTGTGTTTTAGCTACTCAGAACAATGGGATGGTAAATGCCTGCTGTCTCCACCCTCGAAGCAGCTTTTTAAACCTTGCGTTATCTTCTTTTTCTGTTATCATTAATTGACACAACTTTCAGTTGATATACACTCAAGAGCCAAAACATTATGACCACCTGTCAATAACGAGTTGGCCCACCTTTGGCGCGCAACACAGCTTCAACCCACCTTGGCATGGATTAATACCACCACTTAATACCAGTTAAATACCGCTTCCAGCTGATCACGTGCTTTCCACGTCATCCAGGCGAGTCCATTGCAAAATGTAGGGGTGGTCATAATGTTTTGGCTCGTGGAAAGCACGTGATCAGCTGGAAGCGGTATTTAACTGGTATTAAGTGGTGGTATTAATCCATGCCAAGGCGGGTTGAAGTTGTGTTGCGCGCCAAAGGTGGGCTAACTCGTTATTGACAGGTGGTCATAATGTTTTAATTAATTAATTACTTACTTATTAATTATTTACTAATAATTTAAATACTTTTCGTTACTTATATATATATATATATATATATATATATATATATATATATATATATATAAGTAACGAAAAGTATTTAAATTATTAGTATTTATTTAAGTATACATATAATTAAGTTGAATTTACATTTTAATAGGATCGAATGCGAGCAAGGAGATTACATTTGTCAAGAAATGCTAGAAAAATCTAATTTGATACCCTCTTTCTTATAAATAGTGGGCATGCGTTTTAACGCCGATGCACTTAGAATGCTGAGCTCCTCCGATACTACTGAAATCAGACACAACGACCCATGAGAAAGTGTTGCACTCGCTTGTTACACGATACTACACTCACAAGCATAGATTAGAAATAAAATAGAGCGCTTTCCCCTATTCTAAAGGTACGGAAAGTTGGGAAAAACATCTCCCTTCTTTTTTTGTACTAGAGTTGGTACTGTATGTGGTGGGGCCATATGGCATTTTTTTCACTGAACGTATTTATTTTGAAACATTATTTCCAATTTCAGATTATGAACAGTTACAGCAAAAAAACAGAACAACGAAAAATAAAAAAGAACCGGAGAATACAACAAAACATGCTGAAACCGAGTTCATTAATCTAACATAATGCCAAGTTGCAGATCTTTTAGCCACTGAAAAGCGTTACCAGGTGCACCACGGGGAGGTAGATCTACTGCGCACCTATTTTGAAACATAAAAAAGACACGAAGCGATTCTGAAAAATTCATTTTCTATCCTTATTTCATTCATTTTTTTCAAATGAGTATTTTAATATATTTCATTTATATGAACATTTTGTAATATTTTATTGTATGTCATACAAAATGATCAGAGTTGTAATCAAAACTTTGTATGACATACAATAAAATATTACAAAATGTTCATGTATACTTATATGAACATATAACTTACAAATGTTCATATATACTTATATGAACATATAACTTACAAATGTTCATATATATTTATATGAACATTTTGTTAATGAGTATTTTAATATTTTATCACTTTTGGAAAAAATTCCAGCGTGACTATCGAAGCAATTTTAATTGTCAATACATGTGCAAAATAATGTATGCATTTTATTTAAATGTTAGGTTGTCTTTTGAAAACATTTTAAGTTTTGATACATGTAGAAAAGAACATTTGAATCTTATTTCAATAATATACTGAATATTAAAGCAATATTTATTGTTAAGACATGGGTAAAATAACGCTTGTGTTTCATTTAAAATTTAGGTTTGATGAATTTTAATTTTTAATACATGTAAAAAATAATACTGCCATTTTATTTGAATTATAGGGTGACTATTAAAAGAATTTTAACTGTTAATGCATTTGTAAAATAATGCTTAAATTTGAATTAAATCTTATGGTTGAATGAATTTTAATTTTTAATACATGTAGAAAATAACATTGCATTTTATTTAAATTCCAGAGTGAATAGTAGAGCAACTTTAACTGTTGAATTCATAAGAAATTTTGTAAATTTCTTTATAGAATATGAAATTATAAAAAAAAATTATTTTGCAATTAGTTCAAATAAAAATTGTGTGAAAATACTTACTAATACAAACCGTAGTAGCTTCTTGTATTACTAAGGGTTTTTCTGGCTTTGTTATAAAATATTTGCAAATAATGGCAAATTTTAGTAAAGTGTTACGCTTTCAAAATAAAAATAATAGATGGAAAACACGAGAAAAGGTGTGGAAGCAGAATAAATTGGCTCAATAAAAGAATATGTGTTGAAAGGAGCACCAGCTCATTCGAAAACAAACGACGGATGAATTTGTTTTTTTCTGCTCATGCATCAAGACGTGCCACTAACAAGAAATGTCACGTGACCGGAATTACGTTTGGTCCCAAAAAAGGCATGTCTCCTAACATATTGGATGACGGTCGACCGAACGCCGCAGAAAATGCGACCCGGCAAAATGAATAAAACATGCGGTTCGAAAATAAATATTCATATTGAATACACTTACTTTTTCTGAGCCTATTCCTGGTACAGGAGATTGATAAGAACGAGAATTGCTCTTATTTGGCTGCATTTTTTTCGTCATAAATCTGTTTCTCCGAAAATTGAAAATGGTATTTTCAGATGCCGAAAGAATATCTTTCAGAATGAAATCGGATGATGTTGCTCTCTGGTGAAAACCTGAAGATTTTGGAAACTGTGCTAGTGCTGTCAGAAAGGATTTATTTTGTTCAAAGTTTGGTAAGTCTTGATGAGCAGGGAAAACATGAACAACTTTGAGGTATTTCATAATAACATCTGAAAAAGTTTTGTACATCTGGAAAAAGATCTTGAATTCTAGTAATTTTTTTATAAATTGGAACATACATAAAATATAATAGAATTAAAATATAATATACTTAAAATATAATAATAAAATTAATTATTTCCTCCTAGCTGTGGAAGGTTTCCTTTTAATATCTCTTTCTTTTTTAAAAATTATTTCTTTCAAATAAATTTCCATTGAAATTTTAAATAAAATAAAATTAAAAATATATATTTAAAACCTTAAACTTTCACCATAAAACTTTATTTTAAAGGAAAATTTATTTACCTTAGAAGAAAATATCTTCAGGAAAGTTGAACTACATTTTCGAAGATCGTCTTTTCTATCTCACAGAATGAATAAGGCCTAAAAATATTCCAATAATAATATGAAGAGAAACAAAACATAAAAAGTTTAGTACAAGTTTTATTAAAACTGAAACTCTAAATTTTCACTGTATCAAATCTGATTTTTATTAAAACATTTAAAAAATTAAAATTTAGAAGGAAATGTGTTTTGCTAAATACTTTCTTTGATGATTAAATATATGAATCGTGGATTCCTAAAACTTTTTCGAAAAACAATCTTTCCAAAAAGGGCGAAAAGCAGTGATTGGATGGATTTTTTCGAGTGAATTGGATTCAGTAAACAAACATTTTATTTGGAGCATTTTTTACGAAGAACATTTCACGTTTTTTTTTCCGAACATTGTTATTTGAGACAATCAATATTTTCGCACCTAAAAGTACTTTTTTGTTTGTAGATTTGTTTTTTTTTTACTTAAGTAAAGGTCACATTAGTTAAATGTTAAAAAAAATAAGAAAATCAATAAATTATAATACAGAGTTAATGATTTTCTAAATATAATTTTATTTTAAGATTAGCATATTTTAATAATAATAATAATAATAATTTTATTTTGAGATTAATTTCCATTTTTTTTTAAAATTAATTTGAGGTCCAATTAAAGATATTTTTTTTTTCTGAATCCCTCCTTAATTAATTAGATGTGATATTATGAAGAAAAGACTCACAAATCAACGAACATGTTAAATGTATTTAAGTAATATTTTCCTCTTTTATATTCAATGATACATTAATTTATTCTAATTATAACCAAAGTTTTGTAATCATTAAATTTTAAAAAATTAAAAAATAAAGTTAATTTATACAGTTATTTACCTTGACTGTATAAGTTTGGTTAATTCACTCCGATAAAAGAATTTAAAAGTGCACTATATTTAAAAAAAATATTAAAAACCAATAGCATTAAAAAAAAACGTAAAATTAAAATTTTTTGTAAATTTATTTTTAATTTAAATATATATAAAATTGAAATATCATTGACAATCATATTCACAAAATATATTTAAAAAGATTTTCGTTTTTCAAAAATTTGAAAAAACTATTAAAATAACAGTAACATTATAAAATTGCTAGTGTATGAAAATTTTCATTACATAAATCTACTTGGTAAAGCTTGAAATAAATAAGATAAAAAAAATATATTTATTTTCTTCAGTACGTGATATTTAACTTTTTATATTTTACTCGGTACTTACAATCAATGTTAGTCGTTTTAAAGAATTGATTCTGAATTTAATCCCTTGTTTATGGATGAAGCATAATTTAACAGTATCTAAAATTTCAAATTCATTTTAATACATTCATCAGTCTATTCATTCATTTCAATATATTCATTCAATTAACTGCTATAAGCGAAGCTCTGAGCCTAGCTTTAGACTTTAAAGTACCTGATATTTGGATTCTGACTGATAGTAAGAGCCCAATACAGTATTTGAATGATTGCCCAAGCATCCTGGACATATTGGGGCAGGACATAGTTTCTAAACTAGCTGTTTTGGACCAGATCGGATCGGTGTGCTTGCAGTGGATTCCCTCCCATGCGGGCATCTACGGAAATTGAAATTGCTGATCTGCTCTCTAGGGAAGGTTGCGAACTTCCCGAAGCTTCTTCTTCCAATCTGTTAGCTTCAGAGGTTCATTCCATGACTTTAGCCAGAGTGAATACCGCTTGGAGGTCGCCTCCAATTCATACATGGTACGCCGCTAAATATCCTGGTATGTCCTTGCAGTGCTCCTGTCCTAGACCTGCTCAAACGGCTTTAGTTAGACTATGGACTGGCCACACTAAGAGTTTGACCTTCAATGGAGACGAGAAGACATATGCCCTTTGTCATTGTTCGGCCATCGCGTCTCCCTCTCATCTCATTGATTGTATTGGTGCCCCTGTGAGGTAACTGTTGAATAGGGGGAGGACCGTTTACGATCTATTGATGCCGCACGATCTACTGGACTTGGTTTAGGATTCTAAATCAAGGGGATAAGCAACAACAACAACAACATTCATTCAAATCATTCATTTAATTTTTCGTTTTAATAAATTCCTACAAATCATTCTTACATTTTAATAAATTCATTCTAATCATTATTTCAATTTAATAAACTCATTCAAGTCATTCCTTTATTCATTCATTAATTTGATTTTATTCAAATCACTCGTTTAGTAATTTATTAATTAAAATTCATTTTACAAATAAAGCAAAACTTTTAATTCAATTAATATTTCATGCGTTATTGTTATATGTTTAAGCAATTAAATTATTTTATAATGTTTCTTTCATCTTTACTTGTGTTCCAAAATTGCAAAGATAATCCTCATACATACTTTGTTTGATTATCGTACCATTTGTTGGAATTTTTATGCTTTTAGTGCTTTTATGTGGTAGTTTTATAGAAATCGTGTGGAACCGATTCAGAATTGCGCTGCTGCCGCGGAAACGGGCTGTTGGTTGCTGTGGAAATGGGCTGTTGCCGTGGAAACCAGCTGTTGCCGTGAAAACGAGTTATTTTATTTTAAAAAGAACATTCTTCTTCTAGTTTAACTTTTGCCTTTGAACTGTTACCATCAACCCTGTATGTCTTTACAAATATTGCTTGTAAATAAATGAAGATTCCATACATGTTTGAATGGATTGATCAATACTTCTCGAACCATCAGAAAGCTGCGGCGAACAGAAAAAATGAAAAAAAAAAAAAAGAATAGAAGAAAGAAAAAATTGAACCACCGATAGAAAGAAACACGATAGTCGTAGTGACACCATTCACATAACAAAATGATCAGAAATAAAAAAGTTTTGTGATTAAATAATGTAATCTAACAAATTTCTCACAAATATGTCTCAATGCTTTGTTCAATTGTTAATTTACTCTCGCATTATAATGAATAAAAAACGAAACACTATTCCTTTCATTTCCCCGTATATTAACAGTAAGAAAAACTGACAATAAAAGTAAAAAAAATCTAAAATAATGACAAACGGAAATTGGTCACAAACAGTGTGTCTGGTTGTAAAAAGAAGGAAAGAAACCGAGGTTTATACTGAATTCTTTCATTGCAAGAGGTCACAGGCAGAATCACTCTTCATTTTACGATAATTTTACTTCTATTTATCCAACACATGCGCTGACAGTCTCGCGAGGATGTGCTGATTGTTGTTGTCCCACCTGCAGAAATTGGATTTGTCCCAGAAGGCAACTCACTTCTTATAACGAACTAGCAAACCCGGCCACGCGTTGCTGTGGCTTTCTTGTATTTCGTTCAATTATTAGATACTATAATTGGTATTGTTAAGGAAGTGATTGGTAAAGAATGATGAAAAGTTCAAATTAAAGTTCAACGAATAGAAAATGTTTAATTTTTATTAATTTAATGAATGAGGTAGATAATGTTGATTTTTAACACTGCTTTATAATTATTTTACCAAATTTAATTTTTAATAATCATTATTTTCTTTTGTCTAAGAACTAAGCGATGAACAATATTTATTGTTAATCTGTCTTTCGTCAAAACATATAAATTCGTTAAATAATTTAATAAGTTGGTTATGATTTTCTAAAAGATTTTCCAACATTTCTACAATAGCTCTTTGTACTGCTTGTTCGATAAAATTATACTGACATCGAGTTGTCACACGTTCTTCAGAACTGCCCATAATATAAATTTGAAGAAATTTTGGCTCTTCGTTAGGTATTGGCATCAACGACGCTATCTTATGCTACACCTGAACTTGTATTTTGAATGCACTTTCAAAATTACCCCCATCGGATGAGAAACCGCAAATTTTAGTTGCGCCAAATGACGTCAATGGCACCAAATGACGAAATATGAAAATCATCGATTTTGTATTTAAATAAAAAAAACAATTGAACTAAAACTATCCTATCGCTCAAGTTGGAACAAAACACACATTTAAGAAGAAAAAAAAGTTAAAATCGGCTTGTTAGTTTCGCAGTTCATCCCGAACAAACATCGTGACACGGGAATTATAGACACTCAAGAGTCAAAACATTATGACCACCTGCCCACATTATGACCATATCAATGCCCACAGCCTTTTCCATCACACACAGAAGTAAGTGAAAGAATGATTCTTCAGACTCTCCAGCAGCAATTAAATATCACTTCCACCTGATCACGTGCCTTCTACGTCATCCAGGCGAGTTCATTGCAAAATGTAGGGGTGGTCATAATGTTTTGGCTCTTGAGTGTATAGTAGATAAGACTGAAAACGGGTCATAAAACATCGTGTGTATCCTATTGATTACTGAAGTAATAATGAATGATTAGTTATAACAATAATTTATAAACAATTATTTTAAATTAATTATTTATCAACCAACTTATTTCTCAGTGCGCTATGCGCATTTCGTGTGTGTTTGGTAAGGCAAATTTGTGGGAACAACTATTCTCAACTTTAAAAAAATGATAAAAATCGGGAAAGGTCGAGATTAGCATAAAAGCATGTATAATAATTTTACAATTAAATGCAACTCACCAAACTCAGCCAAATCCCTAAGATTTGTTTAATGAAAATGTTGCCAAATTACTTCAAAAGAAAACTATGATGGGATTTTATTTAAATATTGTAAAGTTAAAACTCTCTGCTTTTGATAATGAATGAATTTTCCCAACATGGTTTCATTCTTTCTATATTTTATTTAGTTGTTGTTTTCCTAATGGTAATAATAAAAGAATCGGGGCCTGAATGGCCGAGTGGCTAGCGCTCTGGCGCTCGGTACCGGCGGTACCCGGCGGTGCCAGGGATGGTTGCAGTGGTTCGGAATCCACTTTAAACCGTAGGTCCCGGTCTATATGATCGTAGAGCGTTGCGGGGGCATTGTTACTCCGCGTTCGTGGCTTATCTTCAAGTGACACGCGCCCCCTGGGTCATGCAAAGTGAGTAACGTCTGTGCAGCGCTTGCCTTAAGGCATCCAAGACCAAGCTATCTAAGTGTTTGCCAGCTGCATTAGAAAGAAATAATAAAAGAATCTTCTTGTTCATTCAAAATCTTCTTTTCCAATTCTGTATGTTATTCGCGCCTTTATGTATAATACTTAATGAGGCCGTTGGTGATAAAAGAGTTTAAAAGAATTTCTTGAAGTCAGATCTCAGCTGGTAATGCTTCTCTTATAGGTAATCCTTTATTTCTCGATTTATACCTAGTTTCAGGCACTTCTTTTTGTATCCTAGCGGTCACCAAAAGATCATTGAATAATTAAACCTTCTGATTCATAGTAATGAACATCATACCATAGCTGATTTTAAAAGGACGGGAAAGGATTTCAGGAGTAGACTTTGACTTGAGGTGTGTTATGAGAAACCACCCTTCTATTTGAAGTTTTATTAATTGATAAAGAGAGAGTTAGAACAAATATAAAATAGAAACTCTGCCATCAGAAGAGCGAGATAAAGTTAGTCTCGAATAGAAAAATGCGAGAATATGCTTCGTCTCAAAAGACCCAAAAAATATGTTAATAACATTTTTTAACTTATGAGATCAGGAGGGAACAAATTTGATAACAACTTTAAAATATTTTCGGAATATGCCACTTTTCTGCCTCTTGAGTTATAAACAGTTGAATTACAGTGATGGTCTAGTTGTGGTAGCTGGTCTAGTGGTCTCTTCCTAGACCCACTCTTGCTAGACCCACCACTGTAATCTAACAGATTACAGCGGTGGGTCTAGATGTTGCTTTAGCTCAATGGATCTGGTTTTGCCAATTTTCATCAAAGAGGTTGAAAGTTCTTTCATTAGCTCCTGGTTATGATTTTTCCACAACTAGAGATAATCGTAACCTTAATAATATGGACTTACCATGTTTAGGAGATGATTCATACTCAATCAGTAGATGAAAAATGGTAGGTCATCTAATAATCTCACTTCGATCATATTTCTTAATAAAAACAACTTAAGCCTAACAAATCCTTTATTTAAATATTAAAAATATCTATTTCAGAAAGAAAGATATTCTATAATTGTGAATATAACTTATGAAATATATTTTTGTTTAAAAAAAAGTTAAACAAGTTCAGTCTTGTACAAATGTTTTATGGAAATTTAACACCAATCAAGTATATCTGTAAGTTTAAAATCACGGAACTAAACAAGAATTTTTCAAGTAGATTATATATTATATTTTCACTCTAAAATCAACAAATGTAATGTTGTAATGTCTAGTTAACAAAATGTAATAAATCGATTATTTGTTTTTAATTCTGGAAGATCATTATCTTTCTGCTTTAATAAAAAAACTTACATGGTTCGAATGGACTATAAGGATGAAGCGAAGTTCGAATTCAACGCTTAGAGTCGTTTTCTGTTTTATTCCTTGAATTCGTTCAACGACTTTCTAAGTTCAGAGTATATTTATAGGTATCGTAAATCTTTCGTTGATCTTATATTTTCCTCTAGAACAGTACATTTCGACTTTATTCTGAAAAGGTATAAGAGCAAAGAGGCATTAGGAAGACTGTTTTAAAACATTTGCCGTATATTCTAAAGTGGCTGTATTTCTTTCTTTTACAGATTTTGCTTCAGACTAAACTACTACGACACTCACGAAAACGTGTTGTAGACCTTTTACGAAAAAAGTAATTTCAAGTAATGTTGATAAAATGTACTATCGATTCTTTGTTTTTAATTCTGGACGATTGCTATCTTTGTGCTTTAATAAAAAAACTTACATGGTTCAAATGGACTATAAGGATGGAACGAACATCGAATTCAACGCCTACAGTCGATTTCTGTTTTAATCTTAGAATCCGTTCAACGACTTTCTATGTTTAAACTTTATTTATAGGCATCGTAAATTTTCCGTTGATTCTATCTTTTCCTCTAGAATAGTGCATTTCGATTTTATTTCCAAATGGTATAAAAGCAAAGAGACATTGGGAAAACCATTCTAAAACATTTGTCTTATAATCTAAAGTAGCTCTATTTCTTTCTTTTACAAGAGAGAGATTTTGCCTCAGATTAAACTACTACGACACTCACGAAAATTTCAAGTTTTTTTAAAGGAAATAGAGAACGTACTTAAGGGTTTTACTTCTGAACGTTTACTTTTCGATGCCAATTTCACTCCAGTAGTTCGTTCTATTTGAAATTTTTTCCATCACATTGTGTGTGTTAAGTTTAAACTAAATTTCCACTACTTTTTTTTTTTGATAATCAAATCAATCAATAATATTTATTTAAATATTTGAATCATGAGATTTAATATTATTTGTAAAAAGTGTTTTGTATATTTGTTTAGTTCTATGTTGTCCAGTTTTATATTCCTGACATGAAATCGCATTATACTATTTATTATTGTTATTCGATTTACAGAAAAATTTTAATAAACTATTTATTTTGAAATTGTCAAATTAATTTACATATTTAATGACATTTATGAAATGACATATTTAATGGCAAAAATATGAAATTATGACATTTAGATCATCTATTAAAAAAAATTTAAATGATGAGAGTCAATATCATATTATTGAATATTCCAATTTTTTGCAGCTTAATAAAATCTATGGCAATAAAAATAAAATGTACTTTGAATTTTTTAATATTATTAACCGCTGAAAATTATTTAAATTTTCAAAAGATTTGTGAAGGTGTCTATGTGTTTTATAAAAAAATATGTGAGTCATTTTAAAAATATATACATAAATTACAAAAATTATTGGTTTCATGTTGATAATATTACAATATTCTATACCAGTATTAGAAATCAATCGAATTATTTTCGTAAATTATGCACAAACAAAAAAAAAGTCCTTAAAATTTTAATCCTAAGTATATTATGTCCTAAATATATTAACTATTATCCTTAATAGTACAAAATATCCTTAGTTTTAACTAAGGATATTTTATACTATTAAAGATATTCTGAGAAGATTTTATACTTTTAATAATCATACATGACCATTTTAGTAAAAGTGTTCTAATTTAAAAGTGTTTTATGTTTAACTAGCGTGCACTATAACAAGGTGATAATTTGTTACATCAAATATATTAGTAACCATGCAATATTTTCTCATTGGCTTCACTAACATTTCATCTCATTAAAATGTTTCACAACTGCAAATGGCAAGTTATAATTAATCAATTGCACATTTTTCCTCTGATTTATGATAACCCCAAAAGTCGTAATTATTTATTAAGAGTTTAGATATTTCATTTCCAACAGCTGCACATATCACAATATATATATATATATATATATATTTACATTTAATATTATACATATATATATATCATATATATATTAAATTTTGTTTTAAAATATTCTAAGTGTATTTATAAGTATTCCATCAAACAAAACATTTTCCTTCAAAAAAGTAAAACATTTTCAATTTATTACTTTATAAATGACCTTTGTTGCATTTAAATATAATATAATTCCTTTTTTGAAATATAATACAAGTAAGAAAAATTAAATATGTTATGAACGTCATTAATGCATGAGGAATTGCAGCAAATTATGTTTAATTTTTAATGTGAAGTAGATTCTTCAGAAGTAGAGCAATTTTTCTATTCCTGAATAATGAAAATAACTCGTTTCAATAGCACTCAATACTCAGCAGAACCCAACTTTCTGATATTTCATGTTTACGTTTTGTGACATGAAAAGAAACCTTGTGGTGGAGAAAAATACTGGATATTCTGACGGAAACTACCACAATTTAAAAAAAAACCACATGAAAAGAATTTTATCATTATAAGAATTCCACAAAAGATGTTTTGAATATATGACAGGAAGTATGAAAGGAAGATTGATTATTTCCGGTAACTGTTGACCATCTGTAAAATAATTCCATGATAATGTAAAATAATAATGTGAATTCATAACTTAATGATAAATCATGGATGAAATATTCATATTTTCAATTGACTTTTCCTTATTTAGTATTATGTATTAATTGTTTTGTTTTCAATACATTCAACAGGATGATGAGTTGTTTCTTAGATGTTCATAATTTCTCTGCATAAAAAGAATATTCTTAAGAATTTTCTACCAATTATCATCTAATTATTAATTCAATGAAGATATATTAATTTAAATGTCAGAGAGCTTCCATTATTTGATTAAATTCTTGAAGATTTAATCAAGATCTTCTCTTAAATACATATTGCTTTAAACAGTTATTAAAAAAACTTATAATTTACAATTAATCTATATTCAGTGAATAAATATAAAATTTAAAACAAAATTATTTATTTTTATTTGAAATCAAAACTACATTTACATTTGGTTCTCATGTTTATAAATATTCGTGTAAAAATGCAATACAATTAATGTACAATTTTAGCTCTGGTGATCTGATAAGTTTAAATTTATGAAAGCATTCATTTATAATTAAAATATCTGAAAATACATATATATAACTAAAATTTAATGTTTATTTTTGATTGAGAAAGTAAAATAAAATTAAAAGTTGGCTAAATTGTTTTAGATTGGTCTGATAATTAAAATAACTTGTTCATATCCAAAAGGCACAATTGAATCGTTCATGTGTTTATAGCAGATGTCAGCACTCTAACTTTGTAGTCTTGAATATGTCTCACAGAATTTAAGCTGTGTATATATGCCAGGTGTCCCCTTTTCAGATAATCTGTTCTCATAATGCTGTTTCATTACAAAAATATTTTCCTTTATGAATTTTATGCTTTTATTTTGTATAAAAGGTAAAAAATAAAAAGTCACCATCCTATTCAGTGCATATAAATTCTGATAACATGCAATCTTTTCATTTTTAACAAAATTGTAAAATATTTACATAAAAGCAATCTTTTATAAAAAGGTTTCTAAAAAAAAATATTTCTAGCGATTGAAGAAATATACTTTCGAACAAATTCCGCAGTAAAAGCGTGTTTGAACATACACTCACACACTCCTTTTAAAGATATGACTAGATAATATTTATCCAACAATCTTGTCCAAACACTAGAACCTCTTTGCATTGTTCGAGATAGGTAGAAGAAACATATTTGGACAACTCACGAAACGCGACCCTTTAGCTTCGATTTCTTTTCTTCTCGGTTTCAGAAATCTTGCTTTTGCAAAATAAAAAATAAAGATAGACATGAATAATTCAGATCAGCTCCTTTGGTTTCCAAGAGACGATGGCACAAGCTACAATAGACATGGTATCCCGAAATAACAAATCAGACAACTAACATTTTGGTTACAAATAAAAGCATTCTCTACCTGAAAGTTAAAGAGAGAAAAAAAGACTGTTTAGAGACTGTCATTTAAGAGTAAAAACAGGTTCTCCTTTTGGATTTAACTCCTCATCCATATATGGCGATCCCATGTATTTGTTTGATTTCCTAATAAATTCATTTATAAATTTAGATTGAAATCTTTGAATACATTGTGAAATGAAATGTGAATGATACCATAAATACTTACTGAGTGTATATATATATATATATATATATATGCGATATGATATGATATGATTTTGTAAATGGTGTTGGTGGTTCAGATACTGTAATAGCCAATTACGCGCAATTTTGATTTCGTCTTTTCCGTTCAGGTATTTTTGATGTTAAGGATGCACGTCGCATAGGTAGACCCGTTGTCGAAAATGTAGATAAAATTATAGAAATAATTAAAATTGACCGGCATGTTAACAGTCCTAGCATCTTTCCTGAACTGAAGATCGTTACCATCATTATTGAGCTGAAGCAGTTTTAAACCATTTGCACAAAGATGGATTAAAAAAAAGCTTGATGTTTGGGTGCCACACCAATTAACACAAAAAAGCATGATAGATCGAATTTCCATCTGCGAAGCCTTGGCCAAACAAAATGATATCCAGCCATTTCTTAAACGGACAGTAAATGAGGAGGAGAAATGTGTCACATACGACACTATTGTGTGAAAATGATCGTGGCCAAATAAAGACTAACGGCCAGGAAGGTTTCTGCTGGGCATTTGATGGGACTGGAAAGGAATCATTTATTATGAGTTGTTTCCATATGATCAAACACTAAATTCGGATCTCTACTGTCAACAACTCGACCGTTTGAAGCTAGCAATTGGCCAGCCAACAGGAAAGGGGTGGTGTTCCATCAGGAAAAAGCCAGGTCACACACGTCTATAGTGACTCTACAGCGGTAGCTGGGTTGAATAGTTTTGATGCATCCACCCTATAGTCCGGACCTGATACCAAGCGATTACCATGTTTTTCTTGCATTACAAAATTTCCATAGTGATAAGAAATTGACATCAACAGAAGATTGTGAAAATCTATTACTAGACTATTTCACCAATAAAGACTAAGACTTCTATTAGAGAGGCATGACAACAAATTATGGAACAAAACAGTGCATATTTGCCCAAAATTAGTAATCCGAAACATGTTAAATAGTCTTGAAGTTCACTTAAAAATAATGGATTTTTTCCCCAACCTAATATATAAAGATTAAACATTTAAAATAAAAGCACCAATAAAAGTAAATCAAGCATTTGCTATTAATATATTAGCAATCAAAATATTTAAATTAAAGTTTACCTTCTGTAAAAATATTGTCTGAAAATCAATCAGAAGCAAAATTTATGTAAAAAAAAGATTTTATAATGTAACAAATCGTCTCATCAGATTTTATTGATTCTAAACCCTTTTTTTTTTTTACTTTTTTAATACAGAATCAGTCGATAAAAATGACACTTTATGAAAAAAACTTTATTTTATTCGGGAATACAAAAAAGTTTATTATTTTTCTTACAAATCTAGATATGATATGGTTGGCTTTAAATTGTTGAGAACAGAAAAATATATACATATATACATATTGCATTGCACATTTTGGATTGTAACATAAGGGACATTTCTTTTTATTTGAACGTTTTAGAAGGAATAAATATTCACTCACATTTTCATGAATCGGAAATCAATAATTTTCCACGTACCCTTTTACTTGTAAATTTGACAGAGAAAAAGATATTTTGAATCTTTGTCGGCTGCTGTTGTTATAATATTAAATATTTAAGAATTATTTAACTATAAAAACATCGATTGAACAGCTTTTCATATAATTTTTAAAATATTAAAAACAAATTTAGTAGTTTGTCTGATTTGTGACACTTTAATAAAGTGCGCAGCCTGCTTGATATGGGGTTCAGAGTCAAATTCGCTAGTGACGTTCGTTGCAGTCACTGGACTCTGTAACAAGGAAACATAGTGGTGGTTTAAATAGTGTTTATAAGCATCTCACGTCCATGGTTAGGAATCTTGTTTAAATTCACTTTTACATTCAAGGGAATTTTTTTCGTTATATATAAGTGAGACATGAGGCCTGTCAATGTACAGTACAAAGTACGTTAACAAATTGTAATTAACCCAGAAATGAAACAAATTAGAAAATTCTGTTTTTATTTTGGAATATATAACATACTTATTTTGAGAAATTGCCTAAATTATTTCTTTAATACAATTACGCAATATTAGTTCTTTAACTTCAGAAACATCGAATTTGAAATGTGAAATTAAATAGTTTAATTGTAACAGGAACAGTTTAATAGTAAATGAACAACTGTACAGTGATAGTGGACCATTTAATAGGGAATGAACAATTGCACAAGATAATGACAGTTTAATATTGAATGGACGACTGCATAGTAGAAGTAAAGAGGTTAATACAATAATAGTAAAGAGTTCAATAAAATAATAGTGAGTAGTTTAATAGTAAATGGACGACTGCACAATATTAATGAATATTCTGATAATGAATGGACGATTACACAGTAATAAAGGACAGTTTTATAATGAACGAACAATTCCACAGTAATAGTGGGCAGTTTAAATACACATCTTTCATGGATAATTTCATAGTAGTAGTGGACAGCTTAATAGTGATATTTTAATATACTTCTAATTCACTAACTCTTTTTTGGAAACAAATATGTATTCCCAATATTAAAATTAAGTATTTTTTTTTGTTCTAATGCAGCTGGCAAACATTTAGACAGCTTGGTCTTGGATGCCTTAAGGCAAGCGCTGCACAGACGTTACTGACTTTGCATTATCCAGAGGGCACGTGTAAGTTGAAGATAAGCCACGGACGCGGAGTAACAACGCCCCAGCAACGCTCTACGATCCTATTAGGACCGGGACCTACGGTTTAAAGTGGATTCCGAAGCACTGCAAACATCCATGGCACCGCCGGGACTCGAACCCGAAACCTGTGGTACCGAGCGCGAGAGCGCTAGCCACTCGGCCATTCAGACCCCTTAAAATTAAGTATACCCGATAGTGTTATGATGATTCACAGTATATCCTCTAAATTTAGGATACAAAACTTTCCGTCAATTTAATGTATCAACATGTGAATAAAACTCACATTGAAATTGGATGACAATTAAATTAAAGGATAATTTCATGAACGCCTTATACATTGTTATGGAAGTTACTAGGTCTACGGCAACGAGATTGCAAAATGTCCGAGTAAACAGCCCATTTTATAATGCTTTAGTTAAAAATAACTCTGGTTAATATCCCCCTTTCATCACATTGTATCCTGAGATTCTAATCTCTACCTTATTTATTACTTTATTGTTCTTACTCATGAGTACTTCTTTATGAAGCACGAAAAAGCAAAAGTTTGAGTCGGTTGATGTGCAAATAAACTCCACACCCAAACATTAAATTTAGAATCCATAAAGTTCCTTCACCCTTTAAAAAAAAGTCTACATGCGGATAGAATTCTGGAGACTCTGTATTAAAACTGACAGCGTCTCCACGAAATGGCTGGTGTTAAAGCTTTTAAAAAAAACATAATATTTTCTAATGTAATTAGCTAAAACTAACTCTGGTTAATGTCCCCCTTCCATCACTTTATATCTTGAGAAAACGGATTAATCTCTACCTTATTCTTCTCATTCATGAGCACTTCTTCATAAAGCCCGCAAAGCAAAAGTTCGAGTCGATTGCTGTGCAAATGTGCCACACCCAAACATTAAATATAGAATCCAAAACGAATCCCTAAAGTTCCTTCACCCTTTCAAAAAAAGCATATATGATGTCAGGATTCGGGAAGCCACTGCATCAAAAATCAGAACATCTTCAAGCAAGGGTTAGTAATTTAATACTTCAAGTTCAATCTGTCTTCTTTAGTAATGCAAGCTGCTAATTGAGCTTTAAATCTGCTGCAGGTGTGTCAGCTCTGAATCTAGATGTCTCGCGCCAAGGGAAGAATAATTAGAAGCCAAGATGAAAGCTCGCGTGCGAATGGATTTTTTTTCTTGGCGTCGAGAAAGGGTATTTGTTAACTTCAGCAATGTAAAAACCTCCGAAATTGACCGCTTAAAGTGGGTGGGTCTGTAAGTGTTTAACCCCTTACAAAGCCAGGAGTTCAATGACGACAGATGAAAATAGTCACTGGATAGAGACATTCATTTTTTACTTTATTTGAGGAGATAGTTTTATGGAAGTTTTTTCTTGGGCATACTCTTTCATCATGTGTCTATCGTCCAATATTAATTGTTGCTTGCATTTTGCATTCAAAATAATGAAAGTTGGGCATATATATATATCTGTCTGTGTGTGACATCATTATCAGCAGACATAAAAGTAATTAGAAAATCCTATAAATCAACAATTTAAAACAGTTCAATTTAATAGCTACTTTCACTATTCAGTATATTGTAAAGGATAACCTCAAATTTTTATTCATATGAAAATGTATACAAAAATTTTAAATTATTAAAAACAAAATAATAATTATTTAAATCTTATATGCGTGTTTGCTCAGATTCTTTTTTTTTTTTTTTTTTTTTTTTTTTTTGGCAAATGACTAGTACATCATACAGGATGGCCGTAAAATAGCTTTCCCTCTTTAGAGGCATCTACAGCTGAATTAAATTAACATACTTTGATCAACAACATGTGGATGCATGGGAAGATGAAGTTAATAAAAAATTGGTATCGAAAGTCAACTATAAGAGAGATTTAGATGTGGCTGTCCCGTACCTACTAAAAGTTTTGTACATTCTTGGCAGACTTTATTTCACTTAGTTCCCTGGACATACCCATGTGATGTTTAGCTGAAAAGGCATCTTAAATCCATTTTGTATGTTATTGACATTACAAACATGCTTTCTTGAAAGAGACGAGCTATTATAAACGTCCAAAACTCCTATCGATGGCATTTGGCAATAAAGCGTTTATTTTTTTTTTCAGAACTCACTTTCAAATACCGTGCCCTGACTGCATGTGAAATTCGGTTTAAATGCAGATGTATCAAAACAGACAATTATTTTATTCTCCACCCACTCCCCTCTGCATTTAAATATAAAACATCAAACAATGTCAACCATCTTTGTATAGCGTTAAATCTGCTATACTTTTGCTGATATATTGGGAAGTTCAATTGGAGGCCTGGTGGACATTTGCATTGTCTTACGGAATCAGGTAATCAGATTCAAAACACGAAAGCGTAACCTAAACGAAAGATTCCAAGCTGCGATTAACAAGAGAAATATACAGAATGGAATATATTTTCCTTTGGATAAACGGTAAAAGAATGTAGGCAAATCCCTTGTTAAATTTTATTCAAAGCTAAGGGGGGTATTGTAGCAAAAGCTCTGTGGATCCCCCTCCATAACTTTGAATCTGCTACACAGCTACTACATCCCACATCCCACTACTGATGCACCGTGTGTGAAATGAACTGTTTCTACGAAAAAGCTCAGGATATGCTCCCCATAAAAAAATTTTAAAAAATTATATGTATTATATTCTTACATCAACAAATAAACTTCACTGAAAAAAAACGGTTATTTTTATTAGCGCCATCTAGTAACAAACAAATAAACTTCCGGTAACAAAATCCATCAGTAATTCTTCACTGTGTAAGATTTTTAAAAACTATTAATAAATTTAAATGAAAAATCCTTAAGTTTTTTAACATTTTAGTTGACAATAACGATATCTTTCAAAAGATTTAATTTATGTCCTTTGTAACGAAGATACTAAATATTTAAAAGGTTCCCAAAAGTAAGGAATTTTAAAAGCGGAATGCGGGCGTTATAACTAATGTCCGCAAAAAGTGCCTTTGTTAATATGTTTCGATAATTGTTCCTTCTGTTAATGTTCCTTATTTTGAAAGTGAAGCCATTAGCTAACATTTGTTCCAGATTACTTATTATCTTGAAGAAAAAAAATTCCGGCAATTTATTATTTTTAATTGGATATCACATTTGTGCTATTCTTCTCTGTAATAATGAAGAAATATTTTACTTAAGGCATTTTACTGTTTTTTCTTATTTTACCAATAGGAAGAACACATTACTTGAACACTGCTAAGTGAAACGATATTTTTCAAGCAAAGTAATTTTTTTTCCTCTTTACGTACTTGTTTTAAGCCTTATGTCCTGAGTTTCATTTTTTTTAAGGCGAATTTGAATCTTGATAAATTAATATTTGGGAACTCGTACTTTCATATTAAATAACTCATTAAAAAATGCTAAGACAGAACGTTAATGAGCCAAAAATTATTTATACTGTTTCCATCTACAACTTTTTTATTTACTTTTTTATGTACTTTATTACTTGCTGTAGTGTCTCTCTGATCATCCTTTTTTAAATAAGAATGCAGAGATATGTTGCTTGAAATTTAAAAATCTACAATAATCATCAAGGTGTTTTACTTTTAGTCGAATAGTTTCAGTGATAAGTTTATAAAATTAATGAAATGCTTAGTGTTGGCTATTTTAATAATTATTTCATGCATTGGAATATTTTTATACAATTATGGGTATTATATTTAACCATCAATATTTTTATAGATAAAGCAAGATTTTTGTATGCCTGTTTGTAATTTTTAAGACAAAAACTATAGACAATCAATTGTTTTCTTTTAGTTTATTATTTTTTTATCTAGTGCATACTTTATAGTTAAAATAAGGCATTAGGATTTAGAAATATCTGTAAGGTTTAATTATAACCGCGAGAGGTCGCGGTTATAACTGGTAACTGTGACCAGTAACTGGGTCCTTAACTGTGGTCCAGTGCGGTAAGTGGCAGTTGCGGGGAGATCTTGAGACCACGAGGTGAACTCTAGGAGCGTCAGATCAAAACAGACGGCTCAGGGACCGGCTTTGGTTTTTAGATATCAATAGTATTGTATTGCGAAGTGTATGTATGTATTCATAGTGTAAATAAAATATATAAATAATTGTAAAGAGAGTATTCCATCCTGACACAACGAGCTGCTAGTATAGCAGCTTACACTTCAGAAGTGAGATTGACCCTGGAGGACCGGATGTGGTTAGCAGAACTCGAGGCCTACTCCAAGTGATTTAAGGTATGTGGCATGAATTTCCAGATACTCAGTGTTGGTGCAAATTATTATTTTTTAAATTTCTGTGTAAAATTCTTGAGGAGTTCATTTCTGTGTAAAATTGTATTGAAGATTTTAAGAATTGATTTGATTCTATGTGTTAAACTGTTAGGAATTGAAATAGTGTTGAATAGTTAAAAATTTAAATAGTGTGTAAAAAAAAATGGCATATCTCGCAAAAGCGAAAAAGATAGATTTAATTTCTTTAGCAGAAGAATTAAATGTAAAATTACCCGATAACGCAGTCTTTGTGGAATTTAAGGAATTAATTACTAAAAGTGAATATTATGATGAGGAATTTACGCGTGACTTACTAAAAACTTTAATTTCTACTAGAGAAAAAAGGTGCGCGTTAAAGGAGCGCGAGTTAAAGGACCACGAGTTAAGGGAGCGTGAGGAACGCGAGTTAGAAAGACAATACGAATTAGAAAAATTAAACATACAAAATAGTAATGTGTTAAGAGAAAATAGAAACGTAAATGAAACTTCTAGAGATTGCAGGATAACTAAAATAATACAACGCTAGGAAATGAGCGATTGGGACATAAGTTTTTATTTAATATTGTTTGAACGACAAGCGAAACGCTTAAATTTAAGTCTTGAGAATTGGGTTAGTCATTTAGTGAATTTATTGCCCTATGAGATTAACCAAATTATCGCAAGAGTTCCGGAAGAACTTTCGAATGATTATGGGTATATTAAAGATTTGTTATTAAAAAAGTTTAAATTAAGCGCGGATAAATTCTGACAAAAGTTCTTTGGGCACACAAAACTACCGAAAAATACATGGGGAGATTTCGCGTATGAGTTACGAAATTATTTCGATGAGTGGTTACGCGGCACTAATGTGAATGACTTTGATAGTCTTAGAGAATTAATTATAACAGATCAATTGAAAAGAAAAGCTCCCCTTTGTAGTAAAAGAACATTTTGTAGACGAGTGGGTCAGAATAGTTAAGTCATCCGAATTAGCTGATAAACTTGATGAATATGAAAATGTAAGAAATGAAAGCGAATTACCCAAATTTAAAAATTTAAATCAAAATATGCATGAAAAAGAATGCGATTTTAGGCCTAGACACAAATTCCCACGGAATGAGCCGACGGGGTATAATAAAAGAACAGACCCCCTAGTTTCAGGAACGAATGTTTTACAACTGGAAGTTATAATAATAAATACTGCGGTTACACACAATGGCGGGGTCCAATGCAGAAAGATAAGAGATGCTTCGTTTGTAATGATAATACACATTTTGCTAGAGATTGTCCAAAACAAAAATTTAAATTTGATAGAATTAATAGAGAGCAGAATTTTAAATGGCGAGGAGAGGGAATTGAACGAAATGAAAGCAGCCATATATATAAAAGAGATCACAGCTTGATGACGGTTAATGAGGGCGGCATGAGTAAGGCGTCATCTTGCATTAAAATTGCAAGGATAAACAAGTGTCCGTTGGAGTTTGAAGCTCTGATTGATACTGGGAGCGATTCCGTCATTTGTAGGAATTCCGTAGCGAAGAGGTTAGAGTTAAAAATAGACCCAGCTTCAAACGTCATGTACGGTTTTGGGAATATTAAGATGTGTGCAGCGCGAGCGCTAGGAAAGGCGAAAGTAGATATTTCTTTGGATAGCTTTAAAGTAAAAGAGGTCGAAATGCTTATTGTTAGAGACGACGCCTTACTGCACGATTTGTTAATTGGGAGATCCCTTTTAGATCGGGAAAAAATATCGTTTGCTCGCATTGGAAATAAATTTCATGTTTGTTATGCAGATGATAACCCGTTTGCTAACATGGAATGCGAAAGAAATTCAGTGAATTTTGTTAGAGCTCAGACAGCTTTGGCGAATAATGGCTGAGTAAATATAGAGGGAAAAGAAGGGTGTTGCGATCCCTTGTTAGAAATAAAAGGTGGTGAAACTATAGTTCCAATTAATAATATGGGGGATGGAAATGAATTATTGAAGGAAAATCAATGTGTAGGAACAGTAATTGAGTTAGACTCCAATTGTTTCGTTAATGAGGAGAGTTGTTACGTGGATGTAATACAGGAAAATAAGCGCTTAATCGAAACGAGCGAAATTAGATTAAAGGAAGAAACACCAATTGAGGATAAAAGGGAAATTTTAGAGTTAATCAATGAAGTTAGAGATTGCTTTGAAATGAAATTGAGAGAATTAAGATGTACGACATTAACTAAGATTGATGGAATAGTTTCTAGATTAACTAATGCCCCAACAGAGTTTCAGAGGTTAATGCACCATGTCTTAGGACAACTATTGAATATTAAAGCTTTGATTGAAAAGAAGTTTGATCTGGAAGTTTATCAAACGATGTCCATTGACGAACAAGTCCTTATTCAAAGAGGTCATCCTGATTTGGATAAGACCATTTCCATTTTTAAGAAAAGAAAATTGGAAAGACAGAAAGACTGGGACTTGATAATGAAAGAAGTGGAAAGAAATCTAGACAATGCTTTAAACAAAACAACCAGCGAGACTCCTTTCCAAATGCTATGCGGTTACTCACCAACATCCAATGATGGGACTTTAAGAAAGCAAGATGATGAGAGTGCAGAAGGAAGGACTGATCCTGCGGAGATTCAAACCTCGACTCGTGAGCGGATGGAGAATATGCAGAATAAGATGAAGGATGCTTACGACAAGAAAAAGTGCGGAACTACTACCTACAAGTCAAGACAAGTTGTGGTTAGGAAAAGGACTCCGACACCGACAGGAGAACCAACAAAGACCCAACCAAAATATCGAGGTCCTTTCATAATAACCGATGTGCTACCAGGCGATACCTACAGAGTTACTCAACTTGGAGAAAACAGCAAAGGACATTCTTACTCTACCACATGTAAGCCAGCTAAAGGCATGGCCGAATTGAACTGATTCTGATAGAGATGACTCGCCAGGTAAACTTTTTATGTGATTTTTCAGGCAATGAACTTAGTGACTCTGATCCAAGACGTGCCTGTATAAAGACAATTTCCTACGGAAAATGCTAATTCAATATGAGTGACTTTATATAACTTTAACTGGTTTGATTTAATTGAATTTACTTGATTTAATTGCTATTTACTGATTTTTTATGTTGATTTTATGGTGTTGCTACTGGTTTATATAAGTAATTTAATTTAATTTTAATTCCAATTTGTTTACAATGAATTTAATTGACTTTTATGTTTACTGATTTTTATGCATATTGAATTAATTGACTTATTTAGTCATTGTTGAGTATGTAGTTAGATAATCATGTGCATGATTTCTTTAAATTTCCAATGATGTTTATTATAATGATTACCTTATTTTATAACTTTAGTAATTCACTCGAGGGCGAATGATTGTCAGGAAAGGCCGAATGTAAGGTTTAATTATAACCGCGAGAGGTCGCGGTTATAACTGGTAACTTGACCAGTAACTGGGTCCTTAACTGTGGTCCAGTGCGGTAAGTGGCAGTTGCGGGGAGATCTTGAGACAACGAGGTGAAAGCTAGGAGCGTCAGATAAAAACAGACGGTCAGGGACCGCCTTTGGTTTTTAGATATCAATAATATTGTAGAAGGGGCACAGGGTGCCAAGTGTATGTATGTATTCATAGTGTAAATAAAATAGATAAATTATTGTAAAGAGAGTATTCCATTCTGACACAACGAGCTGCTAGTATAGTAGCTAACATATCAATGTAACAATTTTTTTAACAACATTGTTTAGCAGTTTGCTTTATAATAGTGTCTGGGGTTGCTTAATAAAAATAGATGCATCTTTTTTTTTTTACATTTATTTAAAGTCAATTATCTTGAGGGAGCTCATGTCTTAGAAAATTAAAATTAAGGAAGAATTAATGTAATATTTACAAAATTGAAATAACAAAGACTAACTGGTATTTTAAATAGTTGAAGAATGCTTTTTTTTAATAAATATTTTACTTCCAAGAAAGATAGAAAAATAAAATATTTTCTTCGCATATTAATTAAACACAACTTTTACTCGATTAGACATATTAAAATTTTAAATTAATTATTTGAAACTGATTAAAGAATTAATTTTTTAATATTTAATTTCATTAAAACTTATTGAATTTTATTGTATTGCAGTTATTAAAATAACGCTGGGGACATTCGCTTACATTAAATAACTGAATAAAATTCATGCATTTGTTTGCTGTATTCTAATGAATTAATCACCTACACTGAAGCGCATTAGCCCTAAAATTATTAGCGTTGACCGATAAGGGATTAAGTGTGAGATCTTGCATTCGCTATGACTTGATAACAAGTTGTATACTTACATAGTTATTTACTTATTATGTTTTAAAAGTTTTATAAATATGTTGTTGTTTCTTATCCCGCATGGCTGGCCAAGCCCACGAGCGCATGCGTACTCATGATTGAAGGGGAAGGAAGCAGCTTCTGTTGTGATGGAGCACCCGTAGGTAGAAGCCTGACTTTTGCTCCGTGACGCTCTTACAGTCATAGGAGACCGGGACCTACGGCACCAAGTGGATTCCGAACCACTATAAACATCCATGGCACTCGGCCATTCAGGTCCCAAATTTGCCAACGGCACGCAGTGTTCTCAGGTGGTCACCCCCCCCCCTTCTGTGATCTAACGAAAACCGGTATATTCAGCATGGTACGGCCGCTAAATATGAATCCAATAATACAAGGAGGCTTATTTTTACTTTTATATTGCTCAGAAAGATCAAAACACTTAAGTCATCAAATCAAATTAGATATAACTAAATATCTGTTTGGTTCCTGCAGTTTTATAAAAATGCATATAGCACTATTTATTAATGGCACTGAAAGTTTAAAGTTAAATATCAGGGAGCTACTAAAAGTATTTTAACACTTAACTATTTATTATGTGAGACTAACAAATTCAAGTTTTAAGTATGCAATATCGTAAGAACGATTTTTACATAGGAATTTTCAGTACTCTTAAATTTAATTTAACTACATATATTAACAGCACTTAAAATTTTTCCTATCAATGCAAACTTTTAAAATTACAGTTTTCAAGAAACTAATTTAAGAAAATGATGAGAGTATTTTAAATTTTTAAATTAACTTCATCTAAATATAAAATGTATCGAAAATGGCTATATAATAATTACAATGCTAAATTACGAATTTAATTTTCAATTAAAATTTTGTATTGTTATTACTGTATCCGTATTCATTAATTTATTTCTTATCTATATTTTGCCAGACATTTACCAGGTGAAGTTTTATTTATCATATCATGTTAATGCAAAAAAAAAAAATTTGTTTAACCTATTTTACCTTTTTTAAGCTTTAACACAGTATATTTTATGTTTTAAACCATTAATAATGAAAGTTAAATAACATTTTTTGGTTTCATTTTCATATATTTAATTTTGAATTTTAAATTAATCTTTCGTTTTAATATCGTTCGATCTTATATCCAAATTTTATTGCAAAGCAGAAGAGGAAAAATGTCACATACTTATTTTTATTTATACTCATTTCATTAAAGTAGTAAATAATTTATGATAACCATATTAATCATTAATTGAAATTCTTTTAATACTTTCAAATATTAGATTTTTTGCTGAGGTGTCAATACAATGAATCATCGTTAACTATCTTAAATCAGAATTTTGGCTTAGTATTTTATTGAAAATTTATGTAACGTTGCATGTTAGTGCTGGAGGTGTTTAAAGCCTCCCTAATTTTTAGTAACAATAAATTTTAATGCTATTATAATACACTATACTATAATTTTTACTAAAATTTATTAGAGGAGAGTTTTTCAGAACCATTAACAGTAAAACTTTTAACAGCTTTCCTTTTCAAATTTTTAACTTTAATGCTACATTAATCTTTTATTCCCATATATCGCAGACTTAAGTATCCTAATTGAATCTCAGAGAAAAAAACAAATTATTTTTATTTTTTAAAACTTATAATTAACAGGTGGACTGCAAAGTTGGTAGGCTGACACATAGATGGGGCTACTAGTATTAAATCCATATAGGTTTTAGTTAGCCCTAAGCTTCCAAAGAAGCGTGTATAAATTTGACAGCTGTTGCACCATTAGTATGTGAGTTATAGCATTTTTAGTGAAGTTATAGTATTTTTAGTGTTCATCACGAACAGTCCACTCTGTCGATTGGACTCCGGTGTGAAATGATGGAGCCATGTTTTCTCCATTGTCACATATCGACGCAAAAATTTGGATTTATTAAGATTGAACAGCTCCAAACACTGCTTAGAATCATCAATTCGTTGTTGTTTCGGGTCGATTGTGAGCTATGTGCGGCACCCACTTTGAACAGAGCTTTCGCATATCCAAATATTCATTCACGATATGTCCAACACGTTCCTTTGATATCTTTAGGGTCTCAGTTATCTCAATCAACTTCACTTTACGGTTATCAGAAATTATTTTGTTGACTTTTTTGATGTTTTCGTCGGTAACAGCCTCTTTGAGGCGTGCATCGTCCTCGGTGTTCATTTCGCCTCGTTTAAATTTAGCAAACCACTTCTCTACGGTTGATTTTCCTGGTGCAAAGTCCGAATAATGTTTATTAAGCCAAGTCTTGGCTTCAATATTTTTTTTTTCGCCAAAAAGCAATGCTTTAATTAACACACGAAATTCCTTTTTATCCATTTTTTCAAATTAACAAAAGTTGCTTCACTAAAAATGCTATAACTCATATACTAATAGTGCAACAGCTGTCAAATTGATACACGTGTCTTTTGAAGGTTCGGACTAACTAAAAATTATATGTATTTAATACTAGTAACGCCAACTATGAGTCAGCCTACGAGCATGTCAGCGTAACTGTTATACTACGAAAATAATAAATAATTTACGATAACCATTGTAATCATTAAGCATAATACTTTTCATTATCAGTTTTGGCTGAGATATTATAACAATGGATTATCACAAATTAATATAAAAAAATTATTTAGTGTTTTCCTACAGATGGCTCTATATAAGACATTTCTAGATATTCTTCCTGAAATGAATCCATTGCACGATATTTCCACAAAAAAAGGGTTACATATATAAAAGACGAAAGCTGTTAAACATTCGTATCCTGTTAAACATTCCTTATTTCTATAGAGTATGCATTCTTTTATTACCTATTAAAGTACTTATTCAATAAACAAATATATGACGTTAGATAAACATTTTACACAGTAACACAAACTTTCATTTTAAACGTTTTTAATATTTATATTTCGATCAACAAATGCATTTAAAATGTCTCAATCAAAATCAAAAACAGGCTTTTAAGAAATACTCTGAAAACTTTTAAGAGCAAAACACATTTTTGCTGCTTTCAAAACGAATGCATCTCAATTGACAGTAATTTGATTATGGAGGTACACTACTCAAATTTAAAGGAAACAAAAGCTTTTTTTAGTTTAAGTTTCCCTCACTTGGGAAGACATCTTAAGTGGAAATCAAATAATCGATTGAATTCTGTTGAGGTTTGAAAAGTTTCCCAAAATTTAAGTGTCATTCAACTTTCAAATTTTGTTTTAACATCCGGCAAGTGTGAGAATTCAAGCCTCTCGTGTTCTGTCAATTCTAATTAATTACATAAATAAAATAACTTAATTGGCAATTAAATTCTGCAGAAATCAGTAGCATATCATGATATTGTTGAATCATGAGTCTGAAAATTTCAAATATTTCAATTCCTTATTCAAAGAAAAAATACTTAAAAAAAACAACAACAAAAAAATACAAAAAAATTTATTCAGTTTTGAACTTTTAAGTTCAATTTAATTTCAAGTTAATTTTAAATTGAATGAATTATAACAATTATGATTAACAAGAACAATATTTTTAGAAAAATTTATGATAAACTTGATCATGAAGGAATACTTACAATGAAATTATTTAATGACAACTAATAGAAAATTTACATACAAACAGTAAATTTCTATGAAAAAAAAAAAACTCCAACAAAATCCATATAAAATTTTTTCAATAAATTTTGTATTATTTAAACTTAAATTTAATGCAATTTAAGCGTAATCAAATTCCAAGTTTTTGAATGATTTATTATATACACTGAAGTGACAAAAGTCATGGGATTCCTCTTAATATCGTGTCGGCCCTCCTTTCGCCCGGCGAAGTGCAGCAACTCGACGTGGCATGGACTCAACAAGTCGTTGGAAGTCTTCTGCAGGAATATTGAGCAATGCTGTCTCGATAGACGTCCATAATTGTGAAAGCGTTGATGGTGCAGGATTTTGGGCACGAACAGACCTCTCGATGATGTCCCATAAATGCTCGATGGGATTCATGTCGGGCGATCTAGGTGGCCAGATCATTCGTTGGAATTGTCCAGAATGTTCTTCAAACCAATCGCGAAAAGTTGTGGCCCGGTGACATGGCGCATTGACATCCATAAAAATGCCATCGTTGTTCGGGTACATGAAGTCCATGAATGGCTGCTAGTGATCTCCAAGTAGCTGAACATAAGCATTTCCAGTCAATGTTCAGTCCAGTCGCACCAGAGGACCAAGTCCATGCCATGAAAAAACAGCCCACACCATTACGGAGCCACCACCAGCTTGAACAGTGCCTTGCTGACAGTTTGGGTCCATGGCTTCGTGGGGTCTGCACCACACTCGAACCCTACCATCAGCTCTTACCAACTGAAATCGTGACTCACCAGGCCACGGTTTTCCATTCATCTAGGGACCAACCGATATGCTCACGTGCCCACGAGAGTAGCTGCAAGCGATGTCGTTCTGTCAGTAAAGGCACTCGAGTCGGTCTTCTGCTGGAATAGCCCAAGAAAGCCAAATTTCTCCGCACAGTTCTAACAGACAAGTCCCTTGTACGTCCCACATTGATTTCTGCGGTTATTTGACGCAGTGTTGCTTGTCTGTTAGAATTTACGACTCTTTGCAGTCGTCGCCGGTCTCGGTCGTTAAGTGCAGGCGGTCGACCACTGCGCTGTCCATGGTGGGATGTTATGCCTGAAATTTCATACTCTCGGCACACTCTTGACACAGTGGATCTGGGAATGTTGAATTCCCTAACGATTTCCGAAATGGCATGACCAATGCGTCTAGCTCCAACTAACTTTCCGCGTTCAAAGTCTGTTAATTCCCGTCGTGCGGTCATCATCACGTCAAAACCTCTTCACATGAATAACTTGAACAGAAATGAAAGCACTGCGCATTTATACCTGTTCTACGCGATGCTACTGCCATCTGAAAATTTGCATATTGCTATCCCATGACTTTTGTCACTTCAGTGTATATTATTGTTCAATATTTTAAAAAGTTTAATAATTAACCAGGAAATATAATGCTTTTACATATTTCATTTATTAATTTGTCGATTATAAGACTTACAAGCAATAAAAATAGCATGTAAATCTGATTACCTTACTATGTATTAAATTAACTTTTAAATTAAAATTTCAGTTTATTGAAAAAATTCTTTCATGAAATTCGCAGTAATTAAAATTTTAATCTAACGGTAATTATTTTCCTTTTATGAGATATGAGTAATAAAAAAATTAATATTCATAAAAACATTCTGTTTGATCATACCAATCATAAAAAACAATTGGATATTTTCATAGTTTACAGATATATTACTTAAAAAGAGAATTTTAATTTATTTCAATATGTTTCAAATAATTTAATATTAAATGAGATAATTTATAGAAAGTATACTATTTTTGAATTAACGACTACTGATAGATATTTCTCTCTTGCAAATAAGTATTTCATTTTCATTGATTAATTATAAAAAGTATAAAATTAATATTAATTATTATTATCTCTTAAGTGAACTCTTTAGCCAAAGAAGCCAGGGACAATGATCAACCCAGAACCACCATCACACTTGCAGATGCTAACGCAGTTGCCAGAAGCCGACTAATTTCTCTTAACTCTAAGAAGCCACCCATCACGGACTTCAACTGCCCTAGGAAGCTGACATCAGTTATTAGCAGACTCAGAACTAATCATTACAGAGGAATGAAGATTCTCCCAGAGAAGACCAGGGAATACATCCCCTGCAGAAATTGCCCCAACCCTTTCCTAACAGCTAAGCACATTCTAGAGTGCCCAGCACTCACTCCCCATGTTTTGCAATTGGGTAGGGTGCCAATCGAGGTCAATATAGTGAAGCGGCGCCATTGCTTGCGGCCGCTATCGAGAAGACTTTTGACTTGATCTAACATTGATAATTATATTTTAAATCCATGGAGACGATAACAACAACAACAACAAGTGAATACATATACGAAAACAAATTTAAATACAAATACAGTCGGTGTTTTAAGGCCAACAATTGTTTCAATTCCCAACCGTTGATCGGGAAGGTAAACATCCGGTTTAAAGGTGGGAATGGAGGAATCCATTACTTATAGGGGTGCTAAACAAACATAAGTGGTACAAAACAATTATGGAAAAAAAAAGTTAAATAGTTATTGTGAAATTTTTTCATGTAATTTTTCTTTTAAATTTATGTAATTTAAAATTTTAATTATAAACAATTAAATTAAATTCTGTTGTAATTAAATACCCTCTGAAAATACCTTTCTTCTATGTTACGCCACTCTGTTTAAGTGTCTCTGACTTGGCCGCTTTCCAATTTTTCATGCTATTTCTGTTCGAACTAAAGATACTTTTAAGTACTTCTACGAGCTGATGCCTTTCTTGTGACCACCTAATTTAGTATCCATTTTACATCAGAAATGCATTTCGTAATTTTTTCCACTGTTAAATAAGTGAGCATGACACAAGTATTGTTAAATTAAAAATAATAGATTTGAATATTAATAAAATATTTGATTCAATGTTTTCTTTTTTATTGCAGATTAAAAGATCGGACCCTTTGTCAATAAAGTTCTGACCTGGATGCAGGATTATCTATTGCATTTATTTATACCATATTTGTAGACAAGTACACGTTCTATTCCAAGATTGCATCTGTAAACATATTAGTGGCTTTTGTTTTAAATGTTTTTAATATTTAAATTTCGACCATCAAACATATTTAAAATGCCTCAGCCAAAATCAAAAACAGGCTTTTAAGAAATACTCTGAAAACTTTTAAGATCAAAACACATTTTTGCTGCTTTCAAAACGAATGCATCTAAATTGAAATTAATTTGATTAGAGAGGAACCCTTTAAAGGAAACAAAAGCTTTTTTGCGTTTAAGTCTCTGTCATTTGGGAAGACGTCTTAAGTGGAAATCAAATAATCGACTGAATTCTGTTGATGATTGAGAGTTTTCCCAAAAATCTAAATGTCATTCCACTTTCAAGTTATATTTTAACATCCGTTAAGTGTGAGACTTCAAGTCTCTCCTGTTCTATCAATTCAAATTAAACACACAAATAAAATAGCTCAATCGGTAATTAATTTCTGAACAAACCAGTCGCATATCATGATCTTGTTGAATCATGAATCTGAAAACTTCAAATCCAGGTTTTTTCTTTAAAAAAACATTGATAAAAATTAAACTCATTTGAAAAATATATTGTTAACAAAAGTTTAATTTATGCAACAATAATAAATTGAATTTGTAACAATTAAATTTATTCGTAGAAAGAAACCAGAATAATATTGACATATTAAATAATAGAAATAATAATAACTCTTCTTGTCTCATAAAGTTTATGTTTGAAAATAAATGTTACTTGTCTATAAGGCATATATTCTGTGAAATGGCTTAAGAATTTCATTCTCTAAAGATTTAATTTAAAATTTAAATTTAAAAAAATTTCATCGATACTTTTTCTGATTAATAGTATTTGTCTATGAATAACTGTCTACATATTAATTTCATCAACGAAAATTGTTGCATCATCTTATTTAAAAAAAATATATAAAGTATAATGAATGAAGATTACGATATCTTCGTGGCACAGTAATTAACCTCCTTAGGCTAACAGATATTTAAAGTTTCTATCTATCAACACATGTTCTTTATATCCTATGTATATAAATAGTATTTATCTCTTCACTTTTATAATTACTAACTGACTGCAATTATACCGGTGGTTGCCACTGTATTTATTTACCTTGTATTTTGTCTGCACTTTGCCATTTTCCTCACTATTCCTTGAAAGCATATGTCGGAAATAAAGCAAGAAATACTTTTAAAATCAAGTCTAATAAAATGGTGAAATGCATCAATTAAAACAAAACTATAAATCTGTAATACCACTATTTAATAAAAAACACTTCATCCTAATAAATGATTAATCAACAAAACTAAACTCTCGTTATAATAGAGTTATTAAGAGATAGAATATTCGGGGTTAGCCTGATTCATAAAAACGATCGTCCTACCTCACTAACCCCGCAATGGTGACATTTCTCCTCTTTTCAAATTAGCTGACTTGACTTTGTGGTGACTACTGACATGCATCAGCTACTGAAAAACATTTTTGGAATTAAACAGTTCATGAGTATGTCCATAGCTAAAGAACTTACTTTATTTTCATGATAATTTTTGTTTTAACAAACACTTATTAAAAATAATTGATGAAAATATTTTCGAGGTATCAACAACTTTTAGTTTTGGTTAAATTTATTAGGAAGAATAAAAATGAAAAGTACAAAGGAATCGAGATAAAATCTCAATCGCAGATACAAAATGATTAAAAATTTGGGATAAATTATGTAAAGTTGTTGTGAATAAATATTTGTAAATAACAAAATTGAGACTAAAAAATATAAAAAATATTTGAAAGAAATGAAAATGTATTTAAAAAAATTTAAATTGCATATATTTAATAATTGAGCAGTAAACAATTAAAAATTAATTTAACAATTTATTTTAAATTAAAGAAAATTTCTAATTCAAGTCAGGCATCCATAGATAGCGGCCGAAGGCAGAAAATGGTAATGAGGGTAATAATGATAACTTAATTAAAAATAAATTAATTAATATATCTTTGTAATTTGTTAGCCAGGCACAATAATAAAAACTGAAAAGAAATATTTGAATGCTTGGTGCTATAAAAATTAAATTTATATTTACGAAGATATTCAAAAGGTGGACTTTTTTCTTGGTAAATATAGATATAATTGTTAATCCAATCTTAACAAAATTAAATCTGAAAATATTAATTGAAGTAAAAGTGATAAATGTATCAGAATTTTTGGTCTTATCAATTGTAACTTACACTCATGTCCATAAATTAAGGATAATTCAGAATCACACAGAAATTGAACTCTAAAATAAAAATTTCACCTGTAGAATTATCACACACATCTTGAAGAAGAATATGCAAATTACAGGAAACCACCAGATGGCGCGGATAGTACGTCACAATGACGAGAGTGTATGAGAGGGGTATATAAGGAATGGTGGCAAAGAAGTAAAATTGTTCACAAGCGCTTTAAAAGCCTTTCAGTGTAATAACCGCATAGTTATGGCACAAAGGAAGCATTTGGATGATTTTTACTTGGTAGAATTATCGGACGACTGGAATGTGGACGTACCCAGCTGGAAGTATCCGAGGAACTTGGAATCGCCCAGAGTGTCATCTCCAGGCTTTGGCAACGATTTCAAGATGATGGTAATGTGAGTAGATGTTACAGCACAGGTCGCCCCCGACTTACAACGCCGAATGAGGACCGGTATTTAGCAGTTACTGCCAAAAGAAACAAATGGAGCACAGCATCAGACCTGTCTCGTCAGCTCTCTTTAGCTACCGGTACGACAGTTTCAAGGCACACCGTGTACAGACGCTTAGGGCACATTGGTCTATATGCTCGTAGGCCTGTCAGATGTGTTCCACTTACCGCAACTCACTTTCGCCTGCGATTAACCTGGAGTAGAGAGCATGCATTGTGGACACCGAAACAGTGGTCTGGTGTGATGTTTTCCGACGAGTCCAGATTTAGTTTGCAGTCTGATTCTCGCCGGACTTTCATATGGACAGCGCCAGGTACCCGTTACCACCAAGAGAAGACCATTGAACGACACCGTTACGGTGGTGCAGGATGGCTCGTATGGGGAGGAATTATTCTTGGTTCCAGAACTGACCTGCATGTTCAGAGTGTAACGATGACAGTCCACATCTATTTTGATGTCATTCTGGAACAGCATGTACGTTTGTTTCGGGGCGCCATGGGTGCTGAATTCCTGTTTATGGATGACAACGCCCGTCCTTACCGTGCACACATTGTAGACGAATGCCTTCAATTATAGGATATCCCCCGTATGGATTGGCCAGCATACTCACCGGACTTGAATCCAATAGAGCATGTGTGGGATATGCTTGCCGACGAATTGCAGCCCGCCAACCCCCTTCCACCTGTCAACCGGAACTTCGGAGGGCATTGCTTCATGAGTGGTGTAATATTCCCCAAGATCAGATTGATAATTTGATACTCAGCATGCCTAGGCGTTGTAAGGCCTGTATTGCATCGTCCGGGATACATACTCCATATTAACCATCATACTAACTCTGTTATACTGTTTTTTGTAAATAGGTTCTTTTTTGAAATTTGCTCCAGGGAGTAAAAATCGCAATTTTTATTAATTATGTCAAACATATAGTATCTTTTTTGCTCTTTACCTTTTGTTTAATAAATAGACTTTACAAATAAGTCAAATTTGTTTTGCTTCTGTCTCTTTCTTTGCCTGAACTTCATTATCCTTAATTTATGGACATGAGTGTATATACAAAAACCTTAAAATGTTAAATTCCATAATTCCTTTTTAAAGGAAATTTTTCTTAATATCGCATGAAATACGTAAGCACAACAACGCCATTCCCTAATCTGAAATAAACAATTCAAAATAGTGAGTAATTATGAAATTTTCAGAGTGAACCCAATTACTTTTCTGGTCAAATGAATCTTGACGGGAGAGATTACTCTTTGAACGAATCCATTCACTGCATCGCAAGTCGCTTAGCTCTAAATTGTTATTCTTTGTTCTTGAAGAATTGCACTTCCTTTATTTGGCATTAACTAACGTTTCTGCGGGGAAATTACTGTTTTAATAAAGTGAGGAGCTGTCCCTATTTAGGCCCTTGGTTTCTTAAAAAATTTAGTAGAATTTGTTCTAGAAATATGGTGAAAGTCTTAATAACGAATTAATTTCTTAATGATGGTAGTAATTATTATTGACGGCATACGATTAAAATGGGTTGATTTATATGTTATTTGATGTTTTACTATTGGAACTAAATTAAACAGCTTTAACTGTTGTAATTGTGATTTTCCACCACACGGGGCCTTTTCAATATCTTTTCAAGGAAATAGTTGCTGGTATGCTGCAAACTTTAGTAAGAAGCTGCCACTCCGACAGGATGATCTCCTACTACCCGTTCCCAACAATTTTTGAACTGCTGATATTGTATTTCTTCAATCGTTAGAAATAATTCTTTTTTTTTTTTTTTTTTTTTCAGAATTTTTTTTTTGAAAGTTCGCTGTTATGTAAATATTTTACAATTTTGTTAAAAATGGAAAGAGTTCACGATATCGGAATCTATAGGCACTGAAAAGGACGATGTCTTTATTTGTAGTCTTTTAAATATTATTATTTAAATGAATTTTATTATATTACTTAATTATTACTTTATATTACTTTTAAATATTATATTTAATATTCTTATGTGATGAAACAACATTATGTGAACGGATATCTGCAAAAGAGACATCTGGCAGTTATAGACCAGTTAAATACTTTGCAACAATGTCGAGTTTACAAATTTTATGTGTTGACACATGAATGATTCAAAGGTGCCTTTTGGATATGAGCAAGTCACTACTATTATAAGACCAGTCTAAAACAACTTAACTAACTTTTAATTCCATTTTATTTTTCCCTATCAAAACTAAACGTAAATTTTCGCTACATAAATTTATTTTCAAATATTTTAATTATAGGTAAATAATTTCAGAAATTTAAACTTCACTCTAATTGAACTTATCAAAACCCCAGAGCTAAAACATTACAGCTATTGTATTGTATTTTTTACACAAAGGGATACTTTTTTAAACAAAAGAACCAAATGAAAAAACCGTTTTTATTTCAAATGAAAATATGTTATTTTTTTTAATTATATACTTATTCACTGAATAAAGAGTAATTGTAAATGATAAGTTTTTAAATAACATTTAATAGGATGTAAAGCATTTATGAGATGATATTAACTAAATCATCAAGAATTTTATCATATAATGGAAGCTCATTGATATTTCAATTAATATATCTTCTTCGTTGAATTTATTATTAGACAATATTTGGAAAAAAACACATCTTAAAATTTTTCTTTTTATGTGGAGAAATTATGAACTTCTAAAAAAAATTTATCATGCTGTTGAATGAGTTAAAAACTAAACAATTAATACATAATACGAAATAAAGAAAAGTAAATTGTAAATATGAATATTTCATTTACAATTTAGACATTATCATGGAATTATTTTACATATGGTCAACATTTACACCAAATAATCAATCTTCCTTTCATATTATGAATGGCTGTCATACATTCAAAGCATTTTTTTTTAAACTGTGGTATTTTTCGTCGTGTGTGACTGTGGTATTTTTCATTTTCATCGATCCCTTAACAAGGTTTCTTTTCATGTCACAAAATATAAACAAGAAAGATCAAAATGTTAGGCTCTGCTAAGTATTGGGTGCTATTGAAGGGAGTTATTTTCATTATTCGCGAATTGATAAATTGCTCTACTTCTAAAAAATCTACTTCATATTAGAATGAAAACATAATTTGCTGCAATTCATTATATATTAATAACATTCATAATATATTTTACTTTTCTTGCTTTTATTATAGTTCAAAAATTGATTTATATTAAAATGCAATCAAGGAAAAGGTAAAAGAGTTTGAAGGAAAACTGATGTTTTACTTTATGGAATACTTAACAATACATATAGAAAATTCGAAACCCTAAAATAACTAATTTATTGAAGTGATCATGAAAATAATATATATATATATATATATACACACACACAAAGAGCCGAAACATTATGACCACCTGTCAATAACGAGTTGGCCCACCTTTGGCGCGCAACACAGCTTCAACCCGCCTTGGCATAGATTAATACCACCACTTAATACCAGTTAAATACCACTTCCCCCCGATCACGTGCCTTCAAAGTCATCCAGGCGATTCATTACAAAATGTAGGGGTAGCCATAATGTTTTGTCTCTTGAGTGTATATATAGAGGTTCACAATGGATCCTACATAATCAAACGAACTTTGAGATCATTTTTGCCAAACAATAATTTTATTAATGGACGTATTATTGCTAACAGTCCTGAAATCCTACCATGTGACTCGTTGACTTTTAGAAAGATTGCACTACCATCTCGTTCTTCTTCAATCCTATGTCTTGAATTCTCAAAGTGGTTGGGTGTTTGTTTTACTTCGTGTCATCGGAAAACTTCGCTAGATGTGTTTTTGACCTGGATCCTCTCATCTAGTTAACAGAAGTACCAAAATTTATAATAACTTCAGAGTAAATATTCTCATTTTTCCCCTTTGGGTTTCCTAATTTATATCGAGTTTTAAGGATTTCCTGGTCGATAATTTTTTATATCCAATCACTGTATATATTGTAAAAATGTTTTACTGTGTTTCGGTAAAAATGTTAATTTTACTTTTCTTACTTGTATTATATTTGAAAAATTGATTTATATTTAAATACAACAACGGTCATTAATAAAGTAATAAATTGAAAGATGTTATTTTTTTCAAGGAAAATGTTTTGTTTTATAGAATACTTATCAATATATCTAAAACAAAATTTACTTAATTAATTTATGGAATTAAGGGAAATTTATTCACAATATATATATATATACATTGTGGTAAGTACAGCTGTTGGAAATGAAATATCTAAAATCTAAATAAATAATTATAACTTTGGGGGTTATCATAAATCAGATGTAAAATGGGCAATTGATTAATTATAACTTGCCATTTGCAGTTGTGAAACATTTGTATGAGATGAAATGTTAGTGAAACCAACGAGAAAGCATGACATGGATACTAATATATTTAATGTAACAAATAATAAACTTGTTAATGTGCACACTAGTTAAACATAAAACATTTTTAAATTAGAACACTTTTGCTAAAATGATCATTTATAATCATTAAAAGTATAAAATATTCTCAGAATATCCTTAATACAATATTTTTACCATAATATATTTAGGATTAAAATTTTAAGGATTTTTATTTGTTTGAATATAATTTACGAAAATAATGCTATTGATTTCTAATACTGGTATAGAATACTAAGTTTTAAAATTAAGCAATTAATATTATCAAAATAAAACCAATAATTTTTGTAATTTAAATATATTTTTTTAAATGACGGATTTTTTATAAAACACATAGGCATCCACACAAATCTTTTGATAATTTAAATAATTTTCAGTGATTAATAATATTAAAAATTAAAGTGCATTTTATTTTTATTGCTATAGATTTCGTTATGCTACAAAAATTCGAATATTCAATAATATGATATTGGTTCTCTTCATTAAAGAAAAATTTAAATATATATTATATCTAAATGATATTAATTTATATTTTTTATCATTTATGTTTAATTTTAAATGCGGTAAAATATGTAAATTATTTTGGCATTTTCAAAATAAATTATTTATTAAATAATTTTCAGTAAATATAATCAAAATTAAACGAATAACAATAATGAATAATATAATTGCTATTTTATGCTGTGAATATAAAGTTGGACAACATAGAACTATTTCCAGAAATAAAAGTTAAACCAATACAAAAAACCTTTTTATAAAATCACAAATAATATTTAATCTTATGATTCAAATATTTAAATAAACAAAATTTATTGACGTGTATAAAAAAAATGAAATGCGAATTCAGTTTAAACTTAATACACACAGAGTCATAGGAATAAATTTCAAATCGAACAAACTACTGAAGACAAATTGGCATCTAATGTAAAGTAAAAGTTAACAAGTAAAACCCTTAAGTAGATTAAATGTTCCCGATTTCCTTTAAAGAAACTTAAAATCTTCGTGGGTGTCGTAGTAGTTTAGTCTGAGGCAAAATCTCTCTCTTGTGAAAGAAAGAAATACAGCCACTTTAGATAGTACGACAAACGTTTTAAAACGGTTCTCCCAATGCCTCTTTGCTCTTATACCATTTGTAAATAAAATCGAAAAGTACTATTCTAGAGGAAAAAATAAGATCAACTGAAGATTTAAGATGCCTATAAATATACTTTAAACTTAGAAAGTCGTTGAGTAGATTCTAACAATAAAACAGAAATCGGCTTTATGCTTTGAATTCGATGGTCGCTCTATCCTTATGATCCATTCGAACTGTGTAAGGTTTTTATTAAATAACAAAGATAATGATCTCACAGAATTAAGAAACAGAGAATCGATATATTACATTTCATTAATATTTCTGGATTTTTTTTTTTTTTTTTTTTTTTGCAAGATTCTACACATGTAAGACGCCTTGCAATTAGAGTTGTAATTTTAGAGTGAAAATATATATTTCATCTATTCAAAATCTTTGTTTGGTTCTATGATTTTAATCTTACAGATATGCATGATGGATGTTAAATTTTCATCCATAAAACATTTTTCACAAAACTGAACTTGTTTACTTTTTTTAAACCAAAATATAATATAAAAATTATATTCCCAATATTTTTCCTGAAATAGATATTTTCATTTATTAAATGAAAGGCTTGTTAAGCTTAATTAATTTTACGAAAGAATATGATCAAAGTATGATCATTATATGATATAGTGTTTCTCTTTTTATAATATAGCGTTTCTTAAAATATCTTTCAAAAATTAGTGAAATCCCTATTATTAAGGTTAGGGTGATCTCTAGTTGGGGAAAATCAGAACCAGTAGCTGATGATCTGTTGGGGAAATCGTTAAACTCAGATCCATTGAGGGAAATGAACAGCTAGACCCACCACTGTAACCAAACAAAGAACGTTCCAATTGCCTATAACCTCAGGGGCAGAAACATGATATAGTCTGAAAAGTTTTTATAGTTGTAATCAAACTAGTATCCTTCTGGTGATACAAATCAAAAGATATTGTTAACATATTTAGTGGTTTCTTTTGAAACAAAGCACATTCTTGTAACTTTCTATTGGAAACAAACTCTCTCTCTCTCTTTTGAATACAGAGTTTCCAATTTATATCAGTTTTAACTCCCACTTTATCAGTAAACAAAACTTCTAGTAGGAGGATAGTTCTAAGAAAGACCTCAAGTAAAAGCCTGCGTCTGAATTCCTTCCGAATCCTGTTAAAATCAGCTATCCTATGATGTTCATTACTATGACACAGAACGATCAATTACTCAATGAGCTGATAGTAACTACTAGGGTAACAAAGGATTACCTGCGACCAGGTATAAATCGAGAAATAAAAGGCTACCTATCAATGAAGTATTATAGTCAACAAGCTAAGATTTTACTTCAATAATTTCTTTTAAATCAAGCACTTTAAACCCGTTTATCAACAACGGCCGCATAAGGACGATGACAGCATACAGAAAAGTTTGGGAATAAATAAGAAGATTCTTTCATTATTAGCAATGCAGAAAATAGTTGTAATTATATACATAGAGAAACCAGCCCCATTGGGAAAATTCATGAAAAAGTCAATATCAGTTCGTTTTTTTTTTTTTTTTTTTTTTTTTTCGTTACCCGAATCTCAAGAATTGTTTGATTTTGTTGATCTGCATTTATTTTAAAAATCCATTACACATTCTGGTCTGCTAATCTCGATCTTTCTAAACGTTTTTCATGTTTTTAAAGATGAAAATAGGTGTTCTCACAAATATGTTCTGCCAAACACACACGAAATATGCCTTGTTACGCATAGCACATTAAGAAATCGGTCGATTGATTAATATGTGAAGAAATTTTCTTACGAATTATGGATATAATTATCATTCAATATTACTTAAGTAACAAGTAGGATACACAAACACGTTTTTTGACCACATTTTAATCCTATTCGTTTTAAAAAGTAAGTCGCCTTCTGGAAAAAATCCAATTCTACAGTAGGAGCAACAACTTTGTACACATCCTCGCGAGACCGGCAGAGAATGGGTTGAATAAATAAAAGGAATATGATCGTAAAATGAAGAGTGATTCTGCCAGTGAACTCTTGCAATAAAAGAATTCAATATAAACTTCGGTTTCTTTCTTTCGTTTTGCAACCAGATACACTCTTTGAGACCTCTTTCCATTTGTCATTATTTTAGATTTTTTTCTTTATTGTCAGTTTTTCTTACATTTAATTACAGGGGAAATAAAATGAATACTGTTACGTTTTTTATTTAATATAATATTAACGTGAGTTAATAACTGAACAAAGCACTGAAATATATTTGTGAGAAATTTGAGATAAACTTTATTTAACCACAAAACATTCTATTTCTAATCACAATTTTATTATGTGACTTGTAATCTAAAAAAAAACTTATGTGTGTATAAGGATTATCTTTACAATTTTGGCACTCAAGTTAACCTGAAAGAAATATTATTAAAAAATTAATTCTTAAACAAATCACAATAACGCATGAAATTTTAATTGTATGAAAAATGTGTTTTGTGATATTTGTAAAAATGTTTTGAATTATTTTATTTAATAAATAAATAAAATAATTATTTGAATGAATTCATTAAAATGAATGATTAATCGAATGATTTGAATGAATTTATTGAAATGAATGAATTAACGAAATAATGTATTAAAATGAATTCGAAACTGCAGATACTATTAAATTATGCCTTATCCATAAACATGAAAGTAAATTCATCATGTTGCTGCAAGTACCATGTAAAACATAAAAATTTAAATACAAAATATTCAAGAAAATAAATATTGTATACGTGACTTGTACGATAAAAAATTAAACACAGTATGAATTGGGATTATCGTTACAATTCTGACACTCAAGTAAACCTGAAAGAAATACGATACAAAATTTGATAGGTTATACATATAACAATAACACATGAAATTTTGATGGTATGAAAAAGATCTTTTGTTACATTTTTGAAAATTATTTGATTAATAAATAAATTATTTAAAAGAGTTTATTAAAATGAATGAATAAACGAACGATTTGAATGAATTTAAATTAATGAATGAATAAATGAATGTTTTGAATGAATTTATTAAAATGAAGGAATAAACGAATGATTTGAATGAATTTAAATTAATGAAAGAATAAAAGAATATTTTGAATGAATTTATTAAAATTAATGAATAGATGAATTTGAATGAATGTCTTGAAATGAATAAATAAATGAATGATTTGAATTAATTTAATAAAATGAAGGAATAAACGAATGATTTGAATGTATTTATATTAATGAATGAATAAATGAATGTTTTGAATGAATTTATTAAAATGAATGAATAAATGACTGATTTGAATGAATTTATTAAAATGAATGAACATAAAAGAATATCATGTGAATACATTTAATATATTCAGTGATTTGTGTATCTTTTGTTCGTATAATTACATATTATTAATTAATTAGGGATTCAGTAAAATTACTATTTTTAAGTTATCACATATTCGTTTTATTAAAAATAGAAATTAATTTCAAAATAAAAAAATATATTGTTAAAATATTAATAATAAAAATTTATAAAATATTAATGATAAAAATTGATAAAAAATATTAATCTTAAAACCAAGTATTATATTTAGAAAATCTCAGTATAACTCAGTATTAGTAATTTAATAGTTCTTATTTTTCAATATTTAACTAAGGTGACTTTTACTGAAGAAAAGAGAAAACACATCTACAAACGAAAAAATATTTTTAGGTGCGAAAATATTGATTCTCAAATAGCAATTTTCGGGAAAAAATAAATAAGAAATGTTCTTCGTAAAAAACGTTCTTCTCCAAATAAAAGATTTGTTTGCTGAATCCAATTCACTCGAATTCACACATCCAATCATCTGCCTTTCGCCATTTTTGGAAAGAATGTCTTTCGAAAGAGTTTTAGGATTCCATATATTTAATCACTACATAGAAAGTATTTGACAAAACACATTTTCTACTAAATTTTCATTTTTTAAAAAAAAATAATGATTTATTAAAAATTACATTTAATATTGTGAGAATTCAGCGTTTCAATTTAATTAAATTTTTCTTTTGTGTCCTACCATATTATTACTGTAATATTTTTATGCCTTATTAATTTAGTGAGATAGAAAAGATGACCTTCGAAAATGTAGTTAAACCTTCCTGAAGATATTTTCTTCTAAGGTAAATACATTTTCCCCCTTAAAATAAAATTTTATGGTTAAAGATTAAGGCTTTAGATATATTTTTAATTTTATTTAACTTAAAATAAACCTTTAATTGAAATTTATTTGAAAGAAAGATTTTTTTAAGTAAAGTAAGGTTAAAAGGAAATCTTTCATACTAATTTCATTTGAAGGTATTTTTAAAACCTACATCATTTTTATTTACCTGATGTTCAATCTCAGTTTTAAAATTCAAAACTGTACATTTCAAATGCTGCGTACCAGCAAAATAAATGAAATATTTCATTAATAAAAAAAAGCATCAATACAAAGATGATATTCTTTATTTAAATTACAATGTTTATAATGTTTTCTTCATATAATAGATATTTTAAACTGTTGAATATATTTTTTCTTGTTGTTGTTTGTTGTTTCTTATCCCACGAGCCCATACGTATTCATGATTGAAGGGGAAGGAAGCAGCTTCTGTTGTGATGGAGCACCCGTAGGTAGAAGTCTGACTTTGGCTCCGTGACGCTCTTACAGTCATAGGAGACCGGGACCTACGGCTTAAAGTGGATTCCGAACCACTGCAAACATCCATGGCACCGCCGGGATTCGAACCCGAAACCTGTGGCACCGAGCGCCAGAGCGCTAGACACTGGGTCGGCCATTCAGGTCCCAAATGTGTGAATGCCAACGGCACGCGGTGTTCCCAGGTGGTCACCCACCCAAGTACTGACAGCGCCCAGTGATGCTTGACTTCGGTGATCTAACGAGAACCGGTATATTCGGCATGGTACGGCCGTTGGCTTCTTTCTTGTTCTTAAAATATATGAATTAACGAGGGGGAAATTTAAGATATACAAAAAATTATAATCGTTTCTTCGATCAAGGGTTTAGGAATTTTATATTTGCATTTGAATTTTGAGTTATTTTTTTTTTTAAATATACTAGAAATAAATTTAAATTTGCAAAGGTAATTGCCAAATAGAAGAACCGTTTCCTAAATGAATTTTTAAAAAAAGGAAATTTTTGAAATAGGTTTACGCTATATACGTTTTCGTTATGTGTATGCACATATATGTGCCATTCAGGATAATTGACTTGTTTTATTGGAATTGCCGCCTTGTATGAATTATGCAAATTGCGAAGTGTATCAAAGCAGTTTGCATGGGACACTCAAGAGAGCTTATGGAAATGACTGTTCGAATGATGCACACAGTGGGCGTGAAAAATATATCGTTCTGTGAAATTTATAATTTCAATCCAATTATTAAATATATGTAATTTACTTTATAATAAATATAGCCAGTATTGGACACGTTTTTAATCATTCTGCTTTTGCTAACACATTTCAATTTATATACGTAATTCTAATGCTGTCTCTGTACGATATTACACATGCACTATTATAAATATATTACTCGATGTTACACACTCCATATTAAGATAATAAATTATTAAGAAACTTCATTTAATGCAAATTTTCTAACTAATTTAAAATGTGGAGGTATTGTGGTGCTTAAAACCTCCAAGGAACTCCTTAACAGGTACGCCCGTTGCCCGTTGCCCTGCAAATATATTAAATGTAGCGATGTTACAAATGTATTAAATGCAGCGATATTACACATACTGACGCGCACGGGCACACAGATCCACTGACTTCTATTTAATATTATGTGTATATATCAACAAATAAGTTTTGTAATATTTTCTGGAAATTTTTAAAAAAATCAAAAATCAAATTTTTAATAATATTTTTGTATATCCTATGTTATTAAAAAGTTTCCTAGCATTCAATATCTTTCCAGATGTACAGAACTCGAATTTCAGATGTTATTGTGAAATACCTTGAAGTTCGTGTTTTGCTTGTCAATCAAGGCTTAATAAACTTCGAACAGAATAAATCCTTTTTGCCAGCACTAGCAAAAATTTCAAAAAACCCCAGCTTCTCACCAGAGAGCGACATCATCCGATTTCATTCTAGAAGATATTCTTTCGGCTTCAGAAAAGAATTTTCAATTTTCGGAGAAACAGATTTGAGATGGAAAAAAAAAATGCTGCCAAATATGAGCAACTCTTGTTCTTATCAATCTTCTGCACGAGGAAACAGGCTGAGGAGAAAGTAAATGTATTCAATATGAATATTTATTTTCGTTTTATTCATTTTGGGAGGGACTCATCGTCGTTGGGGGAAGTCGACATGACTTTTCTTTTTTCGCACCGAACATTCCGGTCACGTGACATTCCTTGTCAGTGGCACTTCTCGAGACATAAGCAGTTTCATCCGTCGTTTGTTTTCAGATGCACTGATGCTGCCTTCGACACATGTTTCTTTATGGAGCCAATTTTTTCTGCTTTCGCAAATTTTTCCGGATTTTACCTCTTTTATTTTCACTTTTAAGGCATAACATTATGCTAAAATTTGCCATTATTTGAAAGTATTTTTTTAAAAAGTCAGAAATACCTACAGTAATGTAACAAGCTGCTACGTTTTGTATTAGTAAACAATTTCACACAATTTTTATAAAAAAAAATTGAGTTAAAATTGTGTTTTTTTTTTTTATTAAACTTAATTGATGGAATGGATGGATGGAACTTAATTCCATTATTTACTTTTATTATTTTATACACCCGAAATAAATCAAAAAGCTCTTATTACAACATTATGAATATAATGAATGAATATTTAAATTTGAAAATTCTGATGAATTTGATTGTTAAAATTGCTTCGATAGTCATGCAAATTTAAATAAAGTGTAAATGTTATTCTCCTGATGCATTAATGTTATTACACATATTCCGTTATTGAGCTAATTTTATATTAATTTATTCCTTAGTATTTTATGAAAATGAATGGTAGAACATGCTCCAAAAGACAAAAAATAATAATAAGAGTGTATGTTGAAAGGAAATATAGCAACAAAGTTATTATGACATCAAATTGTTGAAGTATTGAACGAAAATAAAATGAGAAACGCTGTGCAAATGGAATATTATAGAACATGCTTTAAAAATGGAAAGACTTTTTGCATTTTTTGAAATTAGCTTTTGTAAATCCATGGTTCCAATGCAATCGAAATATGACAGAAAATACAATTCCAAGAAAAATACTGGAAAAAAAATTACTAAAATTCAAACTAGAGATATCAGGAGCTCTCGTCGTAGGTCCACCTGACAATAAAAAAGTTTTAAAAACCCAAGCTCCTTCAGTGTAGAGGTCATACTTTTCATTACGCCATCTGAAAACAACTGGTGAAGATAAAAAAATATGAGGAATATCATCATTTTTCATATTGTGACAACATTTCCAGGCCCTGTAAGCTCCGATATGAACATTACAAAGCTATTCAAAAATGCATTGTAAAAAATTCAATGTTTATCAAAAAATAAAGCATGCTTCAAACGACTTCATTGCAAATAAATATGTCAATGAAAATATAATAATTTTTTAATTTACATATTTGCCTCAGTTAACTTCAAACACATTTTTTTTCAATTAAACTTTAAACAAAAAAAAACCTAACTAATATTGTTTTTATGTGTGGAGTTTTTCACAGGTGAAGTCTAACACGTGTTGGTGCCCTTCTCCTATGACTCGGGGGACGAGGGAGGCATAGATATTTTAAACAATTTTTTTTAATATCATTGTGGCCAATTTCTTCTTTAAAAATATGACATGAAAAATTAAAAAGTTTTTAAACGTTTTTTGTTCACAATACTCTTTCAAATTTAAAAATTCCCAATGACAACCGCAATCAATGTGCTATCAAATATGAAGGCAACGCTGTATGGTGTACATATTTTGTTATATGTATCATGATTTTCTGTTGTTTCAATGATTACAAACGTGTCTTTCGGAGCTATTACAAAACATTTGTGTATGGGTTGTCATCGCTTAATTTGATAAAATTCTTATATGATTTATATGTGTTATCTTTTTACACAATTCTTTTAAATACAACAGTGTTTTTAGTTCTTTCTGGCATATAACAAATCTATGTGCTTATTTATTACTTAAGGTGAACCAGTTTAACTTCTGGTTTTATTCGAATTTCTGTATTAACCATGTTTTGTCTCCTATTTGCAAAATACAATGTTATTATTGATGATATCCTAGCAAAGACTAGTCAACTCCTATAATTGCCCGAAATCATAATTTAGATTTTAATACTTCAGGGAATTAATTCCATCTATAATAACATGTTTCAAAAGACCTCTTACTTGAAATATGCTACTTTAAAATAACCGATGAAATTATTTGTTCATTAGAAATTTTAACCATTTCATTACACGCTTCTTCTCGTTCAAGGCTTACAAAACTACCTGTGGCAATAGTTATGACTACAGTTTTATTATTGAAATTTATTCCTTTTGTTTGAAGTCATTCGATCAGAATCACAGAATGGATTTCTACAACATGGGCACTTGATGTTTCCCGATTTTAATTAACTTGGATTAGAAATGTTGAACTGTTTTTGTTTTATCTTAGCAGCTAAAACAATGGGATGGTAAATGCCTGTTGTCTCCACCCTCGTAACATCTTTTTAAACCTTGTTTCCTCCATTTGTCACGGAGTTCATTTCCAGACGAACTTCTCTTATCGATTCTGTTATGATTTTGCTCCCCGCTGTATTTCTCTCGGAAGCTTAAAAGAGGTTTCTTCAGAAATTTAGGATCGTTCACGTTCATTGTTAGGAAAAGTTTTCATTTGCCTTTATACACCCTATGCACAAGTATTGCCTTTGCACTAACGAACTTTTTCTACTAACTCAACAGGAAAAAAGATATTAACTATACATTTTTAATTTTATTCTTTATAATATTTATTTCTTTTTAATTATTTTCGTTTTTTTACCCACATATTTTTAATAGCAAGCGGGTGAATTTTATAAATATATTTCAATAAATTTGCAATTTTCATTACATTATATATAAAATTGCAGTTACAGTTTTATTATTTTTTTTATTAAAAAGGAATTTTAGTAATGTTTTTAAGTGATCTTTGTATGTGCTGTTTATTATTTTGTTTTTGTATCAGTGCTCCATTTTGTCTGTCATTAAAATAAGTCTTTGTTGACAAGTACTGCTGTTGGAAATGAAATATTTAAAATCTTAATAAAGAAATATTCCTTTTGTGGTTATCGTAAGCCAAACCAAAAATGGCAAATGATTAATTATAATGTGTCATTCATAGTTGTGAAACATTCATACGTGATGAAATATTAGCGAAGTCAATGAGAAAAAAATTACATGTTTACTAAAATACTAGATGCAACAAATAGTCACGTTATTAATGTGCACGGTAGTTAAACATAAAATATTTTTAATTAGTTTATTTTTTCTAAAATGATCAAGTATAAGAACTAAAAGTATTAAATAAATCTCATAATATCCTTAAGAAATACGTTTAAATGATAAAAACTTTCTTTTATATAACTATATTTTTAGTGTAATATATTTAGTGTTGAAATTTTAATAATTTTTAATTATTTGAACTTATTTAATAAAATAATGTGAATGATGTCTAATACTTGCATAGAATAAATAATCTTTAAATTTAATCAAAATGAAACAAATAAATTTTAATTTAGACATAATTTTTTTTAAAAATACCACCCCATATATTTTATGAAACACATAGACATAAACACAGACTTCACAAATCTTTTGATAATTTCAATAATTTCAGTGGTTAAAAATATTAAAAATATTATTTATTTATTAATTAAGTGCATTTATTGTTATTGCTGGAGGATTTATAATACTGCAATAAATAGGAATACTAAATAATATGAATTGGCTCACATCATTTAAAAAAATTTTAAATATACTATTAAATTATATTATTTTATATTTTTTATTATTTATATTTAATTTAAAATGCTATGAAATATGTAAATTATTTTAACAGTTTCGAAATAAATTGTTTATTAAAATTTTTTTCTGTAAATATATTCAAAATTAAACGAATAACAATAATAAATAGTATAATTGCGATGTTATGTTATGAATATAAAATTGGACGACATAGAATTAACTTCAGAAAAAAAATTTAATCCAAAAAAAAAAAACTTTTTACAAATAATATTTAATTTTAATCAAATATTTAAATATACATTATTTATTGACTTGACTGTCAAAAAAGTAATGGAAATTCATTTTAAACTTAATACACACAAAGCGATAAGAAACATTACAAATCCAACAAACTGCCGAAGACAAATTGGCATCTAATGTAAAGTAAAGCTTAAGAAGTAAAACCCTTAAGTGGAGTAAATGTTCCCTATTTCTTTAAAGAAACTTAAAATTTTCGCGGGTGTTGTAGCAGTTTAGTCTGATGCAAAATCTCTGTCTTGTGAAATAAAGAAATACAGCTACTTTAGATTGTACGACAAACGTTTTAAAACGGTTCTCCCAATGCCCTTTTGCTTTTATACCATTTGGAAATAAAATCGAAACGTACTATTCTAGCAGAAAAGATAAAATTAACGGAAGATTTAAGATGCCTATAAATAAACTTTAAACTTAGAAAGTCTTTGAAGGTATTCTAATAATAAAACAGAAATCAAATCTAAGTATTGAATTTGTTGTTCGCTCCACCTTTATAGTCCATTCGATCCATGTAAGTTTTTTACTAAAGCATTAAGGTAATGATCACACAGAATTAAATATCAAAGAATCGATAAATTACATTTTTTAACATTTCTTGAAATTGCTTTTTGGGTGAAGGTTTCTACAAAATGTATGACGGCTTATAAACTTTAGAGGGAGATAATATATTTTATCTACTCAAAAATTCTTGTTTGGTTCTATGATTTTAATTGTACATACTACTGTGTCCAAATACACTCATGTCCATCAATTAAGGATAATGAAGTTCAGGCAAAGAAAGAGACAGAAGCAAAACAAATTTGACTTATTTGTAAAGTCTATTTATTAAACAAAAGGTAAAGAGCAAAACAGATGCTATATGTTTGACATAATTAATAAAAATTGCGATTTTTACTCCCTGGAGCAAATTTCAAAAAAGAACCTATTTACAAAAAACAGTATAACATGGTTAGTATGATGGTTAATATGGAGTATGTCTCCCGGACGATGCAATACAGGCCTTACAACGCCTAGGCATGCTGAGTATCAAATTATGAATCTGATTTTGGACGCCGCAGGAGTGCCACTGGCCTTCCTGAATTAACGGGATTTCAGTGTTGGTTGCACAACTACGGAAAGGAGGATTGAATAACCACTCTGGGTAACGCAAGCAGCCCTTTGGCTGAGTTCACTGTTGCTAATCAGTGATAAACACTGGGTCCGTTCCGCTTTGAGAGTTGTCTGGTGCATATCAACACGCCAGAACGGCTCTCAATCGTGAGGAGTTCTAGGAACTCTTGCTTTAGGCCTTTTAGAGTGATTTATGGTGAATAGCATGTATTCCATGCTTTCCGCCAGCAACCGCTCTACTAAAACTACTTAAAATAAATCTAATATATAATAAAAGGAAAATTAAGAATGAATTTAGACAACTTGAGAAAAGAATTACAGTTATATACATATGTACAGAATTGTTGACACAAGGTTCTTAGTGATATGAACTACGAATAGTAAATAGATAAACATAAACTGTTAAGGGATATGGTTACATCACAATATTATTGACATGTTTATGGTTTTTATTGTCCATTTATTGTTATTATTGTTACATTATTGTTACGTTACAAAGTCCATAACCTTGATAATTTTTTCTTTTATTTTTTTGGAGATTGCTGCTTTTTTTGCCCAGGCTTCATATGTTTCTGGGTTTGGTTGTAGAGCATGATTTGAGTCTGTTAGAGAGCAAGAGAATAGATAATGATCTGGTGTGCCTATTTCGCCACAAATGCAATTGTCCGTATCTTTAATGTTAAACCTGTATAGGTATGCTGGAAAGGGACCATGACCCGTAACAAAGTAATTTATATTTGTGTTTGTTGACATTTTTGTGGACACTGTTGGGAGAAAGTGATGAGTTCTTCTTCCTGTGATCCCATTGTCCCATTCTTCTTGCCATATCTTGAGGCTGTTGGTTTTTAGTTCTCGTTTTAGTAGGCTTGTTGGGTTTTTTATTTTCGATTGATGTGTACTTCTCATTGTTGCTTCTTTGGCTAGAGAGTCGGCGCGTTCATTACCTTTGTTACCTGCGTGTGCTTTAATCCATAGTAGGCTTATTGATTTGTTGTTGATTGTGTTTAGTATGTTTCTGAGATCTTGAACCTGGCTATTTGTATTGAAAAATCTGTTGATGGCTATTATGGATGATAGGCTGTCCGTAAAGATGTTGATTCTTTTATATTTTGTGTTTTTTATCCATGTTAATGAGTTCAATAATGCATTTAGTTCTGCTTGGAAAACTGAGTTATTGCCTTGGAGTCTCTCTTGCCATGTGTGGATTTCTATGTCGTTGTCCATTGCTACAAAAGCTGAGCCTACCCTATTATCCATTTTTGATCCGTCTGTGTATATTTGAAGATCACTATTTCTTTGTTCTGTATTTTTTAATATTTTTGATGGTTTGTCCCATGGAGGTTCGCACCACTGTGATATTGATTCTTGATAATCATTCTGTAGATATGTATGTTGGTGGAATGTTGCATTAATTTTAAGTCTTGTGATTTGTGTGAATGTTGCTTCCCTTTTTGCTACTAAGTAGGTTGGCTCTAGACCACTTAGTATTAATCAAGCTGAGGTTGGAGAGGTTCTATAGGCGTTAGTTATTTTTAATGCAAATTGCCTCTGTATTGAGTTGATATGATTAATTTTTCTTGTTGTAAGGTTATCGGCCCATATTGATGCTGCATAGCATATTATCCTCGCTGCCACTGATTTATACCATAGTCTGGTGAATTTGGGGTTAATACCCCATCCTCTTCCTGACATGGTTGCTAATTTGTTTGATTTTATTAGAAGGGTGCTTTTAAGATGTTGGATGTGAGGGAGGAAGCTTAGATTCTGATCTAATAGAACTCCTAGATATTTGAGTGTTGAGTTACATTTAATGGTCCGGTTGCTAAATTTCAATATTGGTTTTCTTTTTACTGCTCCTTTTTTCCCAAATACTATTCCTTGGGTTTTGTCCTCTGAGATCTTTAGTTTTTCTTTTATTGCCCAGGATTGAAATTTTTTAAGAGCTGTTGTTGTTTTTGTTTCTAATGACCTTCTATTGTTGGCGCTTATAATAAATATGAAGTCATCTGCGAAGGCTTGTAATTTTACATCTTCTTCCCAGGTTTCTTTTAAAATTTGATTTGCTATTAATGTCCACAGGAATGGGCCTAGGCATGATCCCTGTGGGCAGCCTTTTGTAGGTCGTGAATAATTTTTCTATTTCCATGGTTGAATTCTATTTTTCTATTTTTAGGTAATCACATATAATGTTTATTAGGTCTTGCGGGCAGTTGTCTTCTTTTAAGGTCTTTATTATAGAAGGCCACCACAGTGAGTCAAATGCTCCCTTGATGTCAATGGATATTATTACGGTGTAGAAGTTGCGTGCTTTGTTTGAATAAATCTTTTTCACTAGATTATGGAGGGCATGCTCTGTTGATAAGCCGCTTCTAAATCCAAATTGGTTTTTATGAATTAGGTTGTTGCTGTTGTAGTGAAATTGCAGTCTGCTTAGTATTAGTTTTTCGAAACACTTGCCAAGTATTGGGAGAAGCGTGATTGGACGATATGAAGAGGGAATTGTAGGGTCTTTATTGGGTTTATTGAAAAGGATTACTTCTCCGTATTTAAAAGAAGTCGGAAAGCTGCCCATCATTATACATTTGTTATAGAGTTGCAGCATCTTTGTTGGGTCTAGCTTGTAGAATAGGGTTAATATTCTGCTATCTAGTCCATCTGGTCCTGGAGCTTTGTCTTTAGGTATGGTTTTGACTATGTGGTTGAGTTCTTCTTGCGTGAAGGGTTGAGACTGTTGAGTGGTGGTGTTGGTTTGTCTTATTCTGATTGAGATGGTCCTAATTTCTTTTTGTTGATAGTTGTCTTCGTGCTCGTTGTCGTCTTGGAAGAGAGATGTTAAAATGTGTTTGATGTTTTCCTCGCTTGAGTTGTTGGTTGCTGTGCTGTGTAGGTTTGGAGGCTGAAAGAATTTATTGAATGCGGCCTTGTATGTTTGTCCGTATGGGGATTTTGCTTCGTTACAGAACTTTTTCCACGAAATTGATTTTTCTTTATTTATTAGCTTTTTTAGAATTGCTTTTTCTTTTTTATGTTGGGAAGTCCAGAATAATTTTTGATCCCTGTCTTTTTGTGATTGGGCTCGTCTTCTCATTGCCCTTGTTCGTGAACGTTGTTTTTTTTATATTGTCATTCCACCATGGTGTTGGTTTGGCTGTATATTTTTGGTTTTTTCTTTTGAATGCTATTTCTGCTGATTCTTGTAATGCGGCTGTTATGTCTGAGGCTGCTTTTTCTAGTTCACCCTTATTATTTATTTGATTTAAATCTATTGCAGGTAGCTTTCCTTTTAGTTGTTGGTTAAATTTTTTATAATTTCCGTATTTAGTTTTAAATCTGGATATTATTGGTACATTTACTTCACTGTTGATATTGAAGATTATTGTTTGATGGTCACTTCCTATTTCAAGGTCTTCTATTTTCCAGCTGGAGATTTTATTGTATATTTTTGTGGTGCACAGGGTTAAATCTGGCCACCCTACTGCATTGTCTCTGATGAAGGTTGGTTTTGAGTGGGGAATATTACACCACTCTTCAAGCAATGCCCTCCGAAGTTCCGGTTGACAGGTGGGAGGGGGTTGACGGGCTGCAATTCGTCGGCCAAGCATATCCCACACATGCTCTATTGGATTCAAGTCCGGTGAGTATGCTGGCCAATCCATACGGGTTGATATCCTCCAATTATAGGCATTCGTCTACAATGTTTGCACGGTGAGGATCGGCGTTGTCATCCATAAACAGAAATTCAGCACCCATGGCGCCCCGAAAGAAACGTACATGTTGTTCCAGAATGACATCCCGATAGGTGTGGATTGTCATCGTTACATTCTGAACATGCAGGTCAGTTCTGAAACAAAGAATAATTCCTCCGCAAACGAGCCATTCTACACCACCGTAACGGTCTCGTTCTATGGTGTTCTCTTGGTGGTAACGGGTACCTGGCGCTCTCCATATGAAAGTCCGGCGAGAATCAGACTGCAAACTGAACCTGGACTCGTCGGAAAACATCACACCAGACCACTGTTGCAGTGTCCACAATGCATGCCCTCTACTCCAGGTTAATTGCAAGCGACAGTGAGTTACGGTAAGTGGAACACATCTGACAGGCCTACGAGCATATATACCATTGTGTCCTAAGCGTCTGTACACGGTCTGCCTTGCCTGAGGAACACCATTCCTTATATAACCCTCTCTTACACTCTCGTCATTGTGACGTACTATCCGCGCCCTCTGGTGGTTTCCTGTAATTTGCATATTGTTCTTCAAGATGTGTGTGATATTTCTACTGGTGAAATTTTTATTTTTATTTTTTTATTCTGTGTGATTCTGAATTATCCTTAATTTATGGACATGAGTGTAGTAATATCAATTTTCAATTTAAAATTGCTTATGGAATTTCAATTTTTTTTCTTTTTTAGGTTGCTGGAGCTGTCCTTGACATTTGTTTGAAATTTGTGCTTGAAAATTGTATCACTCCGCTAAATTTATAATTTGAATCCAATTATTAGAGATGTGTGATTTGCTTTATATAAAAATAGCCAACATTTTAAACGTTTTTATTTATACTACTTATACAAAATGAAACACATTTCACATTTTCATTCTATTTACGTAATTCTATTGCTGTCTCTGAAAATAGCTATACTCGCAGGCCCGCGCTCACAGATACACACGCTTCCATTTAATATTGTGTGTATATATCAACAAACAAGTTTTACTATACTTTATTGAATTAAAAAAAATCAAAGTTTAAATAATGCTTTATGTATATGTAATATTATAACAATGTTTCATTGAATTCAAAATCTTCTTTCAAATGTGCAGAACTTGTATTTCAGAATTTAATGTGAAATACCTTGAAGTTAATCATGTATTCCTTGTTCATCAAAACTCAAGAAACTTTGAAGAAAATAAATCATTTTTGCCAGCACTGGCAAAAATCTCAAAAACCCGCAGATTTTCACCAGAGAGCAACATCATCCGATTTCATTCTAGAAGATATTCTTTCGGCTTCAGAAAAGAATTTTCAATTTTCGGAGAAACAGATTTGTGATAAAAATAAAATGCGGCAGAATATGAGCAGCTCTCGTTCTTATCAATCTTCTGTACGCGGAAATAGGCTTAGGAGAAAGTATATGTATTCAATATGAATATTTATTTTCGAACCGCATGTTTTATTCATTTTGGCGGGACACATTTTCTGCGGCGTTCAGTCGACCGACTTCCAGTGTGTTCCAAAGACATGCCTTTTTTTTGCACTGAATATTCCGGTCACGTGACATGCCTTGTGAGTGGCACTTATCGAGACATAAGCAGAGAAAAAGAAATTCCTCCGTCGTTTGTTTTCGAATGCACCGATGTTCCTTTCGACACATATTCCTTTATGAAGCCAATTTGTTCTGCTTCCACACATTTTTCTGCGTTTTCCATCTTTTAATTTCACTTTTAGGGCATAACATATTAAAATTTGGCATTATTTGCAAGTATATTTTAGCAAAGACCAAAAACATCATGATAATACAACAAGCTACTACGGTTTGTATTAGTAAGCAATTTCACTCAAATTCTATTTGAGCTAATTGGTAAGCTATTTGTTTTTATTATTTCATACTCCATTAAATTTACAAAATTAATATGTATTCAAGAGTTAAAATTGCTCTACTGTTCACCCTGAAATTGAAATTAAATGAAGTGTTATTTTCTACATGCATTAAAAATTAAAATTCATTTTACCATAAGATTTCATTGAAATCCAAGCATTATTTTACCCATTTTATTTTCACTTTTAAAGCATAACACTATACTAAAATTTATCGTTATTTGAAAGTATTTTTTAACAAAAGCAGAAACACCCTGAATAATATAACCAGCTACTAGTTTTTGTATTAGTAAACAATTCCACCAAATTTTTATTTGAACTTAATTGATAAATTTTGTAATTTTATATTCCCTACAAAAATTTCCAAATATGAATTTTGCTCTTAAAATTGCTTCAATAATCGCCCTGAAATTTAAAATGAAATACAAGTGTTATTTTTCTCCACTATTAACAGTTTCTTTTCGACATTTTAATAATTAAAATTGTTTTTAAAATAAAAGTTAAACAAAGTGCAAAATTTATTTTCCCCATGTATTAACAGCTAAAATTGCTTTCATAATCATCCTAAAATTTAAATAAAATTCAAGTGCTATTTGTTTTATGTATTAACTGTTAAATTGCTAGAATAGTCGCACTAAAATTAAAATATGGTGCAAACTTTTTTGCTAGTAAGATTTCTTATATTCAGTTCCTAAACAAAATTAAAAAAACTCCCATCGTTTTATCTATATTGCTCATCAAATTAAGGAAATTATTTGCTGGAATATATTTTAGTTTTATAAAAGAAATATATGCTATAGTTAAATAAAACTATTTTTGGTAACAATTGCAACAAAATACATCACATATATGCAAGTGTTTCAATTTTTAGTTTGTATACATCTTCTTAGTAAATATTTTTCGACCGAAAAGGTAATTTGATGCTTATAATAAAAAAAAAATTGATATTTATTTTTAGAATATAACTAATAGAATTGTTAAGGAATCAGGACATTAAAAAAATGATTATTGATTTAGTTGCATGAACAATATTTTTATACATAGGATTAAATGAACCGATACATTTAAATTTGGATGTTTCAAAATTATTAGCAGTCATCTCTTGTAAAGGGAGAAACTGTTCTTATAAAAAAGGAAACGTTAAAATTTACAGTTGAGTCATTTTTACGAACGTCATTTAGTCAAAATGAATCCAAAGCACAGTGATCCTATGCATCTAATTCATGTCATTAAATGCATATGAGGATTTAAAATGAAAATTACATATTAATCATATGGAATTTATTATTGAAGGGACAATTTCATAGTAATTGAGGACAGCTTAATAGTGAATGGAAGTTACACAGTGATAGTCGACAGTTTAATAGGGAATGGACAGTTAATAGGTAAAGGCCACTGTATAGTTATAGTGAACAATTTATTAATGAATGGAAAACTGCACAATGTTAGTGGACAATTTGATAGGGAATGGGCAATTGCACAAGGATAGTAAATAGTTTAATTGAATATACGACTGCAGAATGTGAGCAATAAAATAGTGAATGTACTACAGCACTGTAATAATTTTTAATTTAATAATGAATGTAATAGTGGACACTTTAATGATGGAATTACATAGTAATACCGGACACCTTTATAATTAATGGACAATTTCATAGTAGTAGTGTGCAGTGATATCTATACTACTACTAGCTCACTAACTCTAACGAAACAAATACGAAATATCAATTTTAAAATAAAGTAAATCCGATACAGTTTTAATGATTCACAATATATATGCTCTAAATTTGTAATACAAACTTTTCCTTCAATTTAATGTATCAACGTAGAAATAAATCGCCATAATTATCAGATTATAATTACATTAACGGGTTATTTCATAAATGCCTTAAGTATTGTTATCTATGATACTAGGTCTGCGACACCGATTTGGACAATAATTGAGAAGTGCCGTGTAAAAAAAATCCATTTTCAAACGTCTTTAAAATAACTCTGGTTAATATCCACCTTTCCTCCCTGTATATCCTGAGAAATAGGATTAATCTCTACCTTATTGTTCTCACTCATGAGCACTTCTTTGTGAAGCACGCAAAACAAAAGTTCGAGTCAGTTGCAGTGCAAACGAACTCCACACCCAAACATTAAATATAGAACCCAAAAAGAATCCTTCAAGTTCCTTCACCCTTTAAAAAAAATCTTTATTAAAAATAACAGCATCTTCCCGTCATGGATGGTATGGGGCATTTAACGCTCTTGAAGTTTAATCCGTCTCTTTTAGTAATGCAAGCTGCTAATTGCACTGTAAATCTGCTGCAGATGTGTCGGCTCTCAATCTAGATCCAAGGGAAGAATAATTAGAAGCCATGATGAATGCTCGCGTGCTAATGTCTTCTTTTTTATTTCTTGACTACAAGAAAGGATATTTTGCTAATAACTTCAGCACAGTAAAAACTTGCGAAATTGACTGTTAAAGTTGGGTGGAACTACAAATGTTTAACCCCTTACAAAGCCGGGAGTTGAAAAAACGAAAGTTGAAAAGGGTCACGGGATAAATGCATTCATTTTTTACTTTATTTTAAGAGATCGTTTTCTTGGACGTTATTGATGAAAAATTCGTTTTATATCGTTCCATATTGATTGTATTGCCAGAAAGCTCAAATGAGTTATCTACTGCGTCAGAAACTAATTTCCGCCTTAAAATTTCTATCAATTTCGAGATGTCTATGTTTTCCAAAAAGATTCTTCTCGAAGATAATAAATCGTGGTGCTGGTAGACCCTGTATGCAAATAAGAATACATTTTGTGCCAAATATGTTAATACTATTAAAAGATAATATTTTAAAAAGTTATAAAATTATATGTATGAATTTCAAAAGTGGAATTCCGGCATTATAACTTATGTTCACAAAAAGTGTCCTTGTTAATATGCTTCCACTTTTTTTTTGCCTATTCACGCTTTCAAACAACCATGTTACATATTTCCATTAAGTATGCATACGTTTATTGCCTCTTAAAGAACTTATCCCTACATCAAGTAATGACGTCAGATAAACATTTTACACACAAATACAAACTTTTATTTTAATATTTTTTAATATTTACATTTCGATCATCAAATATATTTAAAATTTCTCAGTTAAAATTAAAAGCAGGCTTTTAAGAAATGCTCTGAAAACTTTTAAGAGCAATACATAAACGAATACATCTAAATTGAGTGTAATTTGATTAACGAGGAGCCCTTTAAAGGAAACAAAAGCTTTTTAATTCAAATCAAGCTCACTTGTGGATACATGTTAATTGGAAATCAAATAATCGATAGAATTCTGTCAGGCTTGAAAGTTTTCCCAAAATTTAGGTGCCATTCAACTTTCAAGTTTTGTTTTAACATCCATTAAGTATGAGTAGCTCAATTGATAATTAAGCTCTGCACAAATCAGTAGCATATCATAATAGAATTATGATATGCATTGAATATTTTAAATTAAGGCATTTTTTTTACAAAAAAAAATCATTAAAAACTAAATTAACCCATTTGAAAAATATTTTGCTAACAAAAGTTAGTTTAGACAACAATAATAAATTGATTTTGCAATAATTAAAAAAACACTTTTAGAAATTTCGGTTAAAATCTAGGATCCTGTACCCTTTGTGCCAAACACATCGCCAAGTTGCCAAGTCGGTAAGTAAGCATAGAAATGAATAGGCCAGGTAGTTTACGCGGTAAAATGATATTACGCCAAAATCCTTTACTGTGTTGCCAAATCGCCAAGTAAACAGACAAAAAGGTTGCCTAAGTTTGGTGTCATTGTAAAGTGCTATTTCGCCAAAATTTATAGCCAAACAGTGCTTTTACGGCAACATTAGCAGCCAAATAGCTATTAGGTCAAAGTTTATTCCTGAAAAGGCTTTGAAGCCAAAGTTTATCGCTTTAACGCCAAATATAATCACTATCCTTTATCGCCAACATTTATCGCTTTATAGCCATTTTTCAATAAGCAAATTTTTTTATGTAACTTCTTTTAAGCCAAAAAATGCTTTATCGCCAATATTTATTGCTTTATAGCCAAATTTATTCACTAAGTGTATCTTGTTTTTTGAGGCGCTTTTACGCCAAAAGTTGATGCTTTATCGCCAATATTCATTACTTTAAAACCACATTTTTTCACTAAGTGAATCTTGCTTTTTGAGGCGCTTTTACGCCAAAAGTTGATGCTTTATCGCCACATTTTTATCACTAAAAATTTTTATCTCTGGAATACTTTTGTGCCAAATGAAACCGCTTTTACGCCGAAATTTAGCGCTATTATGAAAAGAAAATTATATCTAAAATGTCTTTACGCCAATTTATATCGCTTTATCACCAAATTTTTACCACTATTATGTCAACTTTTTAATGTTTTCTTTTTACGCCACATATTGCTGCTTTAACGCCAAAATATATCATTATTTTGGCAACATTTTATTCCTAAATTGCTTTGACACCAAATTAAATCGCTTTATCGCCAAATCATTCTGTGGAATTTTATTTTGCTAAGTAACAAAAAAGTATCGTTTTAACAAAGATAATAATCGCTGTTAATTGATAATATTTCTCTAAAGTTCTTCGCCAATTCTTTTTTTTTTTTTTTTTTTTTTTTTTTTTTGCAATGTCATAAAATAAGTCATATTCTTTACGAAGCCGAATTCGAATGATAAATTAATATTAACAAAAGATAAAAAAGAAGAAAAAACTAGAGAATAACTTACCTTTTATTGTGGTACGGCCTTCCTCTGTGGTGGAAACAAACATTTTATTCCATCGGTGAAATCATAAATTATTTTGCGGATGTCACATTTGTGCTGGCGCCGCCACATGCACTCTGCCAGATAATTAACAAATGTTCCGGACACATTATTTTATTAATATTAATTTATTTCAATTATTAAAAATTTAAATTGTAACGTTAACTAACGTTCTAGAAAGCTAAAACTTCAAATATTCCGAGCGAATTCTAATTACGGTTGTCACAAAATCCTAACTAAACGAACATCTTTAAAAAGGAAATTAATTATTTAAGAATAAAATACAAGTTATTAATAAATAAAAAAATCGGTTTTTTTTTTTTTTTTTTTTTTTTTTTTTTTTTTTCTTACTTTCCTGAGTGGCAACTTCATAAATATTGTTTATGTTTTGAATCTGTGACCGACGTACGTTGTAAGAATAAGTTCGGAATAATCAGTAATTTATTGGAATACTAATTTAAAAGAATATATATTTCTGTTCTTATTTACTGCAAATAATAATAATATCACAATAACAATAAATAGTCATTACATTGTTTGGAAAATGAAGCTATGAATTCCTCTAATTATAGTATTGCAACCCTAAAGAAATTGGCGAAAAATTGGCGGAAAATTGGCGAAATATTCAGGGTTGCAAGATTGGCGACTTCCTCAGGGGTACAGTATCCTAGATTTTAACCAAAGCAAGAAAGAAACCGATATCATATTGTCATATTAAATAAAAGTAATAATAATAATTCGTCGTGGTACATAAAGTTATGTTTGTGATTCTGAACATTTTAAATCCAGACGATTTTTTTTACAACAACAAAATAAAAACAATGATAAAAATTATATTAATTTGAAAAGTATATTTTTAACAGACGTTTAATTTATACAACAATAACAAATTGAATTTGTAATAATTAAATTCCTTTGAAGATATTTCTTACATAAAAACTAAGCATCTAGATTCCATCAAAAAGAAACCGGCATCATATTGCGATATTAAATAAAAATAATAATAATAATTCGTTAGATTTCATGAAGTTTATGCTAATAAATAAATATTATGTCTAAAAGGAAACACTTTTAGAATCAAGTCGAATAAAACTGTCATATCCAATGATTTGAACAAAACTATAAATCTTTAATCCATCTATTTAAAGGAAAACACTCCATTCCCTTTCTTGAACTGACCCTGCATAACTGCAATTCTGCTATCGTAGAAAATGGTTATTTGTCGAGAAAGAAGAATATTCGGGGTCAGCTTTATTCAAAAATTGCTCATCCTACCATACTAACCCCGCAGTATTTACCTCTCTCATTTTTTTGGCTAAACACATGACATCTTAACATAAAAAATGTATATACATAATTTTATAGTTTTTCAGATTAGATTTACTAAGATGTAAAAGACTGGGCTTTTGTTTTTGGTCCGTTTATAATTAATTCTGATCCAATCACAATCTTAATTAAATTAAATCTGAAAATGTTAATTGAAGTAAAGTGATAAATGTAGAAGAATTTTGGGTTCTTTTCAATTTTATCAAATCTATAGAAACCATAAAATTTTAAATTCGATAATTCTTTGTTAAACGATATCTTTCTTAATATCGCATGAAATACGTAAGCACAACAAAGCCATTCCCTAATCTGAAATAAACAATTCAAAACAGTGAATAATTATGAAATTTACCGAGTGAACCAAATTGCTTTTCTGGTCAAATTAATCTTGACGAGAGAGATCCCTCTTTGAACAAATCCATTCACTGCATCGCAAGTCGCTTAGTGCTGAATTCTAATTCTGCGGTTCTTAAAGAATTGCACTTCCTTTATTTGACATTAACTAACATTTCTGTCGGAAATTACTGTTTCAATAAATTGGGATGCTGTTCTTATTTAGGTCTGGCTTTCTTAAAGAATTTAATAAATGTTCTACAAATAGTTCGAAATTCTTAATAAAGAATTATTTCTTAATGATTGTAAGGATTATTATTGAAGAGATAACAAATAATTAAAGCAGGTTGTTTTATACATTATTTGTGGGTTTTTCTCATGGTATAAAATCCATATTAGTTATAAATAAATTTCCAATGTATGGGCCATTTCAATATCCAACCAAAAATATACTTTGGCATGCTGGCAACTTTTGTGTAAAAAGGCAACTACGATTTTTTTTCTACAATTATTTCCAACTATAATAACATCTTTTTCAAAAGATCATTTACATGAAATTTCCTACTTTACAATTTCCAATAAAACTACCTGTTTATTAGAAAATTTAGGAATGTTATCCATTACACATTTCTTCTTTACAAGGTTTGCAAAACTACCAGTAGTTTTGTAAACCTTGGTAGTTAGAACCAAGTCAGAACCTTGCAACTACAGTTTTATTATTTAACTTTATTTCTTTTGTTTGAAGTCATTCGATAAGAATCGCAGAATGGATTTGAGGAACATGGGCTTTTGATGTTTCCCGATTCTCATTAAATACAATCAGAGACGTTGAAGTGTTTTACTTCATTTTAGCAACTCAAGACAATAGGATCGCAAATGCCTGCTGTCTTCATATCGTAACATGTTTTTAAACGTTGTTTCCTCCACTTATCAGGGAGTTCATTTCCAGACGAACTTCTCTTATCGATTCTGTAAAGGTGCTGGTCCCCACTGGATTTTCTCTCTGAAATTTTGAAAATGTTTCTTCAGAAATTTAGATCGTTCACGTTCACTGTTTGGGAACGTTTTCACCTGATTTTATACACCCTCACAATCAACAAGTGTTTCTACTAACTCAGCAGGAGAGAATATATTGATCCATTCTTCCAAAAATCACTTCCAAAATCATACCAATGTTTTTAAATTTGATGTGATCATTACATCTCTTAATTGATAGAAAATTGTTATTTTCATTGTTGATGCCTAACTTACCAAAGTATGACTCATAATAAAAGTCACGACATTTATTGCCTTGAATTGTCATATGTGAAAATGTTTTTAAAAGCATAAGAAGAAATATTTACGTTCTTTAATCCTATACACAAGTTTAATGATGTTTTCAGTTTATGTCTTCTTAAAATAATACCATTATAACATTTCTTCCTTCAAGATATTATATAGAGGTTAAAAGCATACATGAAAGATTTTTGAACATAAAGTTTCAGAATCTTGTTTTATGATATGTAATTTAGACTCAATGCATATTTAGAATGAAAGGGGCATCGTTATTTCTCTTTCTCATTAAAATCAACTATAATGCTATATAAAATTCTTCTAAAATAATGATTTAATGATGTGATGCTTTTGTGTGCTTCCTATTGTAATTTATGCAAAACACCATCTAAATCTGACACTCCAGCATGCATTAGTATACAATAGACACATGAAATATGTGGGGTTTTGCTTCATAAGGAGTTAATACAATTTTTATTAATGACAATCCATATTGCAGTAATAGGCTTTTAAGTTTGTTTTTAAAAATTTTAAAATAGGAATACGATTATCGAGTATTATTATCGATTTTGATGTACTTTTATTTAAATAATCGGATAAATGTCCTGCATTTCAAAATTCAAAGAAGTATTTCTTAAAAATAAACAAAAAACAAGAAAAATTTTATGCAGTTACAGTTTTTTTTCTTCATTAAAAAAATCAAAAATAGCCGAAAATAGAAAAAAAAATTATAACTTGACGTATGTAGAAAAGCAAATTTATTAATTTTCATTCCCTTCTCATAATTATTTCATCTCATATAGATCATTTTTTGCGTAAAAATAAACGAAAAGAAAATCAATTTAATCATTGTAAATCGTTTCTTAATAGTAAAAATAAAAAAAAAATAACTAGATATGAAAGTAAAATCTAGAATCCTGTACTCTTTGTGCCAAACACATCGCCAAGTTGCCAAGTCAGTAGGTAAGCATAGAAAAGATTGGGCCAGGTAGTTTGATAGGGGGTAAAATTATATTACGCCAAAATCCTTCACTGGGTTGCCAAATCGCCAAGTAAACCAACAAAAAGGCTGCCGAAGTTCGGTATCATTGTAAAATGCTATTTCACCAAAATTTATAGTCAAACAGTGTTATTACGCCAACATTAATAGCCAAATAACTATTACATCAATGTTTACTCCTGAAAAGGATTTGAAGCCAAAGTTTATCACTATCCTACCAAAATTTTAATCTTTGAAACTTTTTATAGTCAACAGTTATCGCCAAACTTTTTTACTAAGCAAATTTTTTTTATTTGAAGTATTTTTACAGCCAAAGTTAATTCCTTATCGCCAACATTTATTGCTTTATCCCCAAACTTTTTCATTAAGCGAATTGTTTTTTACTTTTACGCCAAAAGGTAATACTTTATCGCCAAATTTTTATCACTAAAAGATTTTATCTCTGGAATACTTTTGAGCCAAATATTATCGCTTTTACGCCATAATTTAACACAAAAAAAATTATGTCTTTTATGACAAAAAAAGCCAATACTTTTCGCCAATTTATATCACTTTATCGACAAAGGTTTACCATTGTTTTGACAAAATCGTAATGTTTTCTTTTCACGCCACTTATTGTCGCTTTAACGCCAAAATATATCGCTATTTTGCCAACATTTTATTCCTAAATTGCTTTTACACCAAATTAAATTTTTAAATTTCGCTTTATCGCCAAATTATTATGAGGAATTTTAGTTTGCTAACTCACAAAAATGTATCGTATAGACCAGGGGTCTCCAAACTTTTCAGCCTTCGGGCCATACCTTTTACTCCACGAAGTACCGAGGGCCAAAACCTTTTTAATTTTTCTGCCATTATCTATAATTTTTAGACTAGTCGCGCTTTGAGCAAGCATGCGTTTGTTAAATTCGCTTCATTCTCCAAAATGAAGTACACAAAGAATGTTTATAGATCTAAGTTAACCGATGAGCATCTTAAATCTCTTTTAATAATTGGTACAAGTAAAATTAATCCTCCATTGTCAGTGAAAAATTACAATTACATAAACCTCATTAGTATTTTTTTTCAAGTGGATACCCCACAGTTTCATTCGCAATAATTTAGCTTTTCCGTTCCTGAGGGATTTTCAGGATAAAAATCACATGTTTGATTCAGGATATATACATTCAAAACATCGATATACATACAAATGCGATACTATTTACCCCAACATAACTACCGAGGGTAACCGCGGGATGTTCACTAGTTTATAATGTTAGTGGGATTCATTTCAATTATTTGTTAGATGTTTTGCTTAAACTAAATTTTCTGCGTATTATGCTTGCCATTAAGCTATACCTAGCAAGTAAATAAAATCGAGTTATTATCATTCTGTGTTTTTTCATCCAACTTATTATAGCAACAATATGCTATTCGCTGTCGTGGGCCGGATGGATGATACTGGCGGGCCGGATTTGGCCCGCGTGCCATAGTTTGGAGAACCCTGGTTTAGACGATAATAATGGCTGTTACGATAAAATTTCGCCAAAATTATTTGCTAATTCGCCATTTTTTTTATGTCAAAAAGTAAGCCCTGTTCTTTACGAAGTCGAATTCGAATGAAAAATTAAAATTAACAAAAGACGAAGTAACCGGAAAATACTCGGTAAACAATATCAAAGCAATTTGTTTTTATAAATGCAAATACATGAAGATTTATACTTAGCACTGTACATTCCTTCATTAAAATCCTCTCCCCAAAATATAGCGATTTAAAAATAGAAAACTCTTTCAAATGGCTTAACACGTTCAAAATTACATATTTCTAAAGAAATAACTTACATTTTATGTTACTGTAATGGCTAAATCTTTTTGTAATAATATTCCTATTTTTATACTTGTCATTGAAATTTGAAATTTTTTTATATTGTATTACTTTTTCACAAAATTGTTCAGATTTTTGAATATCTAAACTGTTGTTATCAGTATTTCTATTGATAACATCATCTTCGTTTAATAATTTCAAAGTTCTATAACCACCACGTTTCAGTCATTCAATAACAGAAAAAGCAAATACATGCTCTTTAATATTTAACTATTTATATTAATTTTTTTGGTTTTAAAAAATTTAAATAGGTTTGTATGTACTTCTCTAGTAAACGTCACTTAGTATGAGAAGATTGATTTAATCGAGGATTATGCTCTCTTATAGCCCTTATTTTACCTTCTATTTTTCCAATTGCTTTTCTGAATAAATCTCTTAAAATTTTACGATATTATTTATCAGGTTTTATTCATTAGCTTCTACAATTTTATAAATTTTTCTGTATGTCATATTTTTGTTTTAGTTTCCTTATTTCAACAGTTTCATAATATGGTTTCAATAGATATTCAAGATTTGCTTATATTTAAATTGATTTTTTTTTATAATTATTTTTTTCAGCTTTGTATTTTAAACCAAAGGAATCAAACTTTTACTTCAAATTATAGCTTTATTTCTGGTTATTAAATATACGATTTCCATTATTTACTTAAATACCGCAGCATCTAATTTTAAAATATCTACTCAAACAGGTTTACATTCAACTGTCTCTAATATACCAATTTTATTAAATCCCATTTTTTACATTCTTTAAGTTGCTTAATATTTACTTTTTTAAGCATTTCATTTATTGTATTTTTCGTAGTAGTTGCTTCGTTTGTTGGGATGCAATTTTAAATGCTATATCTTTCATGTGAAGATATAATTTAAGGTGATATTTTCTTTTTAAAAATCTGTTTAAATTAAATTTTGCAGTTTTTTCACATTCGCATATAATTTTTCCATGTGTATATATGTTTTGGCTATATCTCTGAAAATCATTTACCTTAGAATGATAAGAGAGATTAAAATATTTACAACTTTCTAAATGTTACACAAAAAATATTTATGTTTCATAACATTCTAAAAGAATAATAGTAGTTATAATTTGTCAACAGCCTAAGAGATAAAAATTTTTAATCATGTTATTATTTCAGTTGTTTTGATTTCTATATACAAATGAAAAATTTTAACCAACTAAATTCATACTATTCTGTAATGAATGTATTGAATGAATAATTTGTAGGTAAATAATGAATGAAATAAACAGGTTTTAGTAAAATATGTATTTATTACATATCATTAAATTTAAATATTATACATACGTTAGATGAATGTAAAAAAATACACATACATTAGATGAACGTAAAAAAAATACACATACGTTAGATGAACGTAAAAAAAAATGCATATACGTTAGATGAACGTAAAAAAATATAAACATACGTTAGATGAACGTAAAAATTGAAAAAATAATAAAACTTAACCGTGCAAAACAAATACTATATACAAAAAATAAAAATATAAATTATACACGAAATCTTTTAGAATAAATACAAATTTTTTTTAAAAATATAGGAAATATAGCAGAAATTTGACAAATATATACAGATGAGCCAATTATTTAAAATAGATGATGATGATGAGTATTTACAATGAATGATGATGCTGAATATTTACAATAAATGATGATGATGAATATTTACAATGAATGATGATGCTGAATATTTACAATAAACTATGATGATGCATATTTACAATGAATGATGATGCTGAATATTTACAATAAATGATGATGATGAATATTTACAATATATGATAATGCGGAATATTCACAAAATTTTATGATTAATAAAATAGATAAAAAGAAATGACATAACAAGAGCAAAGGACTATTTTTAATTTTAACTTTTTTTTGATAGAGACGGAGCACAAAGAGGACAAAACACAATTTGACAAAGGACAAATTTAGGTTTTAAAATTTTTTTAGACAGAGCACAAAAGGGGACAAAACACAATAGATTTTAAAATTTTTTTGTTAGACAGAGCAAAGAGGACAAAACACAATTTGACAAAGGACAAATTTAGGTTTTAAAATTTTTTTGTTAGACAGAGCACAAAGGGGACAAAACACAATTTGACAAAGGACAAATTTAGGTTTTAAAATTTTTTTGTTAGACAGAGCACAAAGGGGACAAAATACAATTTGACAAAGGACAAATTTAGGTTTTAAAATTTTTTTGTTAGACAGAGCACAAAGGGGACAAAACACAATTTAACAAAGGACAAATTTAGCTTTTAAAATTTTTTTGTTAGACAGAGCACAAAGGGGACAAAACACAATTTGACAAAGGACAAATTTGGGTCTAATTTTTTTTGATACAATAAAAACAAACAAAATATTAAAAAAATGAACAAAAATAATTATTAAAATTAGCTATCCACACCATTTTTGTTTTGTTTTCTAAATCTTCAGGGCAACTGTATATATTTGTCATAAAATTATGAAATAATTTGACTGTAATTTTCAAGTGTCTATTGATTTCTATTTTTTGGTATTCTGCTATTGTAGAATGGGATTTATAATAATCATTTAAATTTAAATAAGAATATTTTTGAAATATTTGAATGATTCTATTGTTGGTAAAGTCAATAAATTGTTTACTGGTGAGTTTCTGTTTTCAATAACTATTTCATAATGATGTTGCACTTACGATCGTTGGGCTATTGGAAATTATGATGTTTAAAGTTCTCTTGGATCTTGATTTCTTATTAATTTAGAACTTCAGGATATTGACTTCTAAATATTTATTGTCTAAAGCTTCATACTTTTGAACTGTTATTCCATTTGCCAGGTTTGTTGTCTATTATAGGTGTATTTATATTGAACAACAGTTTGAACTTTGATATATATGGAAGAATCTGCTATTATTATTGTTGGAGATTCGATAATCAGAATTTTATGTATTTTAAGATGGAAATATTGTTCATGGGTTTCAGAATCCAAATTAGCAGGCAGGTGAACAGGTTTGATGGAGTCCGGTGACAGAAAACAGAGGCATGATGATGGCAATAGTCTTCCAGCTATTATTTTCAGGATGATGGTTTGAATCTAGATATTGAAATATTATTTTGAGAATGAGAATGAACAGGCAAAAGTTTATGAATCTTGAGGATGACCAGCACAAATAAATTCCAAGCGATGAGCACATCCGGATGGTGACAGTCTCTTTCATTCCTTATTTCTGTAAAAATTCTTCTTATACTATTATTAACTATTGTTTTTAAATTGTGGATAAAAATTAGTGTCGTTCAGTCTTTGAATGTAAATTTTCATTCTGAAGTGTTATAGTCTTGCACAACAAATAACAGTTATTTATAACAATGCATATTTTTTTAAATAATGCATTACATTGTAGTTCTTCTACACTAGTGTTTTATCATTAATTGTTACAAAGATATTTATTTGTTGTTTTATATTTCCATTGTTTAATTTGGTAGCTGTGTTGAAAATATATATACATTTCAATAGGGGGGAAGGGGTGCTACATTTTGTTAATAAAAATTTACTGCCTTACTTGAAAAGAAAAGTGTTTTAAAACAAACAAATAATGATCTCAAATCAATATCAACTTTGCTTACTAATGTTTAATATGATAATGCATACAATTCATTGAATATGAATATGCAGCAGTTAAAAAAAAAACAAATTATTAATCAATTTTTAATTTATCTCCTATTTTTTTATTGGAATGAATAAAAAAATTTATATTCATTTTAATGTAAATGTAATAGAAAAATTAAACATTCAGTAAATCTTCTTAAGCCTAGATACATTGATGTTGAAATTACTATTTTAGATAAACTGAACTGAAAGTTTTGAAAATGCCATCATTTTCAAACCTCTGAAATTATCATTTCACTTCACTTATCTATTTAAGAAATCGCCATTTACCGCGATTGCCACCACACTATACAACTTCGAAATCAGCACTTGAAATTATAACATTACTTATCCACAAAATTATTAGACCATCCTCATTCTCTTTTTAATAATTGGTAAGGAATTTACCTTTTCATTAGATATAACACTCACCATACAACCACCAGTTTTAAAATTATAATTAGTTCTATTCACCACGTTTTTAAATAACAATCTTTTTCTACACATTTAATTGGAATTTTTTTGAAACATTCTGTAGTACAGAAACGTAAGAGGTTTTTAAACTTACTCCACATTTCATTATCATGCATTGTCAGATCAAAAAATTTTAAGTTATGTCTAAAAAAATGATGTGAACACTTTCTATAACTATATGCCCTACAGATATATAACTATATGCCCTAACAACTATATGCCTTTCTATAACTATATGCCCTACAGATATTTTCAAATACTATGTTGATATTACATTCTGATTCAAGTATATTCATTCTTAAATTGTCATACAAATTGTACGGAAAGTTTCCATGCCTATTAATTAATATATATAATCTAACCATACTTGTTGTTACCATTCTTCCTCTTATACAACTGTCAGGAGCGTCCGTTGTGTCATTCATGAGGAATGATCACACACTCGCTCGCCCAGAGATGTAGTATATTTCACGCAATCCTGCGCGTATCCCGGTTTCGTCTTTTCGGATCAAAAGTGCAGGCCGCTATAATTATGTTTATTAATTGTACATTTGTAAATTAAACCGTGTGTTCCCCAACCTGTGTCCCATATATTTCTACCCAATCATCCCATTTACAATGTGATTGTCCAACCTGCATGCTACAATGTATGTATACATATATATATATATATACACACTGAAGTGACAAAAGTCATGGGATAGCAATATGCAAATTTTCAGATGGCAGTAGCATCCCGTAGAGCAGGTATAAATGCGCAGTGCTTTCGCAGAGCTTTCATTTCTGTTCAAGTTATTCATGTGAACAGGTTTTGACGTGATGATGACCGCACGACGGGAATTAACAGACTTTGAACGAGGAATGTTAGTTGGAGCTAGACGCATGGGTCATGCCATTTCGGAAATCGTTAGGGAATTCAACATTCCCAGATCCACTGTGTCAAGAGTGTGCCGAGAGTATGAAATTTCCGGCATAACATCCCACCATGGACAGCGCAGTGTTCGACCGCCTGCACTTAACGACCGAGACCGGCGACGTTTGCAAAGAGTCGTAAATTCTAACAGACAAGCAACACTGCGTCAAATAACCGCAGAAATCAATGTGGGACGTACAAGGGACTTGTCTGTTAGAACTGTGCGGAGAAATTTGGCTTTCTTGGGCTATTCCAGCAGAAGACCGACTCGAGTGCCTTTACTGACAGAACGACATCGCTTGCAGCGACTCTCGTGGGCACGTGAGCATATCGGTTGGTCCCTAGATGAATGGAAAACCGTGGCCTGGTCCGATGAGTCACGATTTCAGTTGGTAAGAGCTGATGGTAGAGTTCGAGTGTGGCGCAGACCCCACGAAGCCATGGACCCAAACTGTCAGCAAGGCACTGTTCAAGCTGGTGGTGGCTCCGTAATGGTGTGGGCTGTTTTTTCATGGCATGGACTTGGTCCTCCGGTGCGACTGGACCGAACATTGACTGGAAATGCTTATGTTCAGCTACTTGGAGATCACTTGCAGCCATTCATGGACTTCATGTACCCAAACAACGATGGAATTTTTATGGATGACAATGCGCCATGTCACCGGGCCACAACTGTTCGCGATTGGTTTGAAGAACATTCTGGACAATTCCAACGAATGATCTGGCCACCTAGATCGCCCGACATGAATCCCATCGAGCATTTATGGGACATCATCGAGAGGTCTGTTCGTGCCCAACATCCTGCACCATCAACGCTTTCACAATTATGGACGTCTATCGAGACAGCATGGCTCAATATTCCTGCAGAAGACTTCCAACGACTTGTTGAGTCCATGCCACGTCGAGTTTCTGCACTTCGCCGGGCGAAAGGAGGGCCGACACGATATTAAGAGGTATCCCATGACTTTTGTCACTGCAGTGTACGTGTACCACAATTTTTCATAACAAATACTAATTATTTTTTATTATTAGCTGACTTAATGTTAATATTTTTTAGCTCATTTAATGTTTATTTTTATGATCTAAGTCCGATTTTTCCTTTTCCTTACATGAAGTCATCAAGTATACAAGCAACGTTTGGGTTGACTTTCAATGTAGACTTATACAGTTCTTTTTTTGCCGGATTGACTCTATCGAACATCTTAGAACCGAAGAAATGCTTCAGTCTGTAATCAAGACTGTTAACAACTGTTCCGAAAAATCTCCAATATCGGAGCAAAAAATTATTCTAATGCGAAAAATTACGATTCATCACAAAATGATCACCCCACCAATTGAGACTTGTACTTTTTTGCTATCCTTTTAACATGCTATTTCTACCACCACGGCATATTGATAAGTGTGCTTCATGAATTATGGTAAAAAACTGTTCAAAATATGCGTAAACTCTAACAATGGAGGTGACTTTATTTACAGGAAAGATACATTTTTCTATATGGCCGACTTTCATTAAGTCATATATTTTTAGACTTTGTTAAACTTTCGATGTTTTCACACTACTTTTATTTTTAATTGATAGTCACTTTTTTTAAAAAAAAAACTCATCATATCTTTCTTTTGTCAGAAAGCCGCTGCTTACTTTCTTAGTGTTCAAAATACTAACTAACTTGATTTTAAAAGGTTCAAGCATATCAGTTGTCATTCAGAATTTTATAAAATAAGTGAGGTAGCGAAAAAAAGTCTAGCCGCATGAAATTGGAAAGCAGAGGCAGCAGATGATTCGGTTCAGAAATTCGGTTACTGAACCCACGGCCGTTTTCATATTGTAATATACTAGGAGCTCGAAATATAATAAAAATATCAACTAAGTTGGGTGTGAATGGCCGAGTGTCTAGCGCTCTGTGCCACAGGTTTCGGGTTCGAGTCCCGGCGGTTCCTTGGATGTCTGTAGTGGTTCGAAATCCACTTTAAGCTGTAGATCCCGGTCTCCTATGGCTGTAAGAGGGACACGGAGGAGAAGCCAGACTTCTACATATGGGTGCTCCATTAGAACAGAAGCTGCACCCCTCTTTCCTCCTTCCATGAGGGATACGACAACAACATCAATTAGGTTACATGTAACCTCTTCTAAACGCTAACTTTTTAGAGCACACAACTGTACGAACTTCGTAAAGTGGGCTTCATAGACCAATATAAATGTAAAATTATTATCTGGTAGCAACTGTACGTCGATTAGGTCTACCTGGCATCTTGAGTGCATATTTTGAAAGAACCTTGTCTTAATAAAAAGTCCTTCCTTCTGTACTTTAGATTTTTTTTTTTAAACTTCCCACAAATTTTATCACTTCTTCTGCAGTAATGTTTTTTTATTTTTTTTTATTTTTGTTAATGCTTCCTATTTCTACCTCCATGTCCTATTGATAAATGGGCTTCATGAATTATGGTAAAATATTCTTCAAAGTGCCCATAAAGTCTAAAATTGGAGATGTGTTTATTTACAGGAAAGATAAGTTTTTCTGCGTTGTCGACTTTCACTACGTCGTTTCTTATTAACCTTTGATAATCTTCCAGGATTTTTCACGCTACTTTTATATTTACTAATACTCACTTTAAAAAATAATAATAATAATCATACTATATCTTTCTTTCGTCAGAAAGCAACAGTTTGCTTTCTTAGGGCTCATAATCTAAACGCTCATGCAAACCGGCCAGCATTCAATATTTTAAAAATATGAAAGGGTAACTAAAATACTTCGGCCCAAAAACGGAACTATTACTGTAGGCTCTAGTCAAGTGGGTGAATTCATCACATTCACCCAATTTAGAGGTGATTGTATATAATAACCGTTAATTACACATAACCACTGGATTAATACCGTTTACCATAATATTTAAATATGTATATACTCAGTAAGTATTTTTTGTATCATTCATCAATCATAACACAATGTATTCAAAGATTACAATCTGAATTTAAAATTGAATTTATTAAGAAATAGAGCAAATATATGGATCGGGAGTTAGCTATAAAAGGAGAAACTGTTTTTATTCCTAAATCGCATTCTCTAAGCGAATCTCTAGGCAGTACCTCTCTCGCTAACTTTCAGGTAGAAAATGCTTTCACTTGTAAACAAAATGTTAGTTGTCTGATTTGTTATTTCGGAGTAGAATGTCTATTGCAGCTTCTGCCATCGTTTCTTGGAAACTAAAAGATCTGATCTGAATTTTTCATGTCTATCTTCTTCTTTTTTATCTACAAAAGCCAGATTTCTGAAAGAGCGAGGTAAGGAAATCGAAGCTAAAGGATCACGTTTCGTGGCCTGCCCAAATATGTTTATACTTCCGATCTCGATCAATGCAAAGAGGTTCTGGAGTTTGGACAAGAATGCTTCATAAATATTTTTCTACTCATATCTTTAAAAGGAGTGCGCTAGTGTATGTCCAAACACGCTTTTACTGGGGAATTTGTTAGAAAATATCGTATTTCTTCAATCGTTAGAAATAGTTATTTATTTAGAAAGTCTTTTACAAAAGTTTGCATTTATCTAAATATTTTAGACGTTTGTTAAAAAAGGAACGCTTGCATAGGAGCATGTTTATCAGAATTTATATGCACTGAAAACAAGGATGGATTTATTTTTTGTCTTTTGTATAACGTAAAAACATGAGATTACTGGGGAAAAGTGAATGAAATGGGATGAAATAAAGTTATGACAACGGATATCTGAAAAGAGGACGTCTGCAGATATGCTCCAATAAAATACCGTCGGAGACTTTCGAGACTACAAATTAAGCGTGCTCATATCTGCTATAAACGCATGAATCATTCGTTGGTGCCTTTTGGATATGAGCATGTCACTATGATCATCAGACCAATTTACAACGGCTTCGCCAACTTTTAGTTCCATTTTATTTTTCTCAATCAAAAATAATCTTCAATATTATCTATATAAATTTATTTTCAGATATTTTAATTATAAGTGAATAATTTCTAAAATTTAAACTTAACTCTAATTGAACTGATCCAAATCTTAAAGCTGTAATTGTGCAGTTATTGTATCGTGTTTTTACACAAAGAAATATTTTTCAAACATAAGAACCTAATGTAAAAATTGTATTTTCAAATGAAAAGAAGTCATTTTGTTAATTAATTAAGGTTATAATGCTTTAATCAGATGATCTTGATCAAATGCTCAAGAATTTAATCAAGTAATGGAAGCTCTTTCATATTTCAATTGATATATCTTTAATGAATTAATAATTCGACCGTATTTGAAAAAGATTCTTAAGAATTTCTGTTTACGTAGGTAAATTATGAACTATTTATCTGAAATTCATTAAGTTGAATGTCTTAAGAACAAAACCATTGATAAATAATACGAAATAAATGAAAATTTAAATATTTCATACACAATTTAGATCTTTTCACATTTTTATTTTACAGACGGTCAACATTTACACGAAATAATCAATCGTCCTTTCATATTATGAATGCCTGCCATACATTCAAAAGATCTTTCTGAAATTCTTATAATGGTAAAATTCTTTTCATACGGAGTTTTTTAAACTCTGGTATTTTTTTCTAGAATATTTCATCGATCTGCCATTACCTTAACAAGATTTCTTTTCATGCTACAAAATGTAAACATGGAAGATTTGAAAATTGGGATGTGCTAAGTATCGAGTGCTATTGAAGAGAGTTAATTTCATTATTCGTGAATTGAAAAAACGCTCTACTTTTAAAGAATCTACTTCACACTAAAAAAGAAAACATAGTTTGCAATTCGTCATGCGTTAATGATGTTCATAATATATTTTATTTTTCTTACTTGGATTATATTTCAAAAAATGATTCATATTTAAGTATAACAAAGGTCATTAATAAAGTAATAAATTGAAAAGTTTTTTTTTTTTTTTGAAGGAAAATGTTTTGTTTTATAGAATAGTTATCAATATATTTTGAATATTCTAAAACAAAATTTACCTAATTTATTAAAAGAATTCATTGAAATATTTTCTAAAATTTTATATATATTGTGGTAAGTATAGCTGTTGGAATAATTAAATCTAATAAATCTAAAATCTTAATTAATAATTATAACTTTGGGGGTTACCATAAATCAGATGAAAAATGTGCGGTTGATTAATTATCACTTTCCATTTGCAGTTGTGAAGCACTTATATGAGATGAAATGTTGAGACCAACGAGAACATATGTCATGGTTACTAATATATTTGATGTTACAAATAATTACCTTGTTATTGTGCACATTAGTTGAACATAAAACATTTTTAAATTAGAAAACTTTTTTAAAATGATCATGTATAAATATTAAAAGTATAAAATATTCTCAGAATATAATTAAGAAATGTGTTTAATTCACAAAAACTATCTTATAAATAAATATAATTTTACCATATTACATTTATTATTAAAATTTTAATAATTATAATTTTTATAATTTTTAAATTATAATTTTTATTTATTTCAACATAATTTAAGGAAATGTGATAGATTTCTAATACTTATATAGAATATATAATTTTTAAAATTATGTAAGTGATATTATCAAAAGTAAATCAATAAGTTTTAATTTAGATATGAATTTTTTTTTAAACGACTCATATATTGTTTATGAAACACATAGACATCCTCACAAATCATCCAAAAATTTAAATAATTTTCAGTGTTTAACAATATTAAAAATCTTCAAGTACATTTTCTTTTTATTGCTGTAGAATTTATTCTGATGCAATTAAATTAAATATTAAATAATACGACACTTGTTCGCATCATTTTAAAAACTACTAAATAAAATATAAAAATTATATTATTCATATTTTTATTAATTACATTCAATTTTAAATGCCATAAAATATGTAAAATATTTTTACATTCTGAAAATAAATTGTTTATTAATTTTTTTTTTTTTTTGTAAATATAACCAAAATTTAATGAATAATAATAATGAATAGTATAATTGCGGTTTTATGTTCTAACTATAAAATTGGACATCATAAAACTAAACTCAGAAAAAAAAAATTAAATAAATACAAAAAGAAAATTTTTAGAAAACTATAAATAATATTTAATCTTGTGATTCAAATATTTAAACAAACATTATTACATTACAATTATTTAAATAACATTGATTGACTTGTGTACCAAAATAAGTAAAGGAGATTCAGTTTAAACTTAATACACACAATGTGATAGGAAAAATTTCAAATCTTACACCTACTGAAGACAAATTGGCATCTAATGTAAAATAAACGTTAAGAAGCAAAATCCTTAAATAGAGTAAACGTTGACTATTTATTTTAAAAAGCTTAAAACTTTCGTGGGTGTTGCAGTAGTTTAGTCTGAAGCAAAATCTCTCTCTTGTAAAAGAAAGACATATAGCTACTTTAATGTTATATGACAAATGTTTTAAAACGGTTTTCCCAATGCCTCTTTGCTTTTATACCATTTGGAAATAAAATCAAAATGCACTATTCTAGAGAAAAAGATAAAATTAACGGAAGATTTACGATGCCTATAAATAAACTTTAAACTTCGAAAGTCTTTGAAGGTATTCTAACAATAAAACAGAAATCGACTCTAAGTATTGAATTTGATGTCCGCTCTACCTTTATAGTCCATTCGAGCCATGCAAGTTTTTTATTAAAGCATTAAGATAATGATCTCACAGAATTAAAAATCAAAGAATCGATATATTGCATTTTGTTAGCATTTCTTGAAATTGCTTTCTTTGTGCAAGTTTCTACAAAACGTATGATGGCCTGTAAATTTTAGAGTGAGAAAATATATTTTATCTACTCAAAAATTCTTGTTTGGTTCTAGGATTTTAATTGTACATACTACTGTGTCCAAAAAATACTATCAAATAAACTTTAAACTTAGAAAGTCGTTGAAGAAATTCTAACAATAAAACAGAAATCGAATATAAGCGTTAAATTCCATGTTCGCTCCATTCTTATAGTCCATTAGAATCATGTCGAATTTTTATTAAAGCACAAAGATAATGATCACACAGAATTAAAAAATAAAGAATTTATATATTATATTTTGTTAACATTTCTTGAAATATCTTTTTTCATACAAGCTTCTACACACTGTGTGAAACGATGTTAACTTAAGTGTGAAAAAATATATTTAATCTACTCAAAAATTGTTCTTTGGTTCTATGATTTTAATCTTACAGATATGCATGATGGATGTTAAATTTTCATCCATAAAACATTTTTCACAAAACTGAACTTGTCGGCCTTTTTCTTAAGCTAATATGTAATTTAAAAATTATGCTGACAACTGCCCAATATCCTTCCTGAAATCCATATTTTTATTATTTAAATGAAAAACTTGTTGAACTTAAGTTGTTTTACGAAATAATATGTTGGAAATGTGATCATTAGATGACATAGGTTTTCTCATTTGATGATTTAGTTCATATGATGTCCTAATCTTCGCGAAATCCACGTTAATAAGGTTACAGTAATCTTAGATCTTTAGTCAGAACAAGGAGCTGATGATCTTTTGAAGAAACAACTTTTAACTTCTTCTATGGAAACCTGGAAAACCAGATCCACTAATAAACATCTAGACCCACTACTGTAACCTAACAGTGAGATGTTCAACTGCCTATAACTCTAGAGGCAGAAATGTAATTTATTCCAAAATGTTCTTAAAGTTATCAAATTGCCCCCCCCACCGTTCTGATCAGTTCAAAGATATTATTAACATATTTTGTGGGGCTTTTCAAACAATGTAACTTTCTCTTGTAACAAGTAATTGTAACTCTTGTAACTTTCTACTGGAAACTAACTTTCTCTCACACTTCTCATTATATAATTTCCAATTTATAATTTGTTGTTACTCTCGATTTATCATCTAACAAAACTTCTAGTTGGAGGGTAGTTCTAAGAAAACACGTCAAGACAAAGTCTGCTCCTGAATTCCTTCCAAAACCTATTAAAATCAGCTGTTATATGATGTTCATTACTGTGAACCAGAAGGTTCAATTATTCAATGATCTGTCAATGACAGATAGCGTACCAAAGGAGTGCCTGCGACCAGGAATAAACCGAGAAAATAAAAATTATCTATCAGTGAAGGGTTATAATCAACAAGATAAGATCTGACTTCAATAATTTCTTTTAAATCAAGTATTTTAAACCCGTTTATCGCCAACTGCCACATTAAGCATTATACATAAGGATGAGGACCGCAAGCAGAAAAATTTGGGAATATACAAGAAGAATCTTTTATTAATACCCTTATAGAAAAGAAATTATATACATAATCCCGCTATGTTGGGAAAATTCATAAAAGTTCAATTATAAGTAGATTTATTTAAGTGTATGTTATTTAAAGGAAATGACACCATTATCTTTCTTGAAATAACTTTGCAAAATTTTTCGTTAATCCAATCTTAAAAATTTGGTAGAATTTGTTAAGCTGCATTTATTTTTAAAACCCATGAATTCTCTGGTCCTTTAATCTTGATCTTTCCTCATTTTTATCATTTTATAAAGTTGAAAATAGTTGTACCCTCAAATGGGTGCTACCAAACACACATATAATGAGCCTTTTTATGCATAACATATTGAGAAATGGGTCGATTGATAAATAATTAAAAAAAATTGTTTATAAATTATTGTATAATTATCATTCAGTATTACTTAAGGAATTAGTAGGATACACATAATGATGTTTTATGAACACTTTTCAGTCCTATTTGTTATAAAAAGTAAGTCGCCTCCTTTTACATTTTTAATATATCAAATTTTAAATAATATTTTATTTATATTCTATATTATTAAAAAGTTTCCTAGCATTCAAAATCTTTTTTCAGATGTAAAGAATTCGAATTTCAAATGTTGATATGAAATACCTTGAAGTTGGTCATGTGTTCCTTATTCATCAAGAGTTATCGAACTTTGAACAAAATAAATCCTTTTTCTGCCAGCTCCAGCACAGTTTCCAAAACCTCAGATTTTTACCAGAGAGCAACCTTATCCTATTTCATTCCAAAAGATATTCTTTCTGCATCATAAAATACTGTTTTCAATTTTCGAAAATCAGCTTTGTGATGAAAAAAAAAATGCAGCCAAATATGAGTAGCTCTCGTTCTTATCAATCTTCCGTACGTGAAATAGTCTTTGGAGGAAGTAAATGTATTCAATATGAATATTTATTTTCGAACCGCATGTTTTATTCATTTTAGCGGGCCGCATTTTCTGCCATGTTCGGTCACCCCCTCCAATGTGTTCCGATGCACGCCTTTCTGCACCGAACCTTCTGGTCACGTGACATTTCTTGTTAGCGGCACTTCTCAAGACATAAGCAGAGAAAAACAAATTCATCCGTCGTTTGTTTTGGAATGCACTGATGTTCTTGTCGACACATATTCCTTTACGGAGCCAATTTATTCTGCTTTCGCAAATTTTCTCTTGTTTTCAATCTTTTATTTTGACTCTTAAAGCATAGCATATTATTAAGATTTGCCATTATTTGTAAGTATTTCTTTAACAAAGACAGAAAAACCCATAATAATACAGCAAGCTACCATGGTTTGTATTAGTAAACAATAACACACAACTTTTATTTGAACTTAATTCGTAAATTATTTATTTTTATATTTGTATACCTCTTAAATAAAGTCATGAAATTCTTATGAATTTAACATTTAAGATTGCTTCAATAACCACCCTGAAATTTAAAAAAATGCAAATCTTATTTTATACATGTATTAAAAAGTTAAAATTCGTTCAATCTAAAATTTTATTGAAAGGCAATCATTATTTTACTCATGTAGAGGCCTCCTACAGCTAGTTGACCATTAACTGTCAAGTATCAATGTATAAAACCCATTTTCTAATGATTTTAGTTAAAAATAACTTTGATTAATATTCACCTTTCATCACTTATAACTTCAGAAATAGGATTAATCTCTACCTTATTGTTCTCACCCATGACTACTTCTTTATGAAGCACGCAAAGCAAAAGTTCGAGTCGATTGCAGTGCAAATGAACTCCACACCCAAACATTAAATATAGAACCCAAAAAGAATCCTACAAGTTCCTTCACCCTTTTAAAAAACCTTCATTAAAAATAACAGCATCTTCACGCAGTGGTTGGTACGAGGCATTTAACACACTTGAAGTTTAATCTGACTCCTTTAGTAATGCAAGCTGCTAATTGCGCTGTAAATCTGCTGCAGGTGTGTCAACCCTAAATCTAGATTCATAGCGTCCAGGGAAGAATAATTAGAAGCCATGATGAATGTTCTCGTGCGAGGGTATTTTTTTATTTCTGGCACCAAGAAAGAGTTTTGCTAATAACATCCTCACAGTAAAAACTTGCGAAATTGACTGTTATAAGTGGGGGGGGACAATAAATATTCAAACCTTTGCAAATCCAGGTGTTTAATCACGAAAGATGAAAATAGTTGCGGAATAAATGCACTCATTTTTTTCTTTATTTTAGAAGATAGTTTTCTTGAAAAAGTAGTTTTCTATCATTTCGTATAGATTGTTGCTTGAGTTTTGCATTTATAAGAGAGTTAGCATAAAAGTCATATATATATGGTTTTTGCATGTACATAAATATCTATACAATTTCAAGATGTTTATCTGTTTCCTACATCTTCTAGAAAGTTAATAAATCGCGGTGCTGGAACATCCTATATACAAACAACAATAGGTTTTTTACTACATATGTTAGTGCTGTAAAAAGATAGTATCTTAATAAAAAAATATATTTATTAAATTCCTACACAAACTACATAAACTTCAAATAATAAAAAGAAATATTACAAAAGAAAACAGTGGAAGTAATATTTTTCTAAAACCTTAATTATATACTTTAAAAAAAAATGCTTTCTTCTATAAATAATTTCTCCATATTTTCCTTTGTTCTATAAATATTTTCTAAAATATCCTTCATTGATTTAATAGCGCCATCTAGTAACAAACAAATAAACTACGATTAGCAACATCTATCAGTAATGGTTCATAATGTAATATTTTATAAATCATTAATGATTAACTTTAAACAAAAATCAAAAAATTTTTATCCTTTTAGTTGGCATTAACATATCTTTCTAAAGGTTTAATTTATGGCTATTCGTAACTAAGCTACTAAATATTTAAAAGTTTGTTAAGAAGTAATGAATGTCAAAAACGGAATTCCGGTATTATAACTAATGTTCACAAAAAGTGCCCTTGTTGATATGTTTCCACTTGTTTCGATAATTGTTCCTTTTGTTAATATTCCTTATTTTGAAAGCGAAACCATTAGCTGGCATTTGTTCCCGATTACTTATTATCTCGAAGAGGAAAAATCCCAGCAATTTCTTATTCTCTAATTGGATATCACATTTGTGTGACTCTTCTCAATAATAAGAATAAAGAAAAGTATTTTACTTAAGGCATTTTCACTATTTTTTTCTTATTTTACCAATAGAAAGAAACATAACTTAAACACTGCTAAATGAAACAGTATTTTTCCAGCAAAGTAATTTTTTTCCTCTCAACTTACTTGTTCTAAGTTTTATGTTTTGAGTTTAATTTTTTATACCAAATCTTGATAAAATAGTATTTGGGAACTCTTAAAAAACGTTAAACTGAAACGTTAACGAGTGAGAAATTCTTTATATTGTATCGGTCTAGAATTTTTTTACATACTTTATTATTTTTGATAGTGTTTCTTTAATCATCATTTTTTTAAAATAAGAATGCAGAGATAGGTTGTTTAAACTTTAATATTATACTGCAATCATCAAGGTGTTTTACTTTTAGTCAAATGATTTCAGCGATAAATTTGTTAAATTAATGAAATGCATAGAATAGGATTATTTTTATAATTATTTAATACATTGGAATATATTTATATCCTTATATTTAATGCATTGGAATATATTTATATTCTTATATTTATTGAATTAGAACATATTTATATTCTTATATTTAATGCATTAGTATATTTTTAAGTGTCATGCATTGAAATATTTTTATACAGGTAAGGATATTATAATTAAACATTAATATTTCTATATATAAAGCAATATTTTGTCTGCATTTTTTAAGTCTTAAAAACTATAACAGTTGAGCAATCAATTGTTTTCTCTTAATTTATTAGTTTTTAATCTAGCGTGTAGTTCCTAGTTAAAACAAGACATTATATTGTTATACTACATACACTAAAGAGGGTATTGAAATATCAAGGTAAATTTTTTTTAAAAAACATTCCTTATCAATTTTTTTTATAACGGTGTAAAAAAACCTTACATATTCTTTCGAATATATTTTGAAATTCAATTATTTTGTGGGAGATCATGTTTTAGAAAACAAATATTAAAAATATATAATGAATTAAAAATTTACAAAATTGAAATAGGTGTTATAAATAGTTTATAAAAGTGATTATAGTGGTTACGTGGTTAGAGTGGTTAAGTGGTTATAGTTTATAAGTTTTTAAGTGGTATTATACACTGAAGTGACAAAAGTCATGGGATACCTCTTAATATCGCGTCGGCCCTCCTTTCGCCCGGCGAAGTGCAGCAACTCGACGTCGCATGGACTCAACAAGTCGTTGGAAGTTTCTGCAGGAATATTGAGCCATGCTGCCTCGATAGACGTCCATAATTTTAAAGCGTTGATGGTGCAGGGATTTTGGGCACGAACAGACCTCTCGATGATGTCCCATAAATGCTCGATGGGATTCATGTTTGGCGATCAAGGTGGCCAGATCATTCGTTGGAATTGTCCAGAATGTTCTTCAAACCAATCGCGAACAGTTGTGGCCCGGTGACATGGCGCATTGTCATCCATAAAAATCCCATCGTTGTTTGGGTACATGAAGTCCATGAATGGCTGCAAGTGATCTCCAAGTAGCTGAAACATAAGCATTTCCAGTCAATGTTCAGTCCAGTCGCACCAGAGGACCAAGTCCATGCCATGAAAAAAACAGCCCAACCATTACGGAGCCACCACCAGCGAACAGTGCCTTTGCTGACAGTTTGGGTCCATGGCTTCGTGGGGTCTGCACCACACTCGAACCCTACCATCAGCTCTTACCAACTGAAATCGTGACTCATCGGACCAGGCCACGGTTTTCCATTCATCTAGGGACCAACCGATATGCTCACGTGCCCACGAGAGTCGCTGCAAGCGATGTCGTTCTGTCAGTAAAGGCACTCGAGTCGGTCTTTTGCTGGAATAGCCCAAGAAAGTCAAATTTCTCCGCACAGTTCTAACAGACAAGTCCCTTGTACGTCCCACATTGATTTCTGCGGTTATTTGACGCAGTGTTGCTTGTCTGTTAGAATTTACGACTCTTTGCAGACGTTGCCGGTCTCGGTCGTTAAGTGCAGGCGGTCGACCACTGCGCTGTCCATGTTCATAGTGGGATGTTATGCCAGAAATTTCATACTCTCGGCACATTCTTGACACAGTGGATCTGGAAATGTTGAATTCCCTAACGATTTCCGAAATGGCATGACCCATGCGTCTAGCTCCAACTAACATTCCACGTTCAAAGTCTGTTAATTCCCGTCGTGCGGTCATCATCACGTCAAAACCTCTTCACATGAATAACTTGAACAGAAATGAAAAAAATTTGCAAAATTGAACTGCGCATTTATAAATGTTCTAAAAGCGATTACTATCTGAAAATTTGCATATTGCTATCCCGTGACTTTTGTCACTTCAGTGTAAATAATTTAAAAATGCTTTATTTATAAATACTTTACCTCCAAAAAAAATTATATTAAAATCATTTCTCCTCATATATATTAAACATTATTTTTCTTCTATTTGAAATATTGAAATTTAAAATGAAATATATTTCATTAAATTAATTTTAATTTTGAAATTGATTAAATTATTAATTTTTAGTTTCTTTAAAACTTATTGAACTTTAATGATGGCTTTTAAACAATCTATTAAAATAGTGCTGTTATATATTCGCTTAAATTAAATAATCAAACAATATTCAAGCAATTGTTTGTTGTGTCCAAATGAATTAATTATCTACGCTGAAGCCCATTAATACTTAAAACATTAGCGTTGACCGATAATGGATGAATTATTTTTATTTTTTAGTTTTTTTCCAGCTCAAAAGGATGAAAGCACTTTAGTCATCAAACCGTATTAGAGACCATTAAATTCCACTTTGGTTCCTGTAGTTTTCAAAATAATGCATGACATCATCAACCAAAAGCACTGACAGTTTAAAGTTAAAAATCTGGGATCTACTGATACTATTTTAACACTTAAGTGTTTATTATGTGAAACTAACAAAGTTAAGTGATAAGTATGCAAAATCATAAAATCGGGTTTACATAGGAATTTTCAGTGCTCATAAATTAATTTAACTTCATATATTTCTATTTTCAAAATACTTAAAATATTTCTAATAAATGGAAAATTTGAAATTATGTATTTCAAGAAACTAAAAGAAAACGATTGGTATTTTAAATTTTGAAAATGATTTCATCCAAATATAAAAAGTATCGAAAATGGCTATAATAATTACAATACAAAATTACGAATTTAATTTTCAATTTAACTTTCTTATTGTTATTGCATCCGTATTCAGTACTTTTATTTTAGTTTAAATTTTGCTTTACAATTTATCAGAAAAATTTATATTTAGCATATCATGTTAATGTAAGATGTTATTAAAAACCTCTTATTTCGTAAATGCTATCATTTTTTAAAACCATTAATTTATGTTAATTATGTTATGTTTATTATGTTTTATGTAAATTTTTTTTTTTTTTTTGTTTTGTTTTCAGATTTTTAATTTTTTGATTTTCATATTTTACTATCTTACATCCGAATTTTATTACAGAGCAGAAAAGGGAAAAACGTCAATTACTTATAATTATTTATAAGCATTTCATAAAAGTAGTAAATAATTGATAACCATAGTAATAGCAATTAAAATTCTTTTAATATTTTCAATTATTAATTTTTTACTGAGGTGTTATAACAATGGATTATCACTCATGATTTTAAATCAGTATTTTGACTTATTATTTCATTAAAAATCTTTTATGCAGCTTATCATGTTAGTACTTGAAGTTTTTAAATCTTCAATAATTTTCAGTAACCAAAAATTTTAATACCATTATAATACAACTATACTACTTTTTTTAATTCTAATGCAGCTGGTAAACACTTAGACAGCTTGGTCTTGGATGCCTTAATGCAGGCGCTGCACAGACGTTACTCACTTTGCATTACCCAGGGGCGCGTGTAACTTGAAGATACGGACGTGGAGTAACAATGCCCCCGCAACGCTCTACGACCCTATTAGGACCGGTTCCTACGGTATAAAGTGGATTCCGAACCACTACAAACATCCATGGCACCGCCGGGAATCGAACCCGACACCTGTGGTACCGAGCGCCAGATCACTAGCCACTCGGCCATTTAGGTCCACAACTATACTGTAATTTATACTAAAATTTATTAGACAAGAAATTTTCAGACCATTAATAATAAACTTTTAACAACTTTCTTTGCTTAATTTTTAGATTTATATCTTTTAATGCTTAATTAATATTTTATTTACACATATCACAAACTTAAATCGTAATTTAATCCCAGAGAATGAAGTGAAAAGTTTCAATTATTTATATTTTTTAAAATTTATAAATATATTATTAAAGTAGTAAATAATTTATTATCATTATGATCATTAATTAAAATTATTTTAATACTTTAAAATATTAATTTTCGCTGAGGTGTTACGACAATCGATTATCTCAAATTAATTACAATAACATTCTTCAATCTTCTGAATTCTCAGAAAAATACAATTTCGTATATTTTTAAAATAGAAAAATGTCCAATTGTCTTTTAAGATTGGGTAATCAGGCAAACATTCAAGTTTCTTCGTTTTTAGAAAAAAATCAACTTATAATAGTTATATAATATTTTATGTTATGTTGTGACCCCCACCTATAAAAATTATAGTTGGGGGTCGCACAGTTTCTTTGATCGTCGAAATTTTCAAGAGCTTTTTTTTTGGAAGGGAGGGGGGTGTCGAACTCTTCTATTTTACTATTATGGAATGCAAAGGAAAAAGTAAAAGAGACGATCCTGCGAGATTTTATAATTACTAAGAAAAGTAATCCACGTTAGAGGTTTAATACAAATTTAATTAAACACAAATTTACAAAAAAGTATTCTTGTACATATACTTTATTTTCCTACAGGTCCCCCACATGATTTCAATTTGACCCCATTCTTAATCTGGCATGTTCGGAACCACTGCCGTGCTGGATTCGAGATTTATTTTGGTTTATTGGGAGTCAATATAGACTTAATTTGAATACTAAATATAAATTTCTCCATATAAAAACTTAAACGATTAAAACTTGTACTTGTGTTTATGCGCATTCTGAATCTATTTATACAATATAAATATCTCAAATATCTTGCGTTCATAATTCGGATCTCTTCAAAAATTCATTACGAACTACACTCAAGAGCCAAAACATTATGACCACCCCTACATTTTGCAATGAACTCGCCTGGATGACGTGGAAGGCCCGTGATCAGGTGGAAGTGGTATTTAAATGGTATTAAGAGGTGGTATTAATTCATGCCAAGGCGGGTTGAAGCTGTGTTGCGCGCCAAAGGTGGGCCAACTCGTTATTGACAGGGCGTCATAATGTTTTGGCTCTTGAGTGTATATACAAATTCATGAAATCTGTAGATTTTATTTAACCAAACAAAATGAATTAAATATTATATTCTTTATAATGATATTCATTTTATTAATTATATTCTTTACGTACTTTATTAAATTTCAGCATATAAGGATGCGAGTAAGTAACAAAACTTAATTCATTTTAGATTTTCCAGATTCTTCAGAAAAATAATTTGTTTTGTCATAAATATTGGAAACAAAATTATAGCAAAAGTTTCGTTTTATTTTTGATGTACAGTTTTATTATGGAAAAAAATCTGGAATTTTTTCTTCTGGGTTTCCAAAAAAAAAAGTTTTCTAATTCGCAAAATAAAAACACGTAAAAAAACATGCCAGCATAACAGAATAGTAAAATTCATCAACAAAAAAATGAAGAAACTTCAAAACAAATTAGATGAGAGATGAATGCATACAGAATTAAAACAAAATTACAAAAATGTCTTCCATTTGCTTAAGACAGTTTTTCAAATATTTCCAATTAATAAAATAAAAACGCATTATTATCAATTCATTTTAGTTTTAGACATTATTTTATTTATTTTTTTAATAACTCTCTGAAATTAGAATCTATGAATATTGTTTTTTCAGGATTAAGAAATATTTGCTTAAATTTTTCTTATTCATGAAATTATTATAAAGCTTTATATTATTTAAAAATTTATACCTTTTGAATTATTCGACTTAAAATTTATTCAACTTAAATAGATTTCTAAATGTTTTCAAAATATTCATTTTCAAGTATTTAACAAAAAATTACCTGAAATTCTTAATAGAATATCTATATCGAAAAGTAATTAAAAACATTTAAAAGTAAACAAAACTTTTCTTAGCATAGTAAAATACTTCCGTTGCATTTAAATTTTATCATTTTAATAGCATAGCTTCATATTACTTGGTACTTAATAAAAAAACTTACTATAGCTTAAAATTAAATTGTTTAAAAATTATCTCTCAATTACTTAAAAAAATTCAGCTATTAATAATTTAAATAGATAAAAAAAATTGACTTTCTTAAAAAAAACACAACTATTCTTTCAGTTTAATGATTCAATTAAATCTCGATTTCTACATTCGACTGTAAAAGTAGAATATTACATTTCTAACTAAAATACTGAAAGAATAAAAATTTTGCATGGCACTTAAAATAAAATAAAATTAATTTTTTTAAATCAAAGAATAATGCATTTATTGCGATTTATCAATGCATATTAGTGCATGAAATTTTATTCAGGAATAAGAAGCAAATCGACGAATATAAAGCAATTTATCTATCACATTTTATTCTGATAACTACAAACAATGAACGATATTCTAAAAACAAAAAATAATAATATTAATATCGCCCCATTAATATTTGATGTTTGTCCTTATATCACTTAAAATTTAATAAATAATTATTACATAACTTGGGCGTATCTCATTTAACCCTCTCATGCATCCATATTCCTTATTTCCATAATGAATGCATGCTTTTATTACCTCTTAAAGTACTTATGCGTAGAGCAAATAAGTAACGTTAGATAATCATTTGCACAGCATGACAAACGTTTTTAACGTTTACATATTGTTATTTTAAAAATTTCTGAGTTGAAATCCAAAACAGGCTTTTAAGAAATACTCTGGAAACTTTTAAGAACAAAACATTTTTTTGTTGCTTTCAAAACGAATACATCTAAATTGAAATTTGATTAAGGAGGAACACTTTAAAGCAAACAAAAGCTTTTTGATTTAAGTCCCTCTCACTTGTGAAGACATCTTAAGTGGAACTCAAATAATGGACAGAATTCTGTTGAAGCTCGAAAGTTTTCCCAAAATTTAAATGTCATTGATTCAAATATTGTTTTAACATTCGTTAAGTGTGAGACTTCAAGTCTCTCATGTGCTATCAATTCTAATTAAATATGTGAATAAAATTTCTTAATTGATAATTAAATTTTGCAAAAATCAGTAGCATATCATAATGATGAATTATGAATCTGAACATTTTGAATCCAGTCGTTATTTTTACAAAAAAAAATATTAAATATCAAATAAACTCGTTGCGAATAAATATTTGTAAATAACAAAATTTAGAAAATAAAATATAAAAAGGCTATCTAACAAGATATTTGGAAGAAAGAAAAATATTAAAATCTCATAAATTTCAGCAATTGAATATTAAGCAATTAACTTTAAATAATTCAACAATTTGTTTTGAATTAAAGAACATTTCTAATTCTAGCCAGGCATCAATAAATGACGGCCGAATTCAGAATTTATTTTATTTAATAAAATAGGAATTAATTAGAATAGCTCTGGAATATTTTTCTAGACACAAGAATAACATCTCAAGAGAAAAAATTTAATTTTATAGTTTTTCATTTTAAATTACCATGATGTACAAAACTGGGCTTTTGTTCTTGGTCAATTTAGAGTTAATACTTAATCCAATTACAATCTTAATTAAATTAAATCTGAAAAATGTTAATTGAAATAAATGATAGTTTTTCAGATATAGTTCAAATAGTTCAGATATAGTAATCAGATATAGTTCAGTTTATAGTTTTTCAGATTAGATTTACCAAGATGTAAAAGACTGGGCTTTTGTTCTTGGTCCGTTTATAATTAATGCTGATCCAATCACAATCTCAACTAAATTAAATCTGAAAATGTTAATTGTAGTAAAGTGATAAATGAAGAAGAATTTTTGGCTCTTATCAATTTTAACATATCTACAAAAACCAAGAAATATTAAATTCGATAATTAATTGTTAAAGGAAATCTTTCTTAATATCACTTGAAATACGTAAACACAACAACGGCATTCCCTAATCTGAAATAAACAATTCAAAACAGTGAGTAATTATGAAAGTTTCCGAGTGAACCAAATTACTCTTCTGGTCACTGAACGAATCCATTCACTGCATCGCAAGTCGCCTGGCGCTCAATTGTAATTCGTAAAGAATTGCACTTCCTTTATTTAACGTCGCTAACATTTCTGCGGGAAATTAATGTTTTGATAAATAGAGAAGCTGTCTTTATTTAGGTCCTACATTTCTTGAAATAATTAAGAAATGTTCTAAAAATATTGTGAAAATCTTAATAAAGAATTAATTTCTTAATGATAGCAATCATTATTATTGAAGACATACGATTAAAACGGGTAGTTTTATATGTTGTTTGATGGTTTTTCTCATTTCCATTAAATCCGATCGTTTTAATGGTTATAAATAAGATTTTCCAATGCATGGGGCCTTTTCAGTATCCACTAAAGCAAATACTTTGGTATGCTGGCAACTTTATTATGAAAATTTTACTCCGATATACCACTGTTATTCTCTAGGAAATAAAAGAAATATAATTTCCACGGAGACATTTGGAGTTATTGCTAGGCATTTCATACTGAAAAAAGGTGACTTTCACGAAAAATATGTCTTCAAGCAATTTCTATAATCTATATCAATCATTCCTTAATATACTGTTACTTTAAACTACCTGGCGAGTATTCGTGGGCTCAAACTCCGGATTTTCTCAATCATTAACAGTTATTTCATCCTTCTATTTCGCCTTAAGCCCGTCCAATTACTTCACTGCGATTATTTGTTAGGATGAACCTTTTCAGTGTTAACTGTGATCTAACAATACAATGAGATGACGACGTTAAATCAAGACAAGTACACTTGTTTGCAGTTATTGAGATGCACCTTTATTTACCCTTCATTATTATTGCTCACCGTTGTTTGCCGACTTATTTAAGGTTTGTGATGCATTTCACACTTATTTGCTGTTATTAGAATGTACATCTAATTCCAGTTATTGAAATGCACACTTATTTGCAGTTATTGAAATGCGCACTTATTTGCAGTTACTGAAAAGCCCATTTATTTACGGTTTGAAATGTATTTTACATTTATTTGCTGTTATTGAAATATAGCACATTTGCTGTTCTTGTAATACAGCTTATTTGCAGATTTTGAGGTAATAACATATTAACAGTTTGTGATGAATTATTCACTTATTTGCGAATATTTAAATGTACACTTATTTGCAGTTTTTAATAATTCGTTTTTAACTTCTCTAACTAAAAAGAGCCTACATAGTATAAGCAAAAAGGGCCTGAATGGCCGAGTGGCTAGCGCTCTGGCGTTTGGTACCACAAGTTTCGGGTTCGAGTCCCGGCGGTGCCATGGATGTTTGTAGTGGTTCGGAATCCACTTTAAACCGTAGGTCCCGGTCCTAATAGGATCGTAGAGCGTTGCGGGGGCATTGTTACTCCGCGTCCGTGGCTTATCTTCAAGTTACAGGCGCCCCCTGGGAAATGCAAAGTGAGTAACGTCTGTGCAGCGCTTGCCTTAAGGCATCCAATACCATTTAATGAAAAGCTGACGAAATACAGACTTTGAAAATGGCTGTAGTTTTTTCAGTAATTTCAAGTAATTAACACCATTTATCTAAAATATTATTGGGGATAGAAATATAACTGGACAGAGTCAATCATATGTAACAATATGGTTGAACATGAACCCTTCCGTAATTCATAGACTATAAAATATCATCCTAAAAATGGAAACAGCTTCTAGAAGGTACAGCCGAGAAAGACATAACGTTACAAGTGAATCTTTATCTATTTTTAGCTAACTCCAAAGAGGCATACAAACATTACACTAACCCACCTCAGATGTTTTCTTATTGAAACAACTGGAAAGATGCTATCCTGGTCATCACGGAGAAGGACTATATAACAGGTTCTCCCTCGAGTAATTTAGTTTCTTTGGAGGAAACTCTAGAATGCTTCGAAACCTCCCTAGATTTTTCTTCTTTATTTCCTTTTCTTGTTAAACGTAACTGTTAACCGCAAGAAAAATGGCGCGGAAGTGAAAGTAGAAGGTTGAAATTCCGAAAAGGAAGTCGATTTCGGGAAAGAGTAGACATCATAATCCTTTTGATTCTCTTTCCAACTTCTTTATCATTGCCTTGTAGGAATTTTTCCAGACAGATCGAGAACGTATTTATTTTTCCATAGAGTTACAAGTGGTTGTGAAATTGTGCGATAAATAGGAAACTGAATCTAATTACAAGATTATCCGTATTATGCACACCCCTTATACACGCTCGACGTACATATATCGAATGAACAATCATTCAATTCTCAATGTCAACTTTTGAAAAACTTAAATTGTGGCAATCCGTCCTTATTAGAGAAACACAGCATACTTGAACTTCAATTATATATTACGTTCTTAATATTTTGTTATTAAACAAATCGTGATATGGAATCGGCCATAAATCTAACGTTATTTTGCTGATTGAAATTTTATTTGCTAATTGAGTTTTCTGCATTAACTATGTCTTTCTCCCCTATTTGCAAAATACTATGTTATTATTGATGACATCCTAATAAAGACTAGGGAATTCCTATAATCGCCTGAAATCATAACAACAATTTTGGTACTTCATGGAATTAATTCCATCTATATTAACATCTGTTTCAAAATATCTCTTACACAAAAAATCTCTTCTTATCTTTATTTCTTCTCGATAAATGCAACTACAGTTTTATTATTTAACTTTATTCCTTTTGTTTGAAGTCATTCGATAAGAATTGAGGAATGGACTTTTGGAACATGGGCACTTCATGTTCCCCGATTCTCATTAAATATAATCAGACACGTTGGACAGTTTTGTTTTGTTTTAGCAATAGAAGACAATGGGGTCCTAAATGGCTGCTATCTCCACATTTGTAACATCTTTTTAAACCTTGTTTCCTCCATTTTTTAGGGAGTTCATTTCCAGACGAACTTCTCTTATCGATTCTGTTGAGGTGTTGGTCTCCGCTGAATTTTCTCTCGGAATTTTAGAAGAGGTTTCTTCATAAAATTTAGATCGTTCGCGTTCACTGTTAGGTAAAATTTTCACTTGCCTTTAGGCACAACTTTTTCTACTATCTCAACAAAAGAAATGATACTGTTCCATTTTTCCAAAAAAAACAGTCGGAACCCATTGTTTTTAATTTAGTATGATTATTAAATCTCTTAACTGATCTAAAATTGTTATTTTCCTTGTTGATGGCCAACTTATCAAAGTACAACCCATAATAAAAGTCTCGGCAGGCCTTGGGTTTTCATTTTCTTCTTTTGTGAAAATGTTTTTAAAAGCTTAAGAAAGAATATTTATGTACTTTAATCCTATCTACAAGTTGAATCCTGTTTTCAGGTTAAGTCTTGGTTAAACTTTTATCATTATAACATTTGTTATATTAAGATATTATATTGTTTCTAAATGCCTTTTGAGACATAAAGTTTCAGTCTGCTCTTTTATATGTTATTTACATTCTATGTATATTTATAATGCAAAGGACATCGTTAATTCTCTTTATCATTAAAATCAACTATGATGCTATACAAAATTCTTCTAAAACCTTCTTTCTTCTAAATTCCTCTCACCTTACAACTACAAGGTGCTTTTGACGGCTTTCAATTGTAATTAATACAAAACGCCATCTAAATGTGACACACATGAATGCATTTTTATCCTATAGACACGTGGAACATGTACGGTTTTGTTTCATAAGGAAATAATATATTTTTTATTAATATTGTACATTGAAGCAATACTCTTCCAAGCTTACTGTAAAAATAGGAATTCTTTGAAACAATTTTGATATGCTTTTATTTCTATAATCGAGTAAATGCCCTTCATTTCAACTTTAAAAATTGCAAGAAATGTTTTCTTAATAACAGTCTCAAAAATAGAATAAATGAAAACTTGAAGCATGCGTAGTAGCAGTTTCTTGTTCATTTACAAAAAAGGAACGCTTACAAAAAATTTAAAAAGAAAACTTGACACATGCGTGAAAACAGCTTTTTTTTCTAATTTTTGAAAAAAAAGCAAACACAGCGAAAATAGAAAAAATTAGAACATAGAAGTTATTTCTCCCTCATTTTTTTAAAAAAAAGAAAACTTGACGAAGATAGAAGCAATTTATTCCTTAATTTTCATTCCATTCTCATAATAATTATTTAATCTCGTATAAATTCTTTTTTTCGTATAAATAGAAACAAGTAATATAATTTTTTTCTTTTTTTTTTAAATTCAATTCCTATTTTTTTTCCACTATATTGCAGATAGTCCTTTATAAATAATTTTCATTAAATTTTTAAGTTTATCTGGCGTTATCTATTGGTAGATATATGCAACTTAAATCTAAAAAAAAATGAAATTAATTAATTAAATTTAATTACTGAATTAATATTTGAAAAAACTGTATTAACATCCAGTGTCAACCACTACAAGTTCAGAAAAAAATGTATTTGAACTTGAGTGGATGAATAAAAAGTATTTTATGAACGATTGAAAATGTGAACAAGATATATATAGGGAGAGTGTGAGCTAATAGAAGGAATTGAAAAAAGAAAAATCAGTTTCATGTGAATCATTTCACAATTTTTTAAAAAAAAAATAATATATAGATATGAAATAATTTCTCTGTTAATTGTTAAAAATAAATGTTTCAAAAATCAGATTTGAATTTTTTTTAATAGAGTTTACTTCTTATTCCGTTCATTTTTCATTAAGATATTTATTTCATTTCATGTAACTTATCTTTGGTATTTTATCCACGTTTTTTAACAGCAAATTTTCATTTTTAATGCTTGTGATTCTTTAAATGTTCCCATAAATGCTGAAAATTTAATGACTATTTTATAATGAGAGCACTATTTTAATAGATAAAATTCATCCCCTGTTGTTCCAATTAGGAAATTAGAAAAATACTCCATGGACGTCATATGTGTTGTATCTTCCTCTCATCTCTATCTTCAAAAATCTGAAGATAATTCCTTAGAGCATATTTAAATTATCCATATTCAGCATGGAACATCAGTATTTGTTTGATTTGCCTGATTTGGAAATGATTTCGCAATGAAAATAAAGATATGATTTCTTATTTGGTTTGAAAATGAATACTACAGGTTCAATGTCCTGGCTGATTTAGAAATGAATCAGGCATAAGACCTGTTGTATTCATTTCTAAAATAAGGCAAGACATCTAAAAATTTTCTGCTTAATTTTCTGTCTCTAATATGCAAATTTAATTAAATCACATTTTTTACAACCTTTAGGTTGCTCAACATTTATTTTTAAATATTTGATTGATTGTCTTTGTTCTGAGTAGTTGCTCCCTGTAATGGTTTTTTACTTGAATAAATTTTATGTGATATTAACTTTTTAAAAATCTATTTAAATTAATTTTTGTATACGTTTTAAATAAAATAATAAATAATAATAGATAAATAAAAATTCTTAACAAACAAAATTCATACGCCTGTCTGTAATGGATATATGGAATGAGTAATATGTATGTAAATAATGAATGAAATAAGCAAGTTTTAGTGAAATATGTATTTATTACATATAATTAAATTTAAATATTATACATACGTTAAATGAACGTAAAAAAAATATACATACGTTAGATGAACGTAAAATAAATTATGCATACGTTAGATGAACGTAAAAATTAAAAAAAATAAATAAATTAAAGCTTAACTATACAAAAACAATACTATATACAAAAACAAACTTTTAAAATAATAATATACACAAAACTTTTTAGCATAAATACAAAAATATTAAAAAAATATAAGAAATATAGCAGAAATTTGACAAATATATACAGATGAGCAAACTATTTACAATAAATGATGATGTTGAATATTTGCAATAAAGGAGGAGACAGAATATTTACAATAATCGATGATGATGAAGATTTACAAAATGCTATGATTAATAAAATAGATAAAATTTCACAAAAGACAAATTAAGATTTTAAATTTTTTTTTATGGAGACGAAACACACAGGGGACAAAACACAATTTTACAAAGGACAAATTAAGATTTTAAATTTTTTTTTTTATGGAGACGAAACACACAGGGGACAAAACACAAATTGACAAAGGACAAATTAAGATTTTAAATTTTTTTTTTATGGAGACGAAACACACAGGGGACAAAACACAATTTTACAAAGGACAAATTAAGATTTTAAATTTTTTTTATGGCGACGAAGCACACAGGGGACAAAACACAATTTTACAAAGGACAAATTAAGATTTAAAATTTTTTTTATGGAGACTAAACACAAGGGGACAAAACACAAATTGACAAAAGACAAATTCGGATTTAATTTTTTTTTTTTGACTCAATAAAAACAAACATAATATTAAGAAAAAGAAAAAAAATACATTATTATATATAATTTAACATGAAATAGTATTATAAAACAACTGTATATATTTGTCATAAAACTATTAAATAATTTTACTTTTTTTGAATTAAAAACAAACATTTCTAAAAATACATTTTTATATTCTGCTATTAGTATTATAAAATTTTTAATAACTATTTTTTTAATTTGAAATAATATTCTATTGTTTGTAAAAACTTAATAAAATTTTCACTGATGAGATTCTTTTTATTTTTGGTATTCTGCTATTGTAATATGTGTGATTTTTAATAACTATTTAGATTTAATTTGAAATAATATTCTATTGTTGGTACAGTTAATAAATTGTTTACTCATGAGATTCTATTTTCAATAACTATTTCATAAGGATATTGCACTTACGATACTTGAGCTATTTAATATTATGACGTTAAAGGTTTTCTTGGATCTTGAATTCTTATTATTCTAGAACTGTTCAGGATCTTGACTTCTTATTATTTATTGTCCAAATCTGGATATTTTTGTACTGTTATTCCATTTGGTGGAGTTAGTGATTTATTGTAGGTTTATTTATATCTGCAACAGTTTGGACTTTGATATCTATGGAGGAATCTGCCTTTATTATTGTTGGAGATTTCGATGATCAGAATGTCATGGTTTTTTTAAGATGGAAATATTGTTCAATGTTTTCAGAATCCAAATGAGCAGGCAGGCGAACAGGTTTCATGAAATCCAGTATTAAAAGAAATCTAAAAACAGAGACATGATGATGACAGTGGTTCTTCAAGCTATTATTCGTTGGATGATGGTTTCAATACAAATATTGTTTACGGTTTTGAAAATGAGAATGATCAGAAAGAGGTTTCTTAAGCGTGAGGATGACCAGCACATAAATAAATTCAAAACGATAAGCACATCAGGATGGTGACAGTCTCTTTCATTCCATTTTTATAAAATTCTTCTTATACAATTATTAACTATTGTTTTTAACTTGTGGATAAAATTGGAGTTGTTCAATCTTTGAATGTAGAATTACATTCTGAGGTTTTTTCAGTCTTGTCCAACAAACAATAGTTATTTGTAACAATGCATATTTTTTAAATAATACATTACATTATAGCACTTTTTACCCAGTGTTTTAATATTAATTGTTGCAACAACATTTATTCGTTGTTTTCCGTGTTTCATTGTTTAAATTTGATAGCTGTGTTGAAAATATATATTTCAATATGGCGAGGGAGGGGTGCTACATTATGATAATAAATATTTACTGCCTTACTTGAATTGAAATCGTGTTTTAAAACAAACAGATAATGATCTCAAATCAATGTCATCTTAATTTTTAATACAAGAAATGCTTACAATTTATTGAATATTAATATGAAGAAATTAAAAAAAAAACAAATTACCAATCAATTTTTAAATTACCTCTAATTTTTCTATTGAAATGAATGAAAAAAATTATATTCATTTAAATGAAAATGAAACAGAACAACTAAGCATTCAGTAAATCTTCTTAAACCTAGTTATATTGATCTTGAAATTACTATTTTAGTAGATAAACTGAACTGAAAATTTTGAAATTGCCACCATTGAAATTACCATTTCACTTCATTTATCTATTTATGAAATCACCGTTTACACCAAATACCACCACACTACACGCCTTTGAAATTAGCAGTTGAAATTATCACATTGCTGACCCACTAAATTACTACACCATCACCATCCTCTTTATAACAATTGCCACGGAATTTAAATTTTCATTAGATATAACACTCACCACATAACCACCAGTTTTAAAATTATAAATGTCTCTATTTCACTACGTTTTTCAGGACCACTTTTTTCTACACATTAAATTGGAAAGTTTTAGAAACACCATTTAGTAGAAATGAAAATCTTTAAAATTTACACCATATTTCATTATCAGGCACTGTCATATCAAAAAAATTAAAATTTATCTGGTCTAAAAAAAGGTATAACCGATATTTTTAAATAATATATAGATATTGATATTTCTTACTGATTCAAGTGAATTCATTCAGAAATTGACACATAAATTGTACAGAAAGTTGTCTGCCTATTAACAGTTTAAAAGTTATATATATATATATTCTTTTCAGGACCCATTTTTATCCATCTGGTTACTAGCAGACTCCAAAACATGAGATGTTTTCTTTTTATGGGGTAGGGTTGTCAACCCTACACTCTGCACTCATATTATATCGGGAACTACGATTCAAAGTGGATTCAGAACTAAAACAAATATCCATGCACCATCGGTACTAGAATCTGTAGCCTGTGGCACAGAGCGCTAGTCACTCTATCATCAGGTCCCTGAGGATTATACAAAACAGAGAAAAAGAAGATTTAATGAATAACAATTAGAAAAAAAATTATATATACACAAATCATTAAAAGAAATTCATAAAACCATCATAAATGAAAAGAAAACGAAAATAAAGGAAGAAAAGCATAAATTAAATCAATTGAATTTGTAAAAATGATTTACTTTATTGTTTCATATAAATCATCGAGAATTATAGAATTATTTTTTTTTTTTTTTAAATGTTTGTCGAATTAACACATAAAGATTTAAATATCAAACTAAAGGATTTATTCCATTAAATTTCGTCAAAAAATTTAGATACATCCTTAATAAACGTAAAGGTTCTCTTAGCCCTGAGAATTAATTAAAATGATGAAGAATTAAGTTATATAATAGAATCTGCAAACAAATTACGAGATCAACATAATCGAGCTAAAGAAAACACTTTTAAACAAAAATCTGATATTAACGAAGTGGATAAAGAAAATCTGATATTAACGAAATAAAATACAAATGATGAAGCATATTTAAATGCTCTCAATATTCTTAAACAAGGTCTTTTAAACATTTTTTACAACTTTTATAGAATTTCAATGCATAAAAGTCAAGTATTTATACAAAATGTTGTTACATTTAAATTCCAAAATTTCTGATTGTTCCCCCCATTTATTTTTTCGTGGCGACATCTATTGCGAATTATAGAAGTAAAAAGTATTAAAATTTTGTATTTAAATTGCATCATTTAATGTATTTTAAAGAATTATAATTATTTCTTAAATATGTTTTTCAAAGTTTATAAAACGTCTAAGACACTTGAATGCATAATTTATGTGTCTTAGATGTTCTATAAATTGCAAGTGTATTAAAGTATAAATAAACAAAAAAAAATATATTTTAAGAAGGAAACGTTTTGTTGGTCTCGCCATCTGATGTGAATATTTACAACTTTTAACTTTTTCCAATTTTGATTGTTATATGAAAGATTTTTTTTAAAGCATCAAATTGTACAAATTCTTACATAAATTAATTTTTATATAATATTTAACTTTATCATTTTAACATGTACACAGAAAAGCAAAATACTATCATATTTAACTGAGAGTTTTAACAAAACGGTTTCAAATGAAATATTAAACTATTATTACTCAGTCCACCATAATTGTCAAAAGTTTGCGACACATAATATAATATAAAAAACTTAATATAAAAATCAATTTACCTCTTTTTGCGAATGCAGTATTTCTTAAAATGTAGGACGCTATCTCTGATAAGGGTGCGAATGTAATGAAATATGGCGCAAATAAATATAAATAAATACAAATAAATTCAAATAAATATAAAGTAACAAAAAAAGTTTTAATAAGGAAAAAAAAAATATTTTAAATGTATGCCAGTATTTTTCCTCATCAAAAGTAATTTTTTCCTGCATTGTCTTACTGTTGTTACATTGTTTACTTTTATACCCTTAGAAAGGCATAAGAATTTATCAACACCATAATTTAATATTTAAGGCTAAAAATGACTATGATAAATTAATGAAGCAAATTTGATAATAAGATTATTAGTTAATTTATAAGAATCATAGCTGAAAATTTTAATTTTGGATAAGGACTTTAAGTGAATTTTACATAATGTTATTAATGTGAAATAGATTTTCCATTTGAAGGTTGAAATGTATTTTTTTTTTTTTTAAGTTGGGAAGGACTCAAGTTAGAGATAAGGGTACCCAGTATTTTCTGGCAGTTCTTCTCAAATCAACACTCAATTTGGCAATATAATATAAAATGACGCATAAAACGCAGGCACTAATTTATTTATTTTTATAATTATCTTTCGACAAGATTTTTTTTTTTTTTTCTGGAAAACCTCTACTAGATAATTTTTTATCATAATTTATTCATTTAAAATCATAAAATAATTTCACTTACTAATTCAGCAATAATGACTTAATATTGGTAGGATAAATAAAAATAGAATAAATATTAAAATTTTTTATATTGAAAAACTTGATGAGTTTGTTTTTAAACTTTTGAATATTCTTTTTTTTTTTCAATAATTTGCTTTTTTAAAAGCAGTTTATACTTTTCAAAGAATTTCAAATCCTAATGTCTAATGAAGAGAGTTCAAAGGGCGTTGTATTTTTAATTATTTTACCTTTGTACTTTGTGTTTTTTGTCTAGTTAATTATTTTAATATCACTTGTCCTTCACGGTGTCACATTTTCAATAGACAAAACAGTATTCAAAGTGTATTTAAATACTGAATCGATTCTTTACAATTTTAATTGCAAATAATAACAATTCCAGATTCATAACATGCTTATTAAAACGTTAATATCCTAATACCCTTCGGAACTTTTTTCAGAATTAATAATGTTTAAAATGATCAAAAGTGACTCAAAATCTAAAAAACAGACATAAAAATTATTTATCTTAAAATACCAACGCATGACTACCGTTGAGTTTCCAAACTTTACTTTACTTTCTTTCGCTCCTCACCTTCGTACCTAGGTCTATGCAGCCGGCTACAAGTTAGAAAGGGGGGACATCGGTGGGCCCCTTATAGCCCACGACAGCTCAATGACGGTGTTCAGGAGAGGACAGCGCGCCTTCCGCAAAGACTTTTTTGTGTAACTGCCCTGCATTTGCATGTTGTATGGGAGAAAACCCAGAAAAACTCTTACCAAGCAGCCTAGATGCGCGATGCTTTACTCACCGCAATAGCTATTGAATCCCCTTGCTTCTGAAAGCAATTACGACAACAATGCCGAATTTCGAACCTCGATCCTCCTGCCACTGGTTTGCACATTTTACCACTATGCCTCGAGCTAAGCGTGTTTTCAAACTAAAGAAATTAGTTCTATATCCCAATCGGAGCTTAACTGAAAGCTCCCGTGTCTACGCTGAGTATAGAAACGATAATCTCGTAGGCTAGAAAGTCCTACTGTTGGGCTAAATGTGAAAGAGGATTTCTCCTTAGATGTCACCGTGAGCTGAATGGGATGTTTCAACAGAAGTGCAACGTACCAGGCCTCTGTTTGCGCACCCTGAAATATCATTCTATATTCTATCTATATTGTATCTATCATTCTAATGCCAAATTATTTTAGGTTAAGGATTTTGGGTTCAGTATTTTGTCTGACTCATAGTCCAGTGGCAACTTGGGCAGCTACCCTTCAGGTGGGCTGAGTTTTGAACATTTTTAGGAGTAACTGCCCTGCATCCAAACTTAAAGGTGATTTGCCTCGCATCCAAATGTTTGGAGTAACTGTCGGATGATAGACAGTTATATCCGGTAACTGCCTTGTATTGCGTGTTGCATAGAAACCCCAAAAATCTCATCAACCATCCCATCTATTGATGCGAAATGCTTATATAAATTGTCTAAATATTCATCAAGACTCCTCGTGTTTAGAAGTAGCGATTGCAAACGGTCTGCGCAACTCGGAGCCCTGCTGTATACTAGCGACGCTTATCGGAATTTATTGTTTATAAATGGCTTATTTGTTTTTAAATCCGGAAGGGCATTGTCTGAAGTAGAGGACTACATCCCTAATCGCCATGGAACTTCCTACTAATCACAGTGGGGTTTCCTCACTGATAGCGAAAGGGAGGGGATGTCTAGATCGGCATTTAGTACAGACATTTAATGAAAATGCCAAAAAGGCATTTGTTAAAAAATTTTTAAATATGACATTAAAATTTGAATCTTAATTTACTGCACAGTCTGACGCCACAATTACAATTTCCATTAAGGCTCGAGAGTCATTGTTGCATTTACAACATTCAGAAACTATGAGACTCATTGCCGATTGTGGTAGTCAGGTTTTCTGCTGGGATTTTTCTGAGTTTTCTCCCATAGGGCATGCAAATACTGGACAGTAACCTCAACTACTTACTCTCCTCAACACCCGTTGGTGGGCTGTTCGTGATCTTTATGATCTCCACCTTATCAATTATCCATTATCAATTTTCTAACTTGTAGTGGTAGTCCTAGACATGATGACCAAATGGCTGGGGCTCTGGATTTGAGTGCCATATGTTTCAGGTTCGAGTCCCAGCGGTACCATTTATGTTTGTAGTTGTTCTGAATCCACTTTAAATCGTAGGTCCTGGTTTTATATGACTATAAAAATGTATATTATATGTGGTTTTTATGTCTGTAGCCTAGAGCGTTGGGTGCAGGGTTGACAATCCTACCCCGTAAAAAAAACTCCTGTTTCGAAATATGTTAGCAGGCAAATGGCCTTGACCCACCATGGGACTGTAGCGCCAATGAAGAAGAAGAAAGAAGTAGTAATCCCAGAAAAAGCATTTCAGAAAAAAGAAAAGCATTTCGGAATAACAACAGCTTAGAAGGAAATGATAGAATGCATTATGAAATAAGGAGGTGACAGAAATTGTAGCAGAAAGTATTATCCTCCATAGCAGAAATTCTTTGCCAAACAATTACATTTTTGAAAGTTTTGAAAATGTTTAATGAGAAGTTTGCAAAATCCCATCAGCTTTGAACGAATATAATAAATAGATCACAAAGAAAAAAAATAATGTGTTAAAAATCAAAAGCAAAATTTTAAATTTTCTAAATAAATTCTAAACATCTCATAAATCAGTGAGCAAAGTGCACTATATTGAACAGAATTAAAATAAGTTAAAATTAGCAACTTTGAGTGAATCATTATTATTCACGAACGTCAATCATCATTATTCATTAACGTTCAATAATAATCAATTATGTGTTTAAAAAATAATGAGGTTAAATTGCAAAAGATAATAGTTGCAAATTCCTTATTAAAAAACTCGTGTTTCCCAAAAGAGATTCATAAATATCCGCAAAAAAAAGTAGGAAAAAAAACCACTTAAAAAAACAAAGAAGTGAAAAAAACTTATGAGTAAACCGAGAATGAAGAAAAATTACAAAATATAAAAAACATTTAGTAGAAAATGTAATGAATATTTCTTATAAATATACATTATTTGTTTTCAAAAAGCAATTAACGTAAAAATATTTTTATGTTTATAATATAATTAATAATATTTAGTTATTTTATAGAGCTGTCTTCTAACCCAAGAGAATCCACCCATCCATTCGACAAAGACTTTGGCTCGTATCCCAAACAAAGACTACATATATCAAACTACGTTTTCGCATCCAAACAGGACGTATATCAATTGGACGTATACCAAAGCGGTCGTATACCGAGGTACCATTTTATTTTTAAGGATATCTCCCATTTCAGTGATTAAAGTGCATAATTAAAAGAAAATTCTATCCGAAGAGAAATTTATGGTTTTCTGCTATTACAATTTCGCTTATTTTTCATGAGGAATCAACAAATTGTTCATTTTTAATAACGTTTTTGAGTTGACAACAAACGCTCAATCATGTTTTTTTGTATGGCCACGGCCGTCATCTTCATTGTGTCCTTAGGCTGTGACTTTTACTTTCTAGGAAGTTAAATAATTTAGTGATCACGCTTGAATGAACTAATTTAGTCAAAACAAGCACAATGTTATACAAGTTTAGTTAAAAATATAACAGTTTTCTAAACACATAACGAATTTGAAGAAACCAACCACATGAGCGGGAAAACGTAATATATCAACAACTTTGAATGAATCAGCGTAATAAACAAACAAAAACTATAAAAGAAAATAAAAGCTGATTCCTTAAATAATATTTTTTTTCTGGTGCAAATGATAGTGAAAAGAACCACTACGCCGTCATGCTCGACTGTTCCTGGACAATGCGTCCTTGTCCAACAACAGTTTTTTCCCCACCAAGTCAGTTCTTGTTTAGAATTTTGTGGTTCTTAGAACCTCAAAGAACCTTTATTTGTAAATTTAGAATTATACACATTAAATATTTTAGCTTTTGTTTGTAGAAAGAAATCACAGCAACACCGGAAGTTCCTTTTGATATGTGAAACGTGTAATGAGTGATTTCCTGTGAAATGTCCAAAACAAAATTATTTATTTATTTTTTTTTAGAATAAAATTGATCACTTCGGTCAATTCATAGCTGGAAAATGAAATTTAAGACAAGTAGGTCGTTGTATTGGAATGAAAAAAGTTGCAAAGATCGATTACTTATGGCACACTTAAGATAAGAACGGATGAATCTGAATTGTCTGGAATTGTGAAAGAAATTTGATTAGCTTGAGAAGTTGAACTTTACAACACAGAGCTTGAAGATGAGTAAGTTATCAAACATACGTAAAATTTTAATAAAAGGAAATTGAGTTGCTTTAACGAATCTCGTACATTTTTTTTCTTTCTAATGCAGCTGGCAAACACTTAGACAACTTGGTCTTGGATGCATGTAACTTGAAGATTAGCCACGGACGCAGAGTAACAATGACCCCGCAATGCTATACTATTATATTAGACCGGGACCGGTTAAAGTGGATTCCAAACCACTACAAACATCCATGGCACTGCGGGGACCCGAACCCTGTGGTACCGAGCGCCAGAGCGCTAGCCACTCGGCCATTCAGGCCCTTGATTCCCGTCCAATGAGTGAACATTTTATTATGATTAATAATATTGGATTGGGGCATAATTATCAGGCGTTTCTTTGGCGTGCTATATTTTAATAAAAATTTACAATAATTTATAAATTTCTGAACGAAAATATCCTTCTATTTTTAGGTTATAAAAATTTGTGTCGATAATCATACTCATACTCGTCATATTATGCTGTACCACTTTGAGAAAGGTTGGAAAGCAGCGCAGTCATTTCACGATCTCAACGAACTTTTGGGCAGAATCAGCAAAAATCGATGCAGGGAATGGTTTGCCCGTTTCAAATCTGGTGACACTAGCTTGAAAGATAGGACATTAAGAGGTCGACCATCGGATTTTGACGATTAAGCACTTTTAACAGCCCTGGAAGGGGACGAAAGCTTGACAACTCGAATGCTGGCCGACAACTTCAATGTGGACCATTCATCCATCGTCCGTCATCTTAAAAAGCTTGGGAAGGTATGGAAATTGGCTGGATGGGTCTCCCACGAACTCAGCGATTACAATAGAGATCAATGCGTCCGAATTTTCACCGATTTGCTTCAACGAAACAGGCGGGGTCCGTTCCTGAAGGATCTTTTCACTGGGTACAGCTTTCATATCAGCCATATTCTCCCACAGAAGCGCCTACCGACTACGACGTCAATCAGTCGCTAAAAAACTGGCAGACGAACAAAGTTTATGACGATTTCGATAACTTAGTGGCGGATGTCAAAGCATGGATTGCCTCCAAAAACCGTGATTTTTTTGCCCGTGGAATCGACCGTCTCCCAAGCAAATGGGAAGCAATCATTGAAGTAGATTGTGACAACGCTCCGGATTAGTTATTTAAAAATGTTGCTGTTGAATTTTTATGTTTCCTTTTAATAAATAGTGTTCAAGAAAGCCTAATAATAGACAGTTTGCATAACGTTTTTTTTTATCGTCCGATATTTTTCTTCCTAGCCCGCATGCTCATATGAAACATTGTACCTATTGCGCATGCTTATCTGTAATACATCATTACTGAGCTATTGCTATGAGCATGCGCGCTAGGAAGAAAAAAAATACCCGACGATTAAAAAACATTATGCAAAAACTCTCTAATATCGTTTAATAACGCCTGATAATTATGCACCAATCCGATACATAAAAGAAATTTGAATTAAATATTAAGTTTCATTGGTGGGTAATTAAACTACCACACACGTATTTAGCCACTTGAGTGGCTAGCCCTTTGGCTCTCGGTACCACAGGTTACGGGTTCGAATCCCGATGGTGCCATGGATGTGTGTAGTGGTTCGGAATCCACTTTAAACCGTAGGTACCGTTCTAATAGAATAGTAGAGCGTTGTGGGGGCAATTGTTACTCCGCGTCCGTAGCTTATCTTCAAGTTACATCACTACCCAGTGGGTAGTGATAAGTGAGTAACGTCTGTGCGGCGCTTGTCTTAAGGCATCTAAGACAACAGCCTGAGTGTTTACCAGCTGCATTAGAAAAAAAATAAGATCCGAAATTATTTTTTCAACCAATTTTTTCTTGATTTGAGATAAATCTTTAAATGATACATCAAAACATTATATGAAGTCGTTGAAGAAAGTTAAACTTTTTGGCATGTCCAATATAACGGACGTCAGCCTCCTTCACTTTTAAGCATAACATAATATTATGAGCAAACAACGGTTTTTACTTCTTGTTGAAATTAAATGTTTCGTAGATTGTAATTTATCATGAAGTGATGTTTAAGACAGCCTGTTTGAACCTTCTGACGACGATTTGTAATGTTGATGGGGTACCTTGGTTGCTAAGCAACCTCCAACTCCTGCTTTGCAAATGAAAAGGTAGGTACTTAAGCCCATTGCATTAATTTTTTTTTTTTTGTTCTAATGTAGCTGGCAAATACTTTTTATTATTAATAATATATATTTAATAATAAAATTATTAAATATATATATAAAATTATATTTAATAATAAAAAGACTGATAGGAAATAATTAAATTGAATAAAGATAAATAAAAATAGTGGTTCAAGAGAACACTTTTCCGTTCCTCCATATGTACCGAAAATCCATCCTTTTCAATGTTCTTCGGTGGCGCCATCTATCAGTGAAATTTGTAAATATTCTAAATGAACACTTACAGAAATCTAATTATTGTCTTTTCCCATTTTAATTTAAATGAAGTGTTTAAAAATAAAACAGAAGCAGTAGTTCCTTTGTTTTAATCTTTAAAAAAAATATTTTTGTATATTTTGATGAAATGTTCGTGGGATGTAATGCTAAATTAATTACTTAACATTGTTGGTTTGTATATTGTGTTAGTATAGCGGTTGCATTATGGCCACCATAATCCGGGTTCGAATCGTAGTCAAGGCATATGTTTTTTGGCTTTCTACTTTCCCAAGGTGTTTTGGAGAAAACCGATATTATGTATTATTTTAGTATTAAAAATGAAAGTTTATTAATTTTCTAACATTAAAATAACTTGTATGTGCTTATAATTTGCAATAAATAATATAATTTAATTTTCATAAATTTATACATTGAATATTTCATAATTTTATACAGAGTAATTATAATTAAAAACCCACTTTCAAAATGCTGTAAAAAAAAAGAAACACTAGTCACAATGACTTCAAATTTGAACTGAAGATACTTGAAGAAGGGGGAAACGGTACGGCATCGAAAAAATGTTTCCAAAGTGTATTAATAGATGGCCCTGTAAGTGCCATAACGAAAGTGAATTCTGCTGCCAGTGATAGTTTGAATCGAAATGACACCGTATTTGGCATGAGCTGCACATTAAACCAACTGTACTGTTCAATGTGCTTAATTTTTTTTTTTATTTATTTATTTTTTTTTTTTTTTTTTTATTTTTTTTATTTTTTTGACGGAAAAAATGACTTCCAAGTCATTCAACAGTGGTGAAACTGTGAGTGGAAAGCCCATCCACCAAGGCAAGGTCATACCCAATTGGATTGGAAAAATCAGTGGAACTTTTTTTGATGCCATACTGTTTTCCCTTTCTTCAAGTATCTTCAGTTCAGATTTGAGCTCATTGCGACGAGTGGTTCTTTTTTTTACAGCATTTTGAACGTGGGAATTTAATTATAATCACCCTGTATATTCAAACTTTCATACTTTATAAAAGTATTGTCATACTTTTTCTTTATTATATTTGCTGCAAATATAAATAAAACGGAAGTATTATAGCACATTAGGGAAAATAATCGCTCAACCACACCCTGGAAAAGAATGCTGTGATGCTTTCATATGTGATCCTTGCACCTAAGAAGAGAAAAATTTGGGGAAAACTGATACGATAGGGAAAACAAAGATGCAAGTCAGACTGTCTTGAGCCTCTCCTGTATCATTAACTAATTAAATCTCACCATTCATAGTAAAGAATACTGAAAAATATATATTTTTTTTTTTTGAAAATATACAAATAAATCCAAACAGAGAAAATAAAACTTAATTTTTTTAATAAAACATTTAAAATTACATATTAGCTATTTTTATGCCAAAAATACTATGTGAAAATATTTTTAAAAAAAACTAAATTAAATTCTTGATATTCTTTCATTTGTTATTCTCTTATTGCCCACCATTTTCAAATATTTGTAGAATAGGCAAGCCGCTGAAAATTATTAAGTTTTGCTACATAGATGGCAGTGCAATACTGTCCAATAAAACACTATGCAGGATTTTATGACCGAAAACTATAAATTCTTTCTTTAGAAGAAAAATAAAAATGCCCAGTAGAATGAACATCGGATCTCAAGGAATTATTTGGCAGTAAAATGATATTTATTCAAACGATTAATCGTCACCATCATCATCATTGGCGCAACAACACCATGCTGGGGCGAGACCGTCTGCCGATTGGCAGATTTCGAGACGAGAGATGCTTTCTTTTTACGATGTAGGGTTGTCAGCCCTACGCCCATCAAACAATTAAAGGCAAAAAAATTTTTAAAAATGAATATTTTAAAAGCCAAAGGTATAGAGTATAGAGTAAGAAATTTATTCCGCTTGCGAAGTTAATACTTTTATGAATAAAGTACGATTAAATAATTCATCGAAGAAAAAAAGTTTGGTAATGGATGAAATAAATGGCTGTAAATGTGTGTTCTACAAAATTAAATGCCCCAGTAGTGATGCGTTTAGCCATGCACCAACTTATCTTGGAGCTACTCGGTTCTTTCTGGTGATGGTGATAATGTATTACAGAAGTTTACAAGATGATTATGTACTGAACTAAACAAACTCACGCGATGATAAAATACAGTATTCAAATGTTGTATTAACGCAAATTTACACGATGATTGGACACTATACTCAAATATTGTACTACACAAATTTAATTGAGGATGATACACTGTAGTTAAATAGTGTATTATAAAAACTTAAGCGATGATGATATACTGTACTATACTCTTGTACTACACAAACTTACGCATTGATCTCAAATACTGTACTGCACAGATTTAAGTGATGATAATATACTGTGCTGTACTAAAACGCTTTATTACACAAATTTACTGGATAATAGATACTGTATAATAGAAGATTCATGGCCCCAATTTTTCCCATTTGAAAGTGGAACTTTACCGTCCACCTTTTGCATGAAGGTCTAATGAAACATAGCGCAGTTCTACTAGCTATCACATGGAAAACTGAAAAGCTTCCAATTCAGACCGATTCAAGTACAGCGGTATAATAGGGAAGAATGGTAATTTTGGAGGGATTTTAATTACAATAAATAATTCAAATTTTTAGTCATTAACATTTTAAATTCCAATGAGCTAAAAGGAAGTTATGTGGAAAATAATCTACGATATTTAAATTTTTTCTTTAATTAATATTTAGGCAGCCATTTTGTCTTAGTAGTCATCTTAGTCATCTATTTCCTCTTTTAAGCCTGATGATTTCATTTTTACCAGTGCGGCCTGACGACTAATTGGCTAGAGCTCTGGCCTTTGATCCCCAAGCTTCATGTTAGAATCCTGGCAATGGCATGGATGTTTATGAGTGGTTCGGAATCCACGTTAAAACTATAGTCCTGATCTAATTAGCCTAAAATGTGCACAAAATGAGTGTAGAGCGACAAACCAAACCTTCCTTTTTACCGAATTGCTGGCTGCAGTATATTATCATATTCACATATAAACACTTAATTTGAGATAAAGTCCCTATTTTATTACATGAAAACAGGATCCCTATTAAAATTACGTCTGCTGAAGCCTCTTAATAGAATTGCTTGAATATTCTAGTTCTTGATTAGTTACCATTTTCTTGCGCTAAAATCCTACTCTTATATATAATGTTCGCTAAATCTATCGCCAATATTGGCGATTCTTAATAGCTTGCTTATTAGACTTTGATTTAAGATTTTGTATAATATGTTAATAATCTATCTCTTACTATATAGTACACCATGAAAATAAGATTCATTCAATAAATTTACGCTTGTAAAAGCTCTTTAATAGAACTGAATATATATTGTAGTTCTGGATTAGTTATAACTATCTCAGGCTAAAATCTTAATTATATTTAAAACGTTTGTTAATCTGATCGCCAATATTGGAGTCTATTGCCAACTTGGCTGCGCTTAAAGTCTTTGTATAGTTTACCTCTTATAGCTAAACGCACAAAAACAGGATTAATTCTATTCAGTTTACGTTTGTTTAAGCCATTTAACCATTGAGTTTACGCCTGTGTAGTCATGAAATCATTTAATAGAATTGAGTGAATGTTTTAGTTCTTGGTTTGCTATGACAATCTTAATTATATTTAGAAAGTTTGTCAATCTGATCGTCAATATTGGCCTCTATTGCCAACTTGGCTCTACTTAAAAACCAACATCCAGTATACCACCATCACTATTTCGTAGTTATGTAATTTTTCCATCATGCAGTAAAGGGGAAAATGATTAATCCGTTTCCATTAAAAATTATCTTGTTATTGCCATATTATGCATTGCAAGAATAGTATAAAATATTTTAAACAGTTGGTTAAAAACACATATATCAACAAAAATTGACCAAATTTAATTTTCTCTACTTGTATTACCAAATGTGACGTCGATCCCCACCATGATCACCAAAATTGATGCAAACTCTGCTCACTCCAGACAATACTATTACTTCTTGATGAGACCTTTTTTTTTGAGAGGGGTAATACTTCTCTGGGCCTGATGGCCGAGTGGCAGATGGCCAGCTGGCAGACGTCCGTAGGCCAACATGGGGTTTTTGCGCCACAGATAATAATAATATTTCTGTGCAAATTTTTAAGTTACATCTATTTGGTAATGATTTTAATACAACGAGTCATATTCCAAACAAAGGCCGAATACCAAGCATAACTTTCTGTTTCCAAATAAGACGTATAGTAAATTGGACTTATTCCAAAGTGCACATATACTGAGGACATATACTAACCTTTCCGGAAGGTGGATTGTTCGTGGAATGTAGTAGTGGGATATGATGCCCTCTATGTAGACAATAAAAAATTTTAATTTTAATTCACGTTTTAGTTAAAATTAAAAAGTTGCACTTTTTTTCCTGTTGAACAAAAGTGAGTTTCAATATCAACAGACTCACCAATGAGAGAAAGATAAATGAATCGAAGAGGAATGAATGAATGAATCGAATGAACCAAGGGCAGAAAGATAAATGAATCGAAACGGAACTGAAATTGAGATTGTTCTTATTTCTGGGAAATAAAATAATTCAAGCGTGTACCATCTCTAACCTTTTTTTTTTTTTTCTCAATGCGTTTATTTTTCAGTAGTTTTGAGATGAATTGGTGCATCTACATTTAGTCTTGGCCAAGATATACCCAAGCGACCACCCAATTTCTGAGCTTTCCTTCTGTAACTGAAGGTCACTAAGAGTCCTATCGCATCATTAACCCTCAGCAAACCATTTAAAGAAAGATGACAAAAAAAAAAGCTTTGCATCACAACGAGTTCTTTTACAACTAAGCAACCATCTAATAACCATAATTTCTAGTACATTAGAAGTATAAAACGTACAATTTTATTAGCATAAATGTTTCATACTTCTAGGTGATTAAATTTTGTAGTATTTAATGTAATCTATATTTATTGAATGTTGCTTTTACTTTCTCGTATATGTAGTTCATAAAATATAAATATAATGTAATCAAAATGAAAAACTATTGGATTGATTTTGTTTAGCAGGTAATTTTTAATTTAAGCTAAAAAAGGAAAACAATTTAAAACTAATGGGTTTATTTATCGCTCTATGGTCATTTATTACAGACTTTGGGCTAATAAGACCGGAAACTACAATTTAGCGTGGATTCCGACCCATTCACAAACATCCATGTCACCGCCGCCGGAATACGAACCCGAAGCCTGTGGTACCAACGGCCAGAATGCTAGCCAATTGGCCAATAGGCGTTTTTATGTCATGGAAAAAATTTAATTGTATCTTTCCATAATACAACCTCTATCAAAGACAGTTGCTGCCTCACGAGCAAATCAAGTAACCATTGGGAATACAATCTCGAGAATGCTATTGGAATTCGTTAGTAGTTCATCTTGAAATAAATCTTTATTGTGGATTTATAATACAGTGGAATGCTAATGGCCGCCGATTCTTCAACTCATTCGATATATGTCCCAATCAGTATAAGCTTATATACATATAAAATCTTGAGACGATAAAATTTAGGTGTATTTCAGCATTTGTTTTAATTTGTTAGTATATCTTCAAATAAATCTTTCTTGTGCATTTATAATATAGTAGAATATTAATGGTCTCCGATCCTTCAACTAATAAAGAATTAGAAATAATTTAATTAACTTGATTTCATTTGATTTGATTAATGTTTCAGACAATATTAGCTTATAGATGCATATAAGATTATAGATGCATATAAATATTAAAAAAAGGTATATAATAAAGTAGGTTAAGAGGAGACCGGTGTTACATACCTTCAAATTTTCAATTTTATGAAAGCATATCATAAAAAATAAAGCATATCTTTCTAAGAAATATATATATATAATTTACTTAGGCTTAGATAATATAAGTTAGCGAATTATGTATTTAAATAGCGTACACATGGGCGTAAAGGCCTATCACGCCATCTGTGAAATGTTGTTTATTGGTTAGTCTAGCCTTTGCAATAAATATTTACATTTCATTTTATTAGATCTACAAAAAATGGTAACATTTTAACTAGCTGTAACTATGTAGGTAAAATGGTGGGAAAACGTTTTATTTATGACACTTGTCAATCTAAAATTTGTGGAAACCAAGAATTTTATATTTTTTAGTGAATTTCCATTTTATGCTTTACTCATCCTATTCATTATTCTTAGAATAAAACCAACATAGATTAAAGTTCTGATGAAAAGGAACTTCATGCTATTCAAAATTATACCATGATAATTGGTTGAAAGAAGCCGACATATTTTGAGAATTTTGCTCAGTTACCCAGAACTCCTTTGGGTAATAATTCTTTTCTGTTTGCATTTTTAAATTAAAACTGAAGTTCTGAATATGTTTGAAATTCTGATTCATATTTCTAAATATTTTAACTTTATATGCCTTGTTATTTTAGATATTTTAACAGACATTTCAAACCTTATAAATAAATCTAAAAATTGCAATGAACTGTCATTTGGTATAAGAATATTGCCATCAGGATTTAAAATTGATTTGTTTCACCTAAGAATTAATGGTGATCAAAAAAATAGATTTGAAAAGTTTTATAAATATACGCTTCTATTAAATGAAATATAGATCAATATATCATGCATGATGAAAAAATAGCAATATATAGTATGATTAGTACGACCTAAAATTCGATATACGCATATTAATAAATTTTTTATTAAAGAGCTTTGTTTAGGTTGTCGCTCGACGGTCATCTTGTACACACTTCAGGCTAATTAGACCGGGACCTACAGTTTATCGTGGATTCTGAACCACTAACAAGCGTCCATGCCACCGCCAGGATTCGAATCGGAAGCATGTGGTACCAAAGGCCAGAGCGCTAGCCGATTGGCCATCAAGCCGCTTTTAATTAAAGAAAGCGCATACTTGTAATAGCAGACACTTATACGAAATGTTAACGGAATTTCGTTGTAACTCTTTATTACCACAATATAATTATTTTATTATTTACTAATATTATTTTCTTTTACTATTGGAATTCATAACAGGCTGTGTGACTGCTGCCGAATATTTTGAAAAAAGCACAAACGACCCAACATTTCTTAAGACAATCATTACTGGTGACTGGATCTGGGGGCCTCTTACGACAAAGACATTGTCATCAGAATGAACTTTTAATGCTGACTTATATTTTAATTTCTTAATTTTACTTGATGATATGGAGTTTTAGTGACAGTCTTGTTGCAGAGGTACTCCTTGAAGAAATGTCCGTTGCCGTTGCCACACAGCATCCTCTCCTCGACGAAAGGCGGTCTCGTTTCTAAGTGGCTACCACTCTGGGCTTTGGTATCCCAGGCTTCAGGTTCGAATCATGGAGGTGGCATGGATGTTTGTGAGTGGTTCGGAATCCACGTTAAACTGCAGGTCCGGGTCTGTTTAGCCCTCGTGTGTACAAGATGACCGTAGAGGGACAAACCAAACCTGGACAAAACAAATCGTATCATGCGAAATCCGAAACAAAATGGGTACTCATTGCGTTTTTCGACAACGAAGATGTGGTGCACCCTGAATTTGTACCAGCTGGACAAACTGTTAACGGCACTTTGTTTTTGCAGGTTTTGAAAAGACTGGTGAAAGCAATTCGGAGAAAACGTCCAGCCAAATGACAAGGAGGATGGACACTGCATGTCAACAGTGCTCCATTCCACACATCGATTGTTGTGCAGATATAGGTCTCAAAAAAAGAACATTCCATTCTGCCACCAACCTCCCTATTCACAGGATTTATCAACATCAGATTTCTGACTCTTCCACAAGATCAAAATGGGCCTCAAAAGTAACTGTTTTGGCACCGTAGAAGATATCAAAACCAACGCGACTGCTGAATTTAAGTAGATACCACAACACGAGTTTTGCTCAAATATATATGAATATATTATAAGCATTCAGGTGGGTAAAATTAGTTCTTTTGGAAAATTAAGTATAATATGTAAAGTTTAGTATAATTTGTAAAATTATATATACTTAGCATAATAAATATAATTTATATAAATTTTTATAATGTGTAATTATACCTATAACCTATGTAGTATTGCATATATTCCAATACTCTTTACAATTTTTGGAATAATGCGGTTAAAATTATTGTGCTTCTGTAATTTCGAACATAGACCCCCTTCCAAGGGTGGCATCTATTGAGATTTATACTTTTCTCCTGAAATCCAACGGATTACATTTCCGTCTACTCTTGGCCCCTCCCCGGCATAGACACAAAAGTTTTCGGTTTAACATTGCTTCTCGAATTTAGAACCAAACACATGTAACACAAGTAAATTAAATCTTCCCATATTTTTTATGATGTGGTTAAAATTATTGGGCTTCTGCAAGTTCGAACGAAGACTCCTTCCAAGAGTGGCATCTGAAATTCGTACCTTACTCCAACGGGCGGCATTCCTGTCTACACTTGGCAACTCCCTGGTGTAGACACAAATGCGTTCTACTTAGAATTTCTAATTTCGAAGCAAGCACCCTTATATCAGAATCCAAACGATATTGCTGCACCCTACCATATTAAAGGAACTGGGTTATGAAGCACGGAAATTTGAATTTTTGTGTTTTAAGTGCTACAATTGCCAACGCTTCTTACACTGGTAAAAAATGAGCCATACTACTAACCAACAAGATTATTTATGATCCCATGATCAACAAGTGAACCTAGGATTCGAACACTTGAGATGGGGGGGGGGATACAGATTAATCATATTTCGCCGGATATCGCCGGTAAGTATCATATAGGTAAATTTAGCTCTATGCAAATTTGTTATAATATATACTTAGCATAATAAGTATTTCCATCTACATTTGGTCCTTCCCTGGCATAGACATAAAAGATTTTGATTTAACATTGCTTATCGAATTTCGAACTAAACGAGATTGCACCACCCTTCCATATTAAAAGAACTGGCACAAAATCTTTCGATTCAAAATTGATTGTCGAATTTCGAACCAAACACACTTATTAGAAACCAAACGATATTGTTCCACCCTTCTTTATTAAAGGAACTGAGTTTTGAAACACAAAAATCTGAATTTTTGTGTTTTCAATGCTACAATTGCCAAAGCTTCTCACACTGTTAAAAAAGGATCTAACCAACAAGTTTCCTTATCATCCCATGATCAACAAGTGAACCTAGGATTCGAACTCATGAGATGGTGGGGGAGGGGTGCAGATTAATCATATTCCGCCGGATATCGGGTCACACGCGTAGTAAGCCAAATGTCACTCAAATGAGACGATCCCCCGCACCATCTCGAGATGACGTCACGTCAGTGCGTCGTCCTTGGGGCACGCATCAGTGAGTTTGTGTGTTTCCTGCTTTTCTTCGTCTTTCCTTCGCTAATCGTGGATAGTTTCTCACGCTCGCGAGTCGCATTCGAGGGCGCATGCGCACTTGCTCAGAGAGAGAAATCTATGAATGACACCCTTTTTCTTTTGAATCGAGGTTAAATGAAAGAGAAAGAAAGGAGGGAAGCAGAGGTTAAACACCTCCAAGAATCCGAGGAATTATTTTAATCTGATATCCTGGAACTGATTTCGGATTTTAAAAACTCAAAAATGCTGTTTAACGATTTTTATCTTTCTGCTTTTCGTTTTCACTTTTTTTTATACCATAGGCAAAAATTTACAAAAGCATTTTACCTATTATTATTTTTTTTTTTTTTCTGTTTTAGATAGTTGATTCAAAGTGAAAATAAATAAAATATTTTTTAAATACTTTTTTAAATTAAACTTAAAATACATATTATTGTTATGAAGATTAAATGTGAATATTAAATCTTACAATAAAATAAATCTTAGACATATTAAAAATTTAAATAAAAACTTAATTACATTAACATAAAAATTAATAAAAGTAAAAATCATAAATTTAAATAATTAAATTAAATTATATTAATGGAAATCTTAAACGAAATCATAATTATAATCTTAGTATGCAAAAATAATAAAAATTAAAAATGCCAGTGTAATAAAATTAACTAATTAAATTAAATCTCATTAATTAAAATCTTAATTAGTAAATGAATCTAAAAATTCTTAGTAATTAAATCTAAATATTAAATTAAATCATATGGCATATTTGAAAAAAAAAGGACTTTTAAGGTTAAGCAAAAATTTATCAAAATATTATTTTTATCTTATCCTTGAATTATACACTGAAGTGACAAAAGTCATGGGATAGCAATATGCAAATTTTCAGATGGCAGTAGCATCGCGTAGAACAGATATAAATGCGCAGTGCTTTCGCAGAGCTTTCATTTCTGTTCAAGTTATTCATGTGCAGAGGTTTTGACGTGATGATGACCGCACGACGGGAATTAACAGACTTTGAACGCGGAATGTTAGTTGGAGCTAGACGCATGGGTCATGCCATTTCGGAAATCGTTAGGGAATTCAACATTCCCAGATCCACTGTGTCAAGAGGGTGCCGAGAGTATGAAATTTCAGGCATAACATCCCACCATGGACAGCGCAGTGGTCGACCGCCTGCACTTAACGACCGAGACCGGCGACGTCTGCAAAGAGTCGTAAATTCTAACAGACAAGCAACACTGCGTCAAATAACCGCAGAAATCAATGTGGGACGTACAAGGGACTTGTCTGTTAGAACTGTGCGGAGAAATTTGGCTTTCTTGGGCTATTCCAGCAGAAGACCGACTCGAGTGCCTTTTCTGACAGAACGACATCGCTTGCAGCGACTCTCGTGGGCACGTGAGCATATCCGTTGGTACCTAGATGAATGGAAAACCGTGGCCTGGTCCGATGAGTCACGATTTCAGTTGGTAAGAGCTGATGGTAGGGTTCGAGTGTGGCGCAGACCCCACGAAGCGATGGACCCAAACTGTCAGCAAGGCACTGTTCAAGCTGGTGGTGGCTCCGTAATGGTGTGGGCTGTTTTTTCATGGCATGGACTTGGTCCTCTGGTGCGACTGGACCGAACATTGACTGGAAATGCTTATGTTCAGCTACTTGGAGATCACTTGCAGCCATTCATGGACTTCATGTACCCAAACAACGATGGGATTTTTATGGATGACAATGCGCCATGTCACCGGGCCACAACTGTTCGCGATTGGTTTGAAGAACATTCTGGACAATTCCTACGAATGATCTGGCCACCTAGATCGCCCGACATGAATCCCATCGAGCATTTATGGGACATCATTGAGAGGTCTGTTTGTGCCCAAAATCCTGCACCATCAACTCTTTCACAATTATGGACGTCTATCGAGACAGCATGGCTCAATATTCCTGCAGAAGACTTCCAACGACTTGTTGAGTCCATGCCACGTCGAGTTGCTGCACTTCGCCGGGCGAAAGGAGGGCCGACACGATATTAAGAGGTATCCCATGACTTTTGTCACTTCAGTGTATAGTGCAGATGTTATTACCTAGGGACCTAATGGCCGAGTGACTAGCGCTCTGGCGCTCGGTGCCACAGGTTTCGGGTTCGAATTCCGGCCGTGCCATGGATGTTGGTATTGGTTCGGAATCCACTTTAAGCTATAGGTCCCGGTTTCATATGACCGTAGAGCGTCACAGTACTCAACCAGACTTCTTCTCACCCACATCATTTCCAAACTGTAAAGGGCTTCTCAGCTCTAGTCACAGTGATATGGTGTAGTGGTAGATATTATTATCTTAACATTGAATTAGATAGTATATATTATTATTGAATTTGATAGTTCAGATTATTTATCTTTCCAACGGTGAATCACAGTGATTGGTCAAAGAAGTTGAATTTTGAAAGTTATATTGTGAATCACAGATGCATTGAACCGCTCTGAAATACATGTAGTCTTTGAATCCAGGTTTCACACAACTTGTACTTATGAAGTTCCTATAAATATTGTATTAATAAATTTAAATTTTTTAATATACAAAATGATGTTATATTTTAATTACAAAAATTTGGCATATTATATAAATTAAATTCATTTTCTTAAATGCTTTCCGCAATTCATTTTAAGGTAAGTTAAACAGAAAAGGCCTTTTCTTCCCAATAAGTAGCTTAGAAAGATTCGAAAATTTCTGGATTACTATGACCAGTTTAAGAAAATATATTCTAAATATTGATAAAAAAGATTGGAAGGGATCAATGTAATTAATTACAAAACACCAACTGTAGTAACTTCTTTTAGCTGTTTTTTTGTTGACGCAAGTGGAGAATTATGCGTCAAACGTGAGAAATTCATGAAATCTCGATCAAAAAATGCATTTATTAAATCTTTCAAATTATATCTTTTTTATCAAAATGAATAAAAACAACAACAACTTAGGTATGCATCGAGTCTGTCATTAATAAATTGAAAGTTGGAATAAAATGCTAATGCGTACCTACTTCATATGAAGTCCCCGCCAGAACCTGAGATGGCACGTCGCAAAATATAAACCAATCAGAAGACAGAGTAGGCAGGAAACCAGACTTCTGATTGGTTGACGATTTGAATTATGGGATTTTAGGATCGGGTAGAATTCCAATTATCGTTGGAGTGACTAATCGTGATTATGGAATTTTACATATTGCTATTCATCTACACTATAAAGAAATAATCTAACGTGGTTGAACCTGTATTTTTAATAAACCAGGATACTGATTCATTCTCTTCAGTCAAGTCGGATCCTAAGTTCTGATGATCTGTTTTACGTAGGTGTACGTGAAGTGTTTACTGAAAGACAATAACTAAGTTCTAGCCATTAATATTGAAAATATACGAAATAATACAATTAAAAAATATATAAAAAAGATGAATACATACAGAGGAATTCTTTTGGGGACATATCAGAAGTTTTAAGTGTATTTATTTGAAAAAACTTTATACTTCAAAAGTAGAAATAGAAATTATGTAAATGAGTTTTGAAAACTATAGATATGATCTTTATATAAAAAAAAAAATAATAAAAAACATTCGAATTTCATCGGTTACCTTAAGCATGTACAAATAATTTCATTCGTAACCTACGAGGACATGTAACATATTTTACTGCAGTATTGTGTAACCTTTCTAAACGATACTGTTTTTGATACTGTTTCAAAACTGTAACTCAAAACTGTTTTTGAAAACTATAGACATGATCTTTAAATGAAATAAATAATGAAAAAAGCATTCGAATTTTATCGGTTACCTTAAAAATGTACAAAAATTTTAAGTCATAACATACGAGGGCATTGTTTTGCTATAGTATTGTGTAACCTCTTTAAACGATACAACCAAACAAATAATTCGTGATCAAGAAGTTGTATCTCGACTTCTAATTTCTCTAGAAACAAACTCAAAACTGTTTTTCAAAACTAGATATATATGATCTTTAAATGAAATAAAATAACTAAAAAAAAATATTCGAATTGTATTGGTTACCTTAAACATTTAAAAAAAAATTTAATTCACAACATACGAGGACATGTGGCATATTTTTACTGCAATATTGTGTAACCTTTTTAAACGATACAACCAAACAAATAATTTGTGAGCCAGAAGTTGTATCTCGACTTCTAATTCCTCTAGAAATAAACTCAAAACTGTTTTTGAAAACTATATATATATGATCTTTAAATGAAATAAAATAATTTTAAAAAAATATTCGAATTGTATTGGTGACCTTAAACACGTACAAAAAATGTTCATTTATAACAAACGTTGACATGTCACATATTTTTAATACGCTTTTATTAGCTTCACCCGTATGTTTGTATGTATGTATGTAACTGACTTTTTCCCCTGAAGATCTGTTTCTCCTCATATACACTATTTAAGCTGCAAAGAAACATTTACAGGCATCTTTCAGAAAGGAAACCTTTTTAATACACTATTATATTAACTTCACCTGAATGTATATTTGTTTGTTTGTAACTGACTCTTTGGGTTCGATTTTGCCCTACTTTAAGCGATCCGATTTAATTTAAACGTTGTAGACTTATCAAGGACCGACGACACTAAAATATTTTGAAAAGTTTATTATCTCATTATGATTAAGATCGCCAGGATTAGAGATTTTACTACTAAAAACTAAAAAAACACGCTTTTAGAGTTAATCAAACAAAAAAGTAAAAAATAAATTATTAGTTTAAAAAAACTAAAAAACACGCTTTTAGAGTTAATCAAATTAAAAAGTAAAAAATAATTGTTAACATAAGAATAAAATGACTGACGAGAAAATGAATGTCACTGTTCCAAAAGCGTGGGGTGCTTTGTATGACATTTTTAAACTAACTTTGCATTTCGGAATGAAACTAGTGAAAAATTATAGCGATTGATATCGAGCACCCCGCGCTTTTAGAACAGTGACAGTCATTTTATTCTTATGTTAACAATTATTTTTTACTTTTTAATTTGATTAACTCTAAAAGCGTGTTTTTTAGTTTTTTTAAACTATTAATTTATTACTGTAATATTGTGTGACCATTTTAAACGATACAACCAAAAAAATACTTCTTACGAGTATCCCACACCAGTCTGAATGAACAGTCATTCACAAATAAACATGTGATAATTACTCTTTATCCGTTTTAGAGTGTGTTCCATTGAAGACGGTGAAGTAGGGGGTCGGCGAACCCCGGAGACCCCCGCCGAGCTCCCATCCTGCCCAATCCAGTCCATTCCTCTGCCCCATTCATGCCAAATGTATTAATTTTTGTTTCTTTGGCGACTTCAGCAAACAGAGAGAAGTTCGCCTCTACAGGAAGTGTACTGATTGTGGGCAAACAGTTGATTGAGGGGGATGGAGAACAAGATGGATGGTGCAAAATGGAGATCTCGTTGTTGAAAAGGACGCCTTTTTTTTCAATTATGTTTTTCTAAACACTTTTTTCTGCTTAACGTGTCAACACAATGTGTCATGGTGCAGGAATCTTAATGACTCTTCCCAGCATTAAATCTTAAACAGGAACATAAAATTTACTATGTATAACATGCTACGTATTTCTACTGTAGTGTCGTGTAAACAGTTTAAAAGATGCACCCAAAGAGCTGACAAATGTTACTTGTTTTGCTTGGTTTGTCACTCTGCTGTCATTTTGTGCACACTTTAGACGAATTAGTTTACCTACAGTTTAACGTGGATTCCGAAACACTCATAAACATCATGCCACTGGCAGGTTTCAAACCTTAAGCCTGTTGTACCAAAGGCCAAATATTACTTGTTTAATGCAATTAACCACGCTCAAAACACGATTTTTGTGAAAAAATATCGAATTACTCTGACGTTGTTGTTTTATTTTAAAGTTAAGACCTTTAGTTTTCGAAAACAGTTCTTATTTTGTTTTTAGAGTGATTTGAAGTCGAGATACATTTGTTTTATCATGAGCTATTAAAGATACTAAATTTTTACATTCAAATCTTTCAATTGAATTTCTGAAAAACAGTATCGTTTGCTACACCGTCATACAATTGTAATCATAAGTATTATAATCATTTTCAGAACCTAATGAAATTTTAATGTCATGTTTTTAATGATGTTATGTATGGATTGTACTAAAAGGTTTAAAATGCAATTTCTAAATAAGTTACTGATATTTTTGTTAAAGCCATTACTTTTTTCGTCTTTTTTCCCTAAGGGACTCGATTGGCTGTCACTCAGCTTATACTCTAGAACAGTATCAATCTTTGAGCTCAATGCCAGCATAATGGATAGTCTATATTTAGTTAATGATTGGGATATGTTCCTTTAATCAGGAATGTTAGCCTAAAGTTAAAAATTACTTATTTTAGTGAACTTTTTTCAAATTTTATCAAAAAATACATTTGCTGTCATTTAAATTTTTGTGTTTATTAATATTTTAAAACACAATTTAATCGTAACATCAAGACACATATTCCATAAAAACATTATTAAAAAACTTTGCCTCTCGTCATGGTTGGTTACTTTAATACTTTAATATATCTCTGCGACATAAAGTATTTCTGGTCGGTTCGAAAAAGTGGTAGTACACACCCCACTGTTTCCTCAGATGTCATCGTTGAAGATGTAACAACTTGAAACAGTTTTTGTTGTTGTTGTTGTTTCTTTTCGTTTTTGAAAATTTGAAAAGAAACTGAAATTGAAAAGAAAATTTTTGAACTTCACAACTATAGGAGACAGGTTAATAATACGATAGTCTAAGCCTAACAGAAAGCTCCTTAATCTAGGCCAGATATTCGGTCGATAAGCATACAATAAAAAGAATCTGAGAAGGAGAGTGAACTCCCAATAAACTCTACATTCGTTTAAAGTAGAGTTGACAAAATAAAAGAGCACTGCAAGAGCGGATGCACTCTCCTCTATCATGGCTCATCCTGGTTAAAGCATAATCTACTACAGATCTATCATTCCAGTCACAAATGATCATTCCAGTAACGAATGATGCTTCACAACCTCATAATGATTTTACTAAATATGAACTCCTTTCGAGCTATCATCCTGTTATCAATTCTATATGCAAATCATTATATATTAATCCATCATTTGCATTTTCTATTGTATCCATCATTGTATTAACATTTTCTATTGTATCTCCGGTATTCATCCTCATCTCAACTTGTCATCTCCTCTAAAATGTATATAATTTAAGCTACATCTTCATAACCTCACAATGATTTTCAAACATGAAGTACTTTAGTGCTATCATCCCATTATCATTTATATATGCAAGTCATCATATGTTAATCTATCATTTGTGTGTTCTAATATATCCATTATCTTACCTGGCGCTCTGACAGGCATTTTTATTCACATGCGTGGAATGATTCTGCAATTTTCTGTAACTTGATTTTCAAAATAAATTTAATCTGCAATCTGCTCCCCAACTCGCCTGATAATAGTCTGATTTTCTCGCTAGAATTTCAAGTCATATCTGCTATCTATTCACTACTAATTTATTTTGGATATCTTCTGAACATTTCAAACGGTTCATTTGGTAGTAACTGGGTATAAAAGCCTTGTGGCCCAGGTATCCCATTCAGCATTCCCCGACTGACTTTACTTATGGAGTATAAACTTGAAACCTCATTCTAGAATCACATGAATCTACGATTAGACACCTCTATTCTCTTGGTTTAAGTTTGTTTTGTCACTCCACGGTCATTTTGTGCGCACTTTAGGCTAATTAGACAGGGAGCTAGAGTTTAAAGTGAATTCCGAACCACTCACAAACATCTATGCCACCGCTAAGAAACATGTTTACAACCAACAAGAAAACAACTATTGAAGGTCTATCAACAATTATAATTTAGCTTTTTTATATATTTTTACACAGTTTTTTTTCAGCACTAAATAGCTTATACATCATTTTAAATACTTAATTAAAGAAATTAAATTGCATTCTTGCGGTTTTAAAATATGTTTGAATGAGACTTGAGTCGTTATTAATATTCCCAAAATTGCATATTAAGAAATTATTTGTTTTCAATAAGAAGTAACAACGTTATTTGCTCACATCTTAATATTATGCACAAAAAAAAGAACTCAATATAATAATATAATGCCAACCATTTTATTAGTTGACAAAAAGTTTTAATTTTTTTAATGACTTAATGGTAAACATTTTGTTGTACGTTTTAGAATGCGTTTAGTTATACGTTCAAATTTGTATTTTTTGTTCTAAATGACTCGAATGACTCTGGATGGTTCTAAATTAGTGTAAGCTGTACTTTAAAATAGACTTAGCTGTACTTTAGCTCAGCTCAGTACAGCTGTATTTTAAAATAGTACTTCAGCTGTACTGATAATCAGCTCAGCTGTACTTTAAAATACTTTCACTCTTTGTACTTCAGCTGTTCTTAAAAATAGCTCAGCTGCACTTTAAAGTAGTATCATCTTTCAGTTCAATGCATGTTCAATGTCTACATGACATTGAAGTCAATGTGATATGTTTTACATATTCTTTTGATTAAGATTGTTTACATAAAGGAAAAAAATACAATTTTTTGTCGATTTTTTGCTAAATTTTAACAAAAAAATAATCATGTTTATATTTTAATTATCATGTTTCATAATGCTTTAGAACCTTATTTAATAATAGCATAAAATAATCATACAACAGGATTTAAAAATGTTGTATGTCAACGTAGTTGGTTAGCATCAACTGTACCATAAACAAGAGCAATATGCATAACATCACGAAATCAGTCCTGAATCGGTCTCCGAACGAGACTGCTTTCAATTTGTGCCCGCCCCCCGTGCTCAGCAGCAGAAAAACGCACCACCTCAAGTATTTTGTGAATGGAGAGAAGGAAGCCGTATTGTCTCACAATCTTTTGTTTTCCCATTAATGAAATAGTATGCGAGTGTGTGTGTAGTAAAGGACGAGCCCCAAGGTCATCCGCAGTTGCTCGCGGCACGAGTACGCTTGACACTGAACCGCTCTTCTTCTTCGCTTTCATTCACTTCTTCCTTTTCCTCGCTAATTTCGCGTGGAAAAACACCGATATAAATAATGCGTCCCTGCGCCTTCCCCTTCAGCCATCTTGCAATGCGCTATTTATAGGGTTTAATGTATAAAGAAAGTAATCTTCGCGAAATTCATGCGCTCGGCGAACAATGGGCGCCGTTTGCATTGGAGTCCCAGAAGGAGGTTAATCATCTTCGGAGGCATTAGCGTCAGGACTCCACATTTATTACTTCAACAGGCTTGGTAAAACCCCCGCGCCTCTCTCTTTTGAAGGCTCTGGATTATAGGGTGGTGGGAGGCGGGGTGATTTTTCAAAATACGAATTTTAAAAAACAGCTTGGCACTTCTTACTTCCAAATGTTTTCGGAGGATTAGTTACAAAGTTTTGTTTTTGTTCAATAATATTATTCACCCTACTTGCTGTTGTTGTCGTATCCCTCCTAGAAGGAGGGAAGAGGGGGGCAGCTTCTGTTCTGATGGAGCACACCCCTAGGTAGAAGTCTGACTTCTGCTCCGTAACGCTCTCACAGTCATATGAGATAGGGACCTACGGCTTAAAGTGGATTCCGAATCACTACAAACATCCATGGCACCGCCGGGACTCGAACCCGAAACCTGTGGCACCAAAGGCCAGAGCGCTAGACACTCAGTCATTCAGGCCCTCTTCAACCTACTTGCAACCCAGTAGTAATGCAAAAGAGGGGGGTCCTGATGGCTGAGTGGCCTTCAGTACCACAGGTTCGGGTTTGGAATCCACTTTAAGTCGTAGGTCCCGATCTCAGTAGAGCGTCACAGAGTCCAATCAGACTTCTCACCCACATCCTTCCCAAACTGTATAGGGGCAATTCATCCCTAGGCATAGTGATGCGGCGTGGTGTAGTAATAGTAGTAGTAGTAATGCAAAAGAACTTGATGGCCGAGTGGCTGGCACTCTGGCGCTCGGTACAACAGGTTTCGGGTGCGAATTCCGGCTGTGCGATGGATGTTTGGAGCAGTTCGGAATCCATTTGAAGGCGTAGGGCGCGGTCTCATATGATCGTAGAGCGTTACAGCGCCCAATCAGACTTCTCACTCACATCATTCCCAAATTATAAAGAAGCAACCCAGCTCAAGGCACAATGATGTGGTGTGATGTAGTGGTAATAGTGGCAGTTAGCATGCAGGAGAACTAAAGTTTGAATCCACTGGCAGCATCGTTGTAGTCACTGATTAAGAGAATCAGTGACGATTGTACAATCTATGTGCAGACTTTCGCATCTATTGCCAGGCTATAGAGTGGGAAATTTACGGAATTTTCTATCATATAACCTCACATGTCAGATTGTTATCCCCAAAATATCTGCCCGAAAAGCCCTGCTTAAGTGAAACAAGAAGCTCACTGATGTTCACCACATAAAAGACCAACTTTTATGTCTCTGTTTTATACTGCTAAGTTTGCGTTGGCAGGCTGCTTGGGACCTACTTAAGTGGAACAAGAACCTCACTGATAATCACCACAAAAAAATCTTCAACTTTTATATCTCTCATGTTTTATATTGCTGACTGATTTTGTATTGATATCCATTATATATATAACGGATAGCAATACAAAAATCAATAAAGAACTGCTGGCAATAATGGAATGAATTAATAATACTGTCGGTATACATAACAAAAATGTTTTACACCCTTAAAAATTAAAATTCAATGCTTAATGGATTTTAATTTTTAACAATTATTAAAAATTAAAATTAAATGTTTTACTCCATTGACCAAATGATTGACATTAAGAGGTATAAACTGTGTTGTCCAAATTCCTGCTGTGCAAATACAGATATTTTTAAAGTTGAGTAAGTATTAGCCATCAGATCTCCGTCTCATGTTCCATCCCCGCGCTCATGTTGAACTAATTCATTGATGTATGGAACACTTCCGTCAGTCTACCAAAATGTCGCCAAGATCTTCCTTTTCCGTCTTTAGCGCCATTCGACGGCATTAAAACCTCCATCAAGTGAACCCTTCAAGTGAAGACAAAATTGTTTATAATTTCTGAGGATGCAGCGATCATCTGTGAAGATAGGGACGGAATTCTTAAGCAGATTATGTCCTGTTGATAATGGCATGAACTCGGACGTTAGGAAATGAGTCACATGGCATGCATATTAATAGAATAATGGCAATAAAGTACTTAGTTTCTATACAAAGGTATTACGTTTTAATGTTTCATTTGATTGAACTAACTTAAAGGTGATTTTAACATGAGATTTTTGTAAAAAAATAAAATTTGGCAACTCTTTTTCAGAAAGAAAATCACTGCTTCACTATTCTGTGGTGATGATTTGAGTTGGAAAAATGGATTTCAACAAAAAAAGATCACGAATCAAGATCATCAATCAACTGTAATCTGTCTAGGAATGTGGTCGTCTATGGTTTTCTTGGCTTGTTGTTTTAATTTGTGTGACGCAACAGCCCCATGGTGGGCCAAATCCGTCTGCCTATTCTGGCTATGCCGTCTGGCAGATTTCGTGACAGGAGATGTTAGTTTGTGTAATAGTAATAATATTTTTTTTTAATTTATAAAACGATGTTTATTCATTTTGTTTATTTATTTATTTGCAAAAGTAATCTAGTTTGTGATTACTTTACTTGAATTGTGAAAATGTTAAAGATAAATATCTTTAACATTTTATCAACTTATGGCATGCCACAGTTACAATCACATCATTGTGAAAATTCATTGCGACATGATTTTTACCAACTGTCATGCCAATCACGAAACGATTTTAAGTAAAATAAAACCTCTAATTTACAATGAGCCAAATAAAATATTTCACTATGTAACGTCTTGTAACTATTTTTTTCAACATTTGTATTTGTTGTTGGTTTTGTATCCCACTTATGTATACTAAGAAAAGTCTGAGAGTGGTTTCCATGTGATAAGGGAAAGAATCTGGACAACTTCCACCAGACCTACTGGCTGTCAATGTGCTCCACCAATACACGTTGTCTAAATCTCAATTAAAACTTTTGCTTCAAAAAGTAGTGACTGCAACGTACACCCCCAACTGAATGGAACCTGACCTTTCTGAACCTCAGCGGCACCAGTTCCTATTAGGCAACAAGTCGGGAATGTCACACAAAAGTATTTAGTCACATTAAAAAAAATCTCAAGTGTGTAACAACAATTCCATGTTTTATTGTGTCTTTCACACCCTTGTATATATTCTCATGATTCTTGAAAGGCTAACAGTGAGCAATACGAAAGTATTCTTTAAAAATAAAACTCAGAAGTGTAATAACAACACTGTGATTCATTTTATTTTCTCACCTTTAGGATTATTTTTAGAATTATTTTAAATTAATTATTTAAATGAATAATTATATTTGAAATTTATTTCCATTCGGCCTTTTCAAAATAGTTACATTTCGAAGACATAATACGGAGAATATTTTTGTGATTTACTATGTTTTAAGTGATGCAATGATATAGTAAATATACTGCGATGACAGTATAGTCTTGTACAGTGTCTCAATTTGTCGTTTGACTGAAATTTCTGATAGAAAAATTGATTGAAGGAAAAAATTGAAGATATTAAATAAAGATATTAGATAAAAAATTTTCGTTAAGATTTAGATACAAAAAAATTACAGATAATTTTTTTTTTTACTTCTAATAACAAAAAGGATAAAATATTATCACTATTATATAACTTAACATAAATTAGGAGACAGACAAAATAAAATTTAAAATTTGTTATTCGTCCAATGTAAAAGAATATAAGGAAATTGAGCGTATAGTATTAATTTTTCTTCTTTATGATTTGTACATCTGCATGCATTAACTTTTTGATATTTATAGTTAAAACAAAAAGGTAAACTGTTTTCTTATCTAAATCAATATGGCCATGATAAATACTATATAAAAAGGAATATTATGCTAACGAACATACATATAACGAATGAATTTAATGTTAAACATAATAAATTAATATTTACTGTATCTATAGGAAAATTCACATTATTCTAGGTTAAACCCGAGAAATTCATTTCACAATGGTGACGCTAAATACATCACAATATTTTGAGGTACAATCTTTCTCAAAAACTTTGATGTTACGCATGGAGAACTTTACTTTTTTTCTTTTAACTAATAAAAAAAAATAAAAAAAATAAAAATATATATATATATATATATATTGAATGCATCCGTAAACATCCCAAACAATAATAAAATAAACAACTAGTTAAAATAACATATATGTAGTAAATTTTTTTATGAGATTAAGGAGTTACAATTATTGAAAACTTGAATTTCTTGAAGGCTTTCTCGCCAAATCTGGTTCGACGAACCTATCAGAGCTGTCCATCATTCGGGGCTTAAAAATCTATCAACGTCATGTTTGATTTTCTCTCCCCCGGTGACCTTGGGACCTCAGGGGTCAACAGGGGCCTATTAAGTGCGCCCATTAAACGATTTGAAGGGTCGACGCACGTACGAAAACGCCCTCAAACATTTAGAACGGTAGGGGGTCGGCTTACTGAGTAGCGAGCACTGTTTTCTGGACTGGACTTTGGGTGGAAAAGGCGAGAAACAATGAACAACATTTGCTGTTGAGGTACAGTAGGGGGGGTGCCACCACCAAACAGTTGTACATCTCCCATCGCTGTTTACTTTATCTTACGAGACGCAATATGTTGTCTATTGTTCTGGACAAACATGCTGTTTGTCTGATTGTCTGTTGCACTAAAATCGTTGTTGTTTGAATTGTAGGAGAAAAATTTTAGCTGGGACTCATGAGCTTTTAGATTTGCTGAGACTCATAAATGCTCACCAATTAAATTAAGAATTTTTTTATTTAATTTTCTGAACCTGTCCTTGAATTTAATGGCTGATGTTGTTAAATGGATTTTTTACTCTCACTAAATGGTAACCTACTAACACTCTTCAAACTATTACATTAAATTTTAGGATTTTTTCAATAAAAAAAATAAATAAATATAAAAAAAAAATATGAGACTTAATATGTTTTGTATTGTTCTGGAAAAACATGGTATTTGTCTGAATGTCGGTTGCCCTAAAATCGTTGTTTGAATTATAGGAGGAAAGCTTTAGCGTCATAGTTGCATTTAGATTTGCTGGGACTCATAAGTTCTTACCAATTAAATTAAGAATTTTTTTATAGCAGTCTTTATCTATTTTTCTGAACCTATCCTTCAATTTAATGGCTGAGGTTGTTAAATGGATTTTTTACTCTCACTAAATGGTAACCTACTAACACTCTTCAAACTATTACATCAAAAGTGAGAATTTTTTCAAGAATATTTTTTCATGAAATTTAAATTTTTTAATAAATTTCCGAATTGTTTTTATAAATAGTAGAATTTTTTCAATATTTTTTTTTAAATTTCGAACTTTTTTTTAATAAATAATGTATCTTTTTTCTATTTTTTTTAAATTTCGAATTTTTTAATAAATAATAGAATTTTTTCAATTTCATCAAATTATAGAATTTTTTCAATGAAATTTTTCAGAATTTTTTTAACCAAATTCAAATTTTTTTTTTTTAAATTATAGTCACAGTGAATTATCTAATTATTTGCAATCCTTAATGATTTGGAAGTAACAGTTTTCTATTGTCTCACATTAATTTTAAAAACAAGATTAAAAAATTATTGATATAGCTTAAATAATTGAAATTTCCATGCAATAATAAACAACTGTTCCCACAATCAATGCTTAAAAAAAAGATAGAACATTTTTTTTCTAACAATTCATTTGACATATTATAGAGCGATTATTAATTGTTTATTCAAATAATTAAATATATATATTTTGTTATAAAAGGATGCAAATGTATCTTAAAATTCTTGCCAAATATTTTCCAGTTGACAAATTAAAAAAAAAAAAAAACTTTCTTCCGAAACCTGAATATGTACGGAATTATATAGAAAAGCATTTTTTTTTTTCAGTGTTCTCCTGATGATATCAGTGAAATAAATTTAAGTGTTTTAAAAACCTCAAAAAGATAAAAATGTACAAATAAAAAAATATATATTTATAATTATTTAATAAAAATATTTTGAATATGTCAACTTAAATTTGAACTTAAATTAAATCTATAATGATAGCTAAAACCAAAATTTTTACAATAATGAATTTTAAGTCAAAGAATTTAGCTATGCTTAAATTAATTTATGAAAATTGATTTATAATTGATTGTAATATTTAGGGATTTTGAAGTAATAACATTCGATTGTATCAAATCAATGTTAAATAAAACTCTACTTTATTAATGACGCAACAAATAACTTAAATAACACACTTTATTAATTTATTAAATTATTTGTTTTAAATAAATTTTAATTTAAGTTATACACCATGTTTAGACGCAAAAATTATGTTTTGTATGCCAACTTCGTGTGATAACAAATTCTTTACAATGGTACAATTGCTGATATTGAAAAATGATTCATAAAAATTCACCTATTACTTGTTTTAAGAATGAAACCTTTTTTTTTTTTTTTTTTTTTTTTTTTTTTTTTTTTTTTTTTTTTTATATTAAAGATTTTTTTTTTTTTTTTTTTATATAATGTAATAACTTTCAATGTGGCGTGATATTGTTCATCATGCTAAATCTGCACTTTTATTTAAAAAGCTTTTTGTTCTTTCCCTTTTACATGAAAACATAAAATAACTGTAAATGTTTCGATACATTTTATTTCAGAATCAAGTATATTGATTTACATGGATCTCTTGAAATATTAGTAAATTTAGCATGGAATACGTTTTATCAATAGCATTATTCTACTTTTAAATTTTTATTGCTATTCTCAAATAAATCTAAAAATATAAATTTATGTTATGATCGATCTTGCAAAAGAATCCAGCATGCATATTTATAAGCAGCTTAGCAAAAAATGAACTGTAACTTTTATATTTTACTTGATGACATGCACATAAGTTCTTTGTGTAGAGGGTGTAGCTCAGTCGTAAGCGTACGCATTGCACGTGAAAGGCCCTCCAACACCTCTAAAAGGGGAATTTAAGTTTTAATAAATTTTAAGCATCATAATTCTTGAATATTAAAATTCTTCTTTCGGGTTTTTTTTAATTCCTATTGTGAAGGATGCAAGAGGAGAAACTGCCAGCTTTTTTATAAAAACTATTATTTATTGAATGCTTTTTCAAAGATTGAATGTAGATTAATGAAGATAATATAAAAGTTACAGTTTGTCACTGATAAAATGACACACCAATAATCCACCACTCTCTTAGCTTGTCATAAAAAGTAGGAGTATATGACTATATGACTACCTCTGACCTTTGTGTGGTAAAGAATTTACAGTAGTATCCCATATAAGTCAGTTTTGGAATAAATCCAACTTACTACAAGCTTTGTTTGGTCATAAAAATTTATGTTTTGTATACGACCTATGTGTGGTAAAAAATTCTTTACACTGATACTTCGCATACGTCCACTTTGGAATAAAACTAACTTACATCTTATTTGGAAAGAAAAAAATGTGGTTAATATGTGATCTTTGTATGAAATACTACTCGACTGCTTTATATTCTATATTAAATGGATGGATGTTAAAAGTTTTGCAGAGAAGTACTACTTCCAACAAAGCCCTCAAAAACTGTAATAGCATAGTCTGGAATAACCAGGCATTGTCGCCATTCTCCATCATTCTGAAGAGAAAGTAGAAGCGAAGCTATTTGGGCATATGCTTAGTAAACTTCATATCTAGCAGCCTTAAATAAGGAAAAGAAACAGAATAGATAAAATAAATTAGATAAGACTTCAATTGTGTGCATACTTCCCTAACTGCTTTTCTATTTATGTATTTGAGCGTTAACCAGTGTTTTACTTATTTTATTTAACTTCATCGATGTATAAGAGGTCAATAGTAATGTAATTTATTTCATGGTAACGGGTAAATCATTTTTCTTTATTTCTCATGGGCAAATTCGTTTTATATACGTGTTACTCTGTGTAAATACAAGAATTTGGAGTGGATTAACGATGCATACCAAGTTATCATTCATTTCATACCAAGTGAATCACGTTAATCGACAGAATTTTGTGTGTAAGCTGGTGGTTTATTAGGATATTTGCTTAACAAATTTCATTGTACTTCCATTACATAGAATTCTTCCTACAATAACGAACACAAATATATTTCACAAATATATGTAATATACAAATATACAAATTCCAAATAACGGACACAAATATATAAGCGACAATCACTGCACAGATAGTCGCTTATATATTTGTGTCCGCTATTTGGAATTCTTGTACTTGTGTCCGTTATGTAGAACTCTTGGACTTGTGTCCGTCATGTAGAACTCTTGGACTTGAATCTGTTATGTAGAACTCTTGGACTTGTGTCAGCCATGTAGAACTCTTGGACTTGTGTCCGTTATGTAGAACTCTTGGACTTGTGTCCGTCATGTAGAACTCTTGGACTTGTGTCCGTCATGTAGAACTTTTGGACTTGTGTCCGTCATGTAGAACTCTTGGACTTGTGTCCGTCATGTAGAACTCTTGGATTTGTATCTGTTATGTAGAACTCTTGGACTTGTGTCCGTCATGTAGAACTCTTGGACTTGTGTCCGTCATGTAGAACTCTTGGACTTGTGTCCGTCATGTAGAACTCTTGGACTTGTGTCCGTCATGTAGAACTCTTGGACTTGTGTCCGTTATGTAGAATTTCCATTGTGCAATGGAGATTGATATAGGAAAAACATCCATGTCATGGGGCATCCATTTCGAGTAGAGGGAACCAACAACAGTCTTGGTTCTATTTTATACTTGGCGTCGGTTTGGGACTGAAAAAGAATTGTTGATCGGAGATCTTATTGGAATCAATATCCTCTCTCTAATCCCTGGGAGTGTATGAAGAAGAGTTTCTTTAAATTCATATCCTTCTCATTACTATTTTAAAGAAATTCCTCGGCGAAATTAGTATACGCCCCCCTTTGATGAAGCGCACGCGCTTAGATCTTCTCGATGAATGAACGACTCTTTCCCTCTCACCGTTTACGCACGACGTTTAACCTTTTCCCCCAGCAAAGTGTTCCTCTCTTTTTGTGGCTTAGTCCCAATTTAAGTCTATTTGCCTGTCGTACACTGCTGCTGCTGCTGTTCGCATAACGTCTTTTCTCATCTGAAAAGCTCTCATTTGCTACCGATTACACGTCAAAAAATTTCAACGTCTTCAATTTTTTTTAAGGCCTGAAAAAGACTTTCGCAAAATAAAAAAAAATAAATAGTTATTCCTCTGAGTTATTGACTTTTGGATTTCTCAGATTGATGAATCAGATTTGCGTTTGCTTTTCATTTTCACGGAACTTACTTGTGTCTGCCTTAAAATTTAACCAGTAGTTCTTGGTAAAATAAAATTTTGCTGATTTAAGTAGTCAAAGACCTTATAAAGTATATAAAAAAATCTAAGGTATTTTTATAGTAAATACTATTTTATTGTTTTCTTTCTTCTTGAATTAAAGGCTGGAGTTTTAGGTTAGGTTTGTCGCTCTACGGTGTCATTTTGTGCACACTTTAGGCTAATGAGACCGGGACCTACAGTTTAACGTGGATTCCGAATCTTGGAAGTCTGGTATTAGATAAAACGTTGGTTTTCCAGAGAACTGGATTCGAGACCTTACAACTAAAGCTGAACCGAAAACTTCCGTATTTTGATCGGGAATTTATACGATAAATCTATCTACTGGAATGTCCTGCCACTGAGCTCTAGGGGGAAAGATTTGGTTTGGTTTGTCGCTCTACGGTCCTCTTGTGCACACGATGGCTAAACAGACCGGGATCTACAGTTTAAAGGGAATTCTGAACCACTCACAAACGTCCATGCCACCGGCAAGATTCGAACCTGATGCCTGTGGTAAAAAAGGCCCGAGCTCTAACCAATTGGCCGAACGGAAAAGAGGAAACCTGAGTATAATTATTTAAAATTCTGGTGGCATATTTTGGGTACAATATGGAAGCCAATCCCCACATGGTACACCCTAGGTAAAGCTGAATTTACTGACAAATTATTTGAATTTTGAAAAGTTAAGCAATAATTTTAAATTTCGGGGATCGAAGCCAGGGTCTTTCACATATCATAATGTAAGGGATTTTTCTTGCTTAGTCTCCAACAAAAAAAGTGTTAGATTAAAAATTTTTTAATTAAACATAACTTAATTAAAAATGAAAAATTAAATAAAATATAAATTAAAATTTTAGAATTACAAAAAAATTACAAAAAAGTAAGAAGAAATTGATAGTTGATTATTTCATTTACATAGTCATGTGCAAGTTTTTAATTTGCTGCATGAGTATTAATAAGAAACATGCGCACATGAATACATCGAAATTCAAGCGGATAATTTAAGTGATTTTTCATAGTTTGTCACCAACAAAAGAAGGGTTAGATTAAATCAAAAGTAATTAGAAAAAATAATTAATTAATGATTGATTAATTATGTTTATAATTAATTAATTGTTTTAAAAAATTATATCATAATTAAAAATAAAAAAAAGCTAATAAAATATATATTACATTTATAAAATTCAAAATAAAATATTTTACAAAGAGAAAAATAATTTAATAGTTGCTTAATTGATTCATATTACCATGTGAATTGAATAAAAGATTTAGTGCATAATAAAGTATGGTATAAAGTATTGTATAATAAGATTTAGTGTATAATAAAGTATAGTTATTTAGTGTATAAAAGATGAGTGTTAATAAGAAATAAATGTACATGAATACATCGAAATTCAAGTGGATGATTTAAGGGATTTTTCCAACTTTTTCATCAACAAAAAAATGCTTGATTAAAAATTGTTTTAATTAAACATACCTTAATTAAAAATGAAAAATTTAATAAAATATAAATTAAAATTATAAAATTAAAAAAATTTAAAAAGAGAAGAAATTGGTACTTGATTATTTGTTTTACATAGTAACGTGCATTCATGTGCAAATTTTTATTTACTGGATGAGTATTAATAAGAAATATGCACTCATGAATACATAAGAATTCAAGTGGATAATGTAAAGGATATTTGCTAATTAGTCTCCAACAAAAAAGTGTTAGATTAAAAATTGTTCTAAAACATATCTTAATTAAAATTGAAAATTTAATAAAATATAAATTTAAAATATTATTTTTTGTTCTAATACAGCTGGAAAATACTTAGACAGTTGTCTTTGATATCTTAAGGCAAGCGCTGCACCGACGTTACTCACTGAGCACTACCCAGGACGTTCGTGTAACTTGAAGATAGGCTACGGACGCGGAGTCGCCCCACCCCGCAACGCTCTACGATCCTATTAAACTGGGACCTACGGTTTAGAGGGGATTCCGAACCACTACAAACATCCATGGCACCGCCGGTACTCGAACCCGAAACCTGTGGTATCGAGAGCCAGAGCGCTAGCCACTCGGCCATCAGGTCCTTGTTTTAATTATAAATTGTTGTAATTAAGCGTATCTTAATTAAAATGAAATTTGAATACATAATTTAAAATTATAAAATTACAAAAAAAAAAAAAAAAAACAAATTGATACTTGATTATTTGATTTACATAATCATGGGCATTCATGTGCAAGCTTTAATTTACTATATGAGTGTTAATAAAAAACATGCCCACATGAATGCATCAAAATTCAAGTGGATAACGTAAAGGCTTTTTCCTAATTTGTCCAACAAGTAAGTATTGGATTACAAATTGTTGTAATTAAACATATTTGAATTAAAAGTGAAAAATTTAATAAAATATAAATTAAAATTACAAAAATTTAAAAAAATTACAAAAATATAAAAAAAATTAGTTAAATTACTTAAATTATTAAATTAAATTAAAATTATTAAATTGCAAAAAAAGAAGAAATTGATGCTTGATTATTTGATTTACATAGACATGAGCATTCATGTGCAAGTTTTAATTAACTGCATGAGTACCAATAAGAATGAACACATAATGCACATGAATAAATCAGAATTCAAGTGAATAATGTAAGGGAATTTTGCTAGTAAGTCTCCCTCAAACATGGTTTGCGTTCGAAATTGCTTGTCGCTCTGTATTTTGCCAGCACTAAGTGAGCAGGGCATCCCGCCACTGTGTCCGGGAGCGACGGCGGATCTCCGCGGGTGACAGCCGAAGCGTCGGCGGCTACCGGCTGCAGCACTCGCCGCCAAATGCGAGCCAATTACGCCGAGGAGGAAAAGCAGAATAACCTCTCTTTCTTTTTTTATCCTGATTGAACAATTTCCTCTCTTTCTTTATTTTCTGTTTCGCAGTTTTTTCTAACGATGATTGCAGCGCTTGGACAAAAGGAAATAGCAACCCTTCATTTGAATAGTATTTTGGGTTCTTTAATTTCATGTAATTAAGATAATTCTATTAAATGTAATACTGATTCTGTTTTGGATGTTATATAGCGATTTGATTAAAGTTTTAAATACCATGCATAACACATTAAAATTTTGTTATGCGACTTAAGTGCACTCGGAGTTACGCGGTTTTTCAGCGGTTAGCGGTTTTGTGTTGTTGTAAATTGATTGAATCTTTCTAAATATCATGTATAACACATTGAAATACTGTAATACACCAAATTGTTAGTTACCGTATGAATTACCGGAATTACGCAATGAGTTTTTTGGGTTTTTTTAAGCATCGAGTTTCCTTACAATTTATCGCAGTTATTTTTGCTTAACCGATCAAAATGGTATCATTATAGAAACCATCTTGTGACTCGACTGTTTTATTAATAATAATTATTATTTAATGTTAGTTACAATGTGAATAGTTACTGTATCAATAATTATTATTGTTTATTGTGGTTACAGAATTATTAATTATTATTAATTATTATTTTTATTTTGCAATTAGCATTCTCATTATTTTAATTCTCAACCAAATAGAAAAATATCTTGATAAATATTTTATCGATAAATATCTTTATTAATCTCTTTGAGATTATTTTTTAATTTGACTCATAAATTTCAATTATTATAGCACAGTTTGATTTGCCGAAAATCTTTAATGTAATCAATATTTACTTTTTTTCCCATTTATTGTCAAACTATCTTTTTTTTCAATTGTATGTTTTTTCATGGAGATAAAATTGGAAAATTTTAAAATTAGGTAAAGAAAAAAAAAATTACAAAAATCTTCAAAATGATATTTTAGATAGTTTAAAATTTTAAAAATGGAAAATTATAAGAGACCACTGTATAACGAACTGCAATTTTATTACATATTTTTCTCTTATTTAGTCCTTGGTAGCAATTAAAGGAAACTTTTATGCGTTTATATGCAAAGTTGTCTCTCAGCCATCATTGATATGCAGAGTTATATTCAGTGGATCCCCATATCGCATAATTTCGGGAAATCACTGTATATATAATTTGATGACCAATTGTGTGGTGAATTGGCAAGCAGCCAAGTTGGATGGATTCAAACGAAGTGGAGTGATAGAGGAAAAAAATAATTCCGTAGGTTTTGTTATTTGTTAAAAAAAAAAACTTGTTTTAATTTTTTAGTAAAAGGATCTTTATTTGGTCTTTTTTTTTTTTTTTTTTTGTTTAGATAAAAATTTAACTGTCCATTCATCATTTATGCAATATTAATTATGATTTTTTATCTAATCTATTATGATTATCAGACTGTCTTAGGAACACATAAAAGTTTTTATAAAGTGCCCGTTTTATAAAGTGTTTTTGTAAAATGGGAAAATGCTCTTTATAGAAAATGATTATAATGAAAGTGATCTCTGTTTATTACATCGCAAATTACTTTTAGTTTATTTCGAAAAAAAATCCTTTTTTTAATATGAATAAATTTTGTTATTTTTTTTTATTTCGAGTAAATTTTATTATTAATTTTTTATTATTAGTTTGTTGTTAATTTTTATTTCAAATATAATTAATTATTATTTTTCAATTTCTTATTTACTACTGAATTTATTACTTCATTAGAGATTTTGTTACTTTTATTTGTTATTATTTTTTTTTTTTGGATAATAATAATAATAACTTCTAATAATTAAAATTTCAAATTACATAATATCAATTAAATAAGCAAAAAAAAAAAAAAAAAAAAAAAAAAAAAAAAAAAAAATCGCGACAATTATTAAACTTTTTGGGTGTGTGTGAGTGAAATTGCTTTGTTCCGCATATACTTTTTTTAACACAACTAAAAAGTAACAAATTTGTCCGTTTCCACTTTTAAAATGGATATTTATCAATCCACTCAATTGATATTCGAACTCTACTTATTTTCATTCACCGAAAATATCATCCTTCACTTATTTTGATTTGAATCGCACATTAATATTCAATAATTGTTTAATTTACAATACCTCGGGGCATATAAATCAATAATACCGCAGTAATTAATTCATGATATTCTGCTGTAAGGCAAATGACATATTTATTAATCTTTAAGGAAATCAAATTACATGAGTCACTTTTGATATGATTCAATAAAGCTCATTCCTTAACTAATCAACCTATAATGAATTAGTGTTTATATAATGTTTCAATACATATCTTTTTAAATGATTTTTTTTATTTGCACTACTATAAGCAGCTAATGTCTTATGATCTTTAGATAACTATCTACAGATCATAAAACATTAGTTAACTATTATCAAATTTAACATGAGGTATACAATATTTGATAATAAGAAAAGATATTTTAAGCTAGATAGGGCTGTTCTAATAATATTTGAAAAAAAACATTATTGCAACTTTATGTGTAAAATTCAAGAACACTTTTGTTATTACACATACTACTGTGTGCGAAAAGTAAGACCAATTTTCAATTTAAAATTTCAATTAAAAAATGCAAATTCCATTGGAATTTGCATTTTTTTAAAAAATTTTTTAGGTTGCTGGCACTGTCTTTGACATTTGCGTGAAATTTGGCGTCAAAATATGCATTAGTGTTTGAGTTGCGCTTGGCTTTGTGAGACTCTAAAATTGATTCCGGAGATTTTTGTCATGTCTGTTAATTGAGCAAAGAACTTGCATTCAATTTTGATTGCGGAAATGTATAGTATGTTGCAGAAGGCATTCGGTGAGCATTTTTATATGGGAGAGAAATGTTTAGAAGTGGTATAAACAGTTCAAAGAAGGCAGAGAACGCGTTGAGGACGAAGAGCCCTCTGGCCGACCATCCACCTCAACCGACGAAACTCACGTCCAAAATATTAAAGATTTGGTGCTTGCAACCCTTCGATTTATGATTAAAGACTTTGCTGATGAGGTTGGAATTTTAAAAAGATCGGTCAATTCCATTTTGGACCTAAAACGCGTCGAATCTCGATTGGTACCGAAAACACTGAATACGCCAGCTCACACTGCATTGATTCTTCATGACTTTTTCGCCAAAATGAAGCCCATATCGTTCCACAAACACCGTGTGCGCCTTCTGACTATTCCCTAAACTCAAAAGACCACTCCGGAGACACCGTTTAGAGTCGATTGAAGAGATTCAACGTGAATCGCCGCGTGTTTTGAAAGTCATCCCTGCCGACTTTTTAGTATGCATTGAGAACTGGAAAAAACTTTGGCATAAGTGCCGGAGGGTATTTGGATAATAATAATTTGGATTTGGATAATGTCCGGAGGGGATTACTTTGAAGGCGATGAAATAAATTTGGAAGAATAAATGAAGAATGTTTGAAAAAAAAATAATTGGTCTTACTTTTTGGACATTTTAGTTTGACTTTTAGTATTTTGTATGATTTGAATAGCACATTAATATTCAATAATTGTTTGATTTATAATATATCCTCGTGGAATATAAATCAATAATTGGTCTTAGTTTTTGGGCACAGTAGTATTTTGTATGATTTGATAGCACATTAATATTCAATAATTGTTTGATTTCTAATATATCCTCGTGGAATATAAATCAATCATGATATTCTGCTGTAAGGCAAATGACATATTTATTAATCCTTAAGGAAATCAAATTACATGAGTCACTTTAGATATTATTCAATAAAGCTCATTCCTTAACTAATCAACCTATAATGAATTAGTGTTTATATAATGTTTCAATACATATCTTTTTAAATGATTTTTTTTATTTGCACTAATATAAGCAGCTAATGTCTTATGATCTTTAGATAACTATCTACAGATCATAAAAGAATTAGTTAACTATTATCAAATTTAACATGAGGTACACAATATTTGATAAGAAAAGATATTTTAAGCTAGATAGTGCTGTTCTAATAATATTTGAAGAAAACATTATTGCAACTCTATGTATAAAATTCAAGAACACCTTTCTAATTAAATATGCACTGAAGTGACAAAAGTTATGGGATACCTCTTAATATCGTGTCGGCCCTCCTTTCGCCAGGCGAAGTGCAGCAACTCGACGTGGCATGGACTCAACAAGTCGTTGGAAGTCTTCTGCAGGAATATTGAGCCATGCTGTCTCGATAGACGTCCATAATTGTGAAAGCGTTGATGGTGCCGGATTTTGGGCACGAACAGACCTCTCAATGATGTCCCATAAATGCTCGATGGGATTCATATCGGGCGATCTAGGTGGCCAGATCATTCGTTGGAATTGTCCAGAATGTTCTTCAAACCAATCGCGAACAGTTGTGGCCCGGTGACATGACGCATTGTCATCCATAAAAATCCCATCGTTGTTTGGGTCCATGAAGTCCATGAATGGCTGCAAGTGATCTCCAAGTAGCTGAACATAAGCATTTCCAGTCAATGTTCGGTCCAGTCGCACCAGAGGACCAAGTCCATGCCATGAAAAAACAGCTCACACCCTTATGGAGCCACCACCAGCTTGAACAGTGCCTTGCTGACAGTTTGGGTCCATGGCTTCGTGGGGTCTGCGCCACACTCGAACCCTACCATCAGCTCTTACCAACTGAAATCGTGACTCATCGGACCAGGCCACGGTTTTCCATTCATCTAGGGACCAACCAATATGCTCACGTGCCCACGAGAGTCGCTGCAAGCGATGTCGTTCTGTCAGTAAAGGCACTCGAGTCGGTCTTCTGCTGGAATAGCCCAAGAAGCCAAATTTCTCCGCACAGTTCTAACAGACAAGTCCCTTGTACGTCCCACATTGATTTCTGCGGTTATTTGACGCAGTGTTGCTTGTCTGTTAGAATTTACGACTCTTTGCAGACGTCGCCGGTCTCGGTCGTTAAGTGCAGGCGGTCGACCACTGCGCTGTCCATGGTGGGATGTTATGCCTGAAATTTCATACTCTCGGCACACTCTTGACACATTGGATCTGGGAATGTTGAATTCCCTAACGATTTCCGAAATGGCATGACCCATGCGTCTAGCTCCAACTAACATTCCGCGTTCAAAGTCTGTTAATTCCCGTCGTGCGGTCATCATCACGTCAAAACCTCTTCACATGAATAACTTGAACAGAAATGAAAGCTCTGCGCATTTATACCTGTTCTACGCGATGCTACTGCCATCTGAAAATTTACATATTGCTATCCATGACTTTTGTCACTTCAGTGTACTACTGTGTCCATAAAGAAAGGCCAATTTTCAATTTAAAATTCCCGCGGCTAATGGAACTTCCATTTTTTTTAAAAATCTTTTTTAGATGCTGGGGATCGAACCCAGGGCCTTTCACATGCAAAGCGAACGCTCTACTACTGAGCTACATCCCCGCGGTGACGCTGTCACCGACAGGTGTTTTTCTAATTATACCAATGTACCCGAAGCGGCGTTTCGTTGTTTTGATCCGAGATATTAAAAAGAAGGTGACTACTTTTTAAAGTTCTGAATTAAAAAAAAATTCTAGAAATAATTTATTTGAAACAAAAGGATGGCGATGCTGGGGATCGATCCCACGGCCTTTCACATACAAAGCGAGCGCTATAACAATGCGCCACATATCCGCAGTGACGCTTACACCGACAGGTGTTTTTTTTATTATATCAATACATACAAAGCTGCGTTTCGTTGTTTTGATCCAAGATATTAAAAAGAGGGTGACTACTTTTTAAAGTTCTGCATTAAACAAAAATTCTAGAAATAATTTATATGAAACAAAAGATGGAGACGCTGGGCATCGAACCCAGGGCCTTTCACATGCAAAGCGAACGCTCTACCACTGAGCTACATCCCCGCGGTGACGATCTCACCGACAGGTGTTTTTCTTATTATACCAATGCATCCGAAGCGGCGTTTCGTTGTTTTGATCCAAGATATTAAAAAGAAGGTGACTACTTTTTCAACTACTGAATAAAAAGAAATCTAGAAATAATTTATTTGAAACGAAAGGATGGAGATGCTGGAGATCGAACCCACGGCCTTTCACGTGCAAAGCGAACGCTCTACCACTGAGCTACATCCCCGCGGTGACGCTGTCACCGACAGGTGTTTTTATTATTATACCAATGTATCCAAACCGGCGTTTCGTTGTTTTGATCCGAGATATTAAAAAGAAGGTGACTACTTTTTTAAGTTCTGAATTAAAAAAAAATTCTACAAATAATTTATTTGAAACAAAGCACGGAGATGCTGGGGAACGAACCCAGGGCCTTTCACATGCAAAGCGAGCGCTCTACCACTGAGCTACATCCCCGCGGTGACGCTCTCACCGACAGCTGTTTTTCTTATTATACCAATGCATCCGAAGCGGCGTTTCGTTGTTTTGATCCCAGATATTAAAAAGAAGGTGACTCCTTTTTACAGTACTGAATTAAAAAAATTCTAGAAATAATTTATTTGAAACAAAAGTTGGAGATGCTGGGGATCGAACCCAGGGCCTTTCACATGCAAAACGAACGCTCTACCACTGAGCTACATCCCCGCGGTGACGCTCTCACCGACAGGTGTTTTTATTATTATACCAATGCATCCAAAGCGGCGTTTCGTTGATTTGATCCAAGATATTAAAAAGATTATGACTCCTTTTTATAGTACAGAATTAAAAAAAAATTCCAGAAATAATTTATTTGAAACAAAAGTTGGAGATGCTGGGGATCGAACCCAGGGCCTTTCACATGCAAAGCGAACGCTCTACCACTGAGCTACATCCCCGCGGTGACGCTGTCACCGACAGGTGTTTTTATTATTATACCAATGCATCCGAAGCGGCGTTTCGTTATTTAGATCCGAGATATTAAAAAGATGGTGACTACTTTTTAAAGTTCTGAATTAAAAAAAATTCTAGAAATAATTTATTTGAAACAAAAGATGGAGATGCTGGGGATCGAACCCAGGGCCTTTCACATGCAAAGCGAACGCTCTACCACTGAGCTACATCCCCGCGGTGACGCTCTCACCGACAGGTGTTTTTATTATTATACCAATGCATCCGAAGCGGCGTTTCGTTGTTTTGATCCAAGATATTAAAAAGAAGGTGACTACTTTTTGAACTACTGAATTAAAAAAAAATCTAGAAATAACTTATTTGAAACAAAAGGATGGAGATGCTGGGGATCGAACCCAGGGCCTTTCACATGCAAAGCGAACGCTCTACCACTGAGCTACATCCCCGCGGTGACGCTCTCACCGACAGGTGTTTTTATTATTATACCAATGTACCCGAAGCGGCGTTTCGTTGTTTTGATCCAAGATATTAAAAAGATGGTGACTACTTTTTAAAGTTCTGAATTAAAAAAATTCTAGAAATAATTTATTTGAAACAAAAGATGGAGATGCTGGGGATCGAACCCAGGGCCTTTCACATGCAAAGCGAACGCTCTACCACTGAGCTACATCCCCGCGGTGACGCTGTCACCGACAGGTGTTTTTATTATTATACCAATGCATCCGAAGCGGCGTTTCGTTGTTTTGATCCAAGATATTAAAAAGATGGTGACTACTTTTTAAAGTTCAGAATTGAAAAAAAATTCTAGAAATTATTTATTTGAAACAAAAGGATGGAGATCGATCACATGGCCCTTCACATACAAAGCGAGCGCTTTACCACTGCGTCACATATCCGCAGTGACGCTTACACCGACAGGTGTTTTTATTATTATACCAATACATCCAAAGCTTCGTTTCGTTGTTTTGATCCAAGATATTAAAAAGATGGTGACTACTTTTTAAAGTTCTGAATTAAAAAAAATTCTAGAAATAATTTATTTGAAACAAAAGATGGAGATGCTGGGATCGAACCCAGGGCCTTTCACATGCAAAGCGAACGCTCTACCACTGAGCTACATCCCCGCGGTGACGCTCACACCGACAGGTGTTTTTATTATTATACCAATGCATCCGAAGCGGCGTTTCGTTGTTTTGATCCAAGATATTAAAAAGATGGTGACTACTTTTTAAAGTTCTGAATTAAAAAAAAAATTCTAGAAATAATTTATTTGAAACAAAAGATGGAGATGCTGGGGATCGAACCCAGGGCCTTTCACATGCAAAGCGAACGCTCTACCACTGAGCTACATCCCCGCGGTGACGCTCTCACCGACAGGTGTTTTTATTATTATACCAATGCATCCGAAGCGGCGTTTCGTTATTTAGATCCGAGATATTAAAAAGAAGGTGACTCCTTTTTATAGTACTGAATTAAAAAAATTCTAGAAATAGTTTATTTGAACAAAAGATGGAGATGCTGGGGATCGAACCCAGGGCCTTTCACATGCAAAGCGAACGCTCTACCACTGAGCTACATCCCCGCGGTGACGCTCTCACCGACAGGTGTTTTTATTATTATACCAATGCATCCGAAGCGGCGTTTCGTTATTTAGATCCGAGATATTAAAAAGAAGGTGACTCCTTTTTATAGTACTGAATTAAAAAAATTCTAGAAATAGTTTATTTGAAACAAAAGATGGAGATGCTGGGGATCGAACCCAGGGCCTTTCACATGCAAAGCGAACGCTCTACCACTGAGCTACATCCCCGCGGTGACGCTGTCACCGACAGGTGTTTTTATTATTATACCAATGCATCCGAAGCGGCGTTTCGTTGTTTAGATCCGAGATATTAAAAAGAAGGTGACTCCTTTTTATAGTACTGAATTAAAAAAATTCTAGAAATAGTTTATTTGAAACAAAAGATGGAGATGCTGGGGATCGAACCCAGGGCCTTTCACATGCAAAGCGAACGCTCTACCACTGAGCTACATCCCCGCGGTGACGCTCTCACCGACAGGTGTTTTTATTATTATACCAATGCATCCGAAGCGGCGTTTCGTTATTTAGATCCGAGATATTAAAAAGAAGGTGACTCCTTTTTATAGTACTGAATTAAAAAAATTCTAGAAATAGTTTATTTGAAACAAAAGATGGAGATGCTGGGGATCGAACCCAGGGCCTTTCACATGCAAAGCGAACGCTCTACCACTGAGCTACATCCCCGCGGTGACGCTCTCACCGACAGGTGTTTTTATTATTATACCAATGTATCCGAAGCGGCGTTTCGTTGTTTTGATCCAAGATATTAAAAAGATGGTGACTACTTTTTAAAGTTCTGAATTAAAAAAAAAAAAAAATTCTAGAAATAATTTATTTGAAACAAAAGATGGAGATGCTGGGGATCGAACCCAGGGCCTTTCACATGCAAAGCGAACGCTCTACCACTGAGCTACATCCCCGCGGTGACGCTGTCACCGACAGGTGTTTTTATTATTATACCAATGCATCCGAAGCGGCGTTTCGTTGTTTTGATCCAAGATATTAAAAAGAAGGTGACTACTTTTTATAGTTCTGAATTAAAAAAAATTCTAGAAATAGTTTATTTGAAACAAAAGATGGAGATGCTGGGGATCGAACCCAGGGCCTTTCACATGCAAAGCGAACGCTCTACCACTGAGCTACATCCCCGCGGTGACGCTGTCACCGACAGGTGTTTTTATTATTATACCAATGTATCCGAAGCGGCGTTTCGTTGTTTTGATCCAAGATATTAAAAAGATGGTGACTACTTTTTAAAGTTCTGAATTAAAAAAAAATTCTAGAAATAGTTTATTTGAAACAAAAGATGGAGATGCTGGGGATCGAACCCAGGGCCTTTCACATGCAAAGCGAACGCTCTACCACTGAGCTACATCCCCGCGGTGACGCTTTCACCGACAGGTGTTTTTATTATTATACCAATGCATCCGAAGCGGCGTTTCGTTGTTTTGATCCAAGATATTAAAAAGATGGTGACTACTTTTTAAAGTTCTGAATTAAAAAAAAATTCTAGAAATAATTTATTTGAAACAAAAGATGGAGATGCTGGGGATCGAACCCAGGGCCTTTCACATGCAAAGCGAACGCTCTACCACTGAGCTACATCCCCGCGGTGACGCTCTCACCGACAGGTGTTTTTATTATTATACCAATGCATCCGAAGCGGCGTTTCGTTGTTTTGATCCAAGATATTAAAAAGAAGGTGACTACTTTTTAAGTACTGAATTAAAAAAAAAAATTCTAGAAATAATTTATTTGAAACAAAAGATGGAGATGCTGGGGATCGAACCCAGGGCCTTTCACATGCAAAGCGAACGCTCTACCACTGAGCTACATCCCCGCGGTGACGCTCTCACCGACAGGTGTTTTTATTATTATACCAATGTATCCGAAGCGGCGTTTCGTTGTTTTGATCCAAGATATTAAAAAGATGGTGACTACTTTTTAAAGTTCTGAATTAAAAAAAAATTCTAGAAATAATTTATTTGAAACAAAAGATGGAGATGCTGGGGATCGAACCCAGGGCCTTTCACATGCAAAGCGAACGCTCTACCACTGAGCTACATCCCCGCGGTGACGCTGTCACCGACAGGTGTTTTTATTATTATACCAATGTACCGAAGCGGCGTTTCGTTGTTTTGATCCAAGATATTAAAAAGAAGGTGACTACTTTTTATAGTTCTGAATTAAAAAAATTCTAGAAATAGTTTATTTGAAACAAAAGATGGAGATGCTGGGGATCGAACCCAGGGCCTTTCACATGCAAAGCGAACGCTCTACCACTGAGCTACATCCCCGCGGTGACGCTGTCACCGACAGGTGTTTTTATTATTATACCAATGTATCCGAAGCGGCGTTTCGTTGTTTTGATCCAAGATATTAAAAAGATGGTGACTACTTTTTAAAGTTCTGAATTAAAAAAAATTCTAGAAATAGTTTATTTGAAACAAAAGATGGAGATGCTGGGGATCGAACCCAGGGCCTTTCACATGCAAAGCGAACGCTCTACCACTGAGCTACATCCCCGCGGTGACGCTCTCACCGACAGGTGTTTTTATTATTATACCAATGTATCCGAAGCGGCGTTTCGTTGTTTTGATCCGAGATATTAAAAAGAAGGTGACTCCTTTTTATAGTACTGAATTAAAAAAAAATCTAGAAATAGTTTATTTGAAACAAAAGATGGAGATGCTGGGGATCGAACCCAGGGCCTTTCACATGCAAAGCGAACGCTCTACCACTGAGCTACATCCCCGCGGTGACGCTCTCACCGACAGGTGTTTTTATTATTATACCAATGTATCCGAAGCGGCGTTTCGTTGTTTTGATCCGAGATATTAAAAAGAAGGTGACTCCTTTTTTATAGTACTGAATTAAAAAAAATTCTAGAAATAGTTTATTTGAAACAAAAGATGGAGATGCTGGGGATCGAACCCAGGGCCTTTCACATGCAAAGCGAACGCTCTACCACTGAGCTACATCCCCGCGGTGACGCTTTCACCGACAGGTGTTTTTATTATTATGCCAATGTATCCGAAGCGGCGTTTCGTTGTTTTGATCCGAGATATTAAAAAGAAGGTGACTCCTTTTTATAGTTCTGAATTAAAAAAAATTCTAGAAATAGTTTATTTGAAACAAAAGATGGAGATGCTGGGGATCGAACCCAGGGCCTTTCACATGCAAAGCGAACGCTCTACCACTGAGCTACATCCCCGCGGTGACGCTCTCACCGACAGGTGTTTTTATTATTATACCAATGTATCCGAAGCGGCGTTTCGTTGTTTTGATCCAAGATATTAAAAAGATGGTGACTACTTTTTATAGTTCTGAATTAAAAAAATTCTAGAAATAGTTTATTTGAAACAAAAGATGGAGATGCTGGGGATCGAACCCAGGGCCTTTCACATGCAAAGCGAACGCTCTACCACTGAGCTACATCCCCGCGGTGACGCTCTCACCGACAGGTGTTTTTATTATTATACCAATGCATCCGAAGCGGCGTTTCGTTGTTTAGATCCGAGATATTAAAAAGAAGGTGACTCCTTTTTATAGTACTGAATTAAAAAAATTCTAGAAATAGTTTATTTGAAACAAAAGATGGAGATGCTGGGGATCGAACCCAGGGCCTTTCACATGCAAAGCGAACGCTCTACCACTGAGCTACATCCCCGCGGTGACGCTGTCACCGACAGGTGTTTTTATTATTATGCCAATGTATCCGAAGCGGCGTTTCGTTGTTTTGATCCGAGATATTAAAAAGATGGTGACTCCTTTTTATAGTTCTGAATTAAAAAAAAATTCTAGAAATAGTTTATTTGAAACAAAAGATGGAGATGCTGGGGATCGAACCCAGGGCCTTTCACATGCAAAGCGAACGCTCTACCACTGAGCTACATCCCCGCGGTGACGCTCTCACCGACAGGTGTTTTTATTATTATACCAATGCATCCGAAGCGGCGTTTCGTTGTTTTGATCCGAGATATTAAAAAGAAGGTGACTCCTTTTTATAGTACTGAATTAAAAAAAAATTCTAGAAATAGTTTATTTGAAACAAAAGATGGAGATGCTGGGGATCGAACCCAGGGCCTTTCACATGCAAAGCGAACGCTCTACCACTGAGCTACATCCCCGCGGTGACGCTCTCACCGACAGGTGTTTTTATTATTATGCCAATGTATCCGAAGCGGCGTTTCGTTGTTTTGATCCGAGATATTAAAAAGAAGGTGACTCCTTTTTATAGTACTGAATTAAAAAAAAAAATTCTAGAAATAGTTTATTTGAAACAAAAGATGGAGATGCTGGGGATCGAACCCAGGGCCTTTCACATGCAAAGCGAACGCTCTACCACTGAGCTACATCCCCGCGGTGACGCTGTCACCGACAGGTGTTTTTATTATTATGCCAATGTATCCGAAGCGGCGTTTCGTTGTTTTGATCCAAGATATTAAAAAGATGGTGACTACTTTTTAAAGTTCTGAATTAAAAAAATTCTAGAAATAGTTTATTTGAAACAAAAGATGGAGATGCTGGGGATCGAACCCAGGGCCTTTCACATGCAAAGCGAACGCTCTACCACTGAGCTACATCCCCGCGGTGACGCTCTCACCGACAGGTGTTTTTATTATTATACCAATGTATCCGAAGCGGCGTTTCGTTGTTTTGATCCGAGATATTAAAAAGATGGTGACTCCTTTTTATAGTTCTGAATTAAAAAAAAAATTCTAGAAATAGTTTATTTGAAACAAAAGATGGAGATGCTGGGGATCGAACCCAGGGCCTTTCACATGCAAAGCGAACGCTCTACCACTGAGCTACATCCCCGCGGTGACGCTCTCACCGACAGGTGTTTTTATTATTATGCCAATGTATCCGAAGCGGCGTTTCGTTGTTTTGATCCGAGATATTAAAAAGAAGGTGACTCCTTTTTATAGTACTGAATTAAAAAAATTCTAGAAATAGTTTATTTGAAACAAAAGATGGAGATGCTGGGGATCGAACCCAGGGCCTTTCACATGCAAAGCGAACGCTCTACCACTGAGCTACATCCCCGCGGTGACGCTCTCACCGACAGGTGTTTTTATTATTATGCCAATGTATCCGAAGCGGCGTTTCGTTGTTTAGATCCGAGATATTAAAAAGAAGGTGACTCCTTTTTATAGTACTGAATTAAAAAAAAAATCTAGAAATAGTTTATTTGAAACAAAAGATGGAGATGCTGGGGATCGAACCCAGGGCCTTTCACATGCAAAGCGAACGCTCTACCACTGAGCTACATCCCCGCGCTGACGCTTTCACCGACAGGTGTTCTTATTATTATGCCAATGTACCGAAGCGGCGTTTCGTTATTTAGATCCGAGATATTAAAAAGAAGGTGACTCCTTTTTATAGTTCTGAATTAAAAAAATTCTAGAAATAGTTTATTTGAAAAAAAAGATGGAGATGCTGGGGATCGAACCCAGGGCCTTTCACATGCAAAGCGAACGCTCTACCACTGAGCTACATCCCCGCGGTGACGCTCTCACCGACAGGTGTTTTTATTATTATGCCAATGTATCCGAAGCGGCGTTTCGTTGTTTTGATCCGAGATATTAAAAAGAAGGTGACTCCTTTTTATAGTTCTGAATTAAAAAAATTCTAGAAATAGTTTATTTGAAACAAAAGATGGAGATGCTGGGGATCGAACCCAGGGCCTTTCACATGCAAAGCGAACGCTCTACCACTGAGCTACATCCCCGCGGTGACGCTTTCACCGACAGGTGTTTTTATTATTATGCCAATGTATCCGAAGCGGCGTTTCGTTGTTTTGATCCAAGATATTAAAAAGATGGTGACTACTTTTTAAAGTTCTGAATTAAAAAAAAAAATTCTAGAAATAGTTTATTTGAAACAAAAGATGGAGATGCTGGGGATCGAACCCAGGGCCTTTCACATGCAAAGCGAACGCTCTACCACTGAGCTACATCCCCGCGGTGACGCTCTCACCGACAGGTGTTTTTATTATTATGCCAATGCATGCGAAGCGGCGTTTCGTTGTTTAGATCCGAGATATTAAAAAGAAGGTGACTCCTTTTTATAGTACTGAATTAAAAAAATTCTAGAAATAGTTTATTTGAAACAAAAGATGGAGATGCTGGGGATCGAACCCAGGGCCTTTCACATGCAAAGCGAACGCTCTACCACTGAGCTACATCCCCGCGGTGACGCTCTCACCGACAGGTGTTTTTATTATTATGCCAATGTATCCGAAGCGGCGTTTCGTTGTTTAGATCCGAGATATTAAAAAGAAGGTGACTCCTTTTTATAGTACTGAATTAAAAAAATTCTAGAAATAGTTTATTTGAAACAAAAGATGGAGATGCTGGGGATCGAACCCAGGGCCTTTCACATGCAAAGCGAACGCTCTACCACTGAGCTACATCCCCGCGGTGACGCTTTCACCGACAGGTGTTTTTATTATTATGCCAATGTATCCGAAGCGGCGTTTCGTTGTTTTGATCCAAGATATTAAAAAGATGGTGACTACTTTTTAAAGTTCTGAATTAAAAAAATTCTAGAAATAGTTTATTTGAAACAAAAGATGGAGATGCTGGGGATCGAACCCAGGGCCTTTCACATGCAAAGCGAACGCTCTACCACTGAGCTACATCCCCGCGGTGACGCTCTCACCGACAGGTGTTTTTATTATTATACCAATGTATCCGAAGCGGCGTTTCGTTGTTTTGATCCGAGATATTAAAAAGAAGGTGACTCCTTTTTATAGTTCTGAATTAAAAAAAAAAATTCTAGAAATAGTTTATTTGAAACAAAAGATGGAGATGCTGGGGATCGAACCCAGGGCCTTTCACATGCAAAGCGAACGCTCTACCACTGAGCTACATCCCCGCGGTGACGCTGTCACCGACAGGTGTTTTTATTATTATACCAATGTATCCGAAGCGGCGTTTCGTTGTTTTGATCCAAGATATTAAAAAGATGGTGACTACTTTTTAAAGTTCTGAATTAAAAAAAAAAAAATCTAGAAATAGTTTATTTGAAACAAAAGATGGAGATGCTGGGGATCGAACCCAGGGCCTTTCACATGCAAAGCGAACGCTCTACCACTGAGCTACATCCCCGCGGTGACGCTCTCACCGACAGGTGTTTTTATTATTATACCAATGTATCCGAAGCGGCGTTTCGTTGTTTTGATCCAAGATATTAAAAAGATGGTGACTCTTTTTAAGTTCTGAATTAAAAAAATTCTAGAAATAGTTTATTTGAAACAAAAGATGGAGATGCTGGGGATCGAACCCAGGGCCTTTCACATGCAAAGAACGCTCTACCACTGAGCTAAACGCTGTCACCGACAGGTGTTTTTATTATTATACCAATGTATCCGAAGCGGCGTTTCGTTGTTTAGATCCGAGATATTAAAAAGAAGGTGACTCCTTTTTATAGTACTGAATTAAAAAAATTCTAGAAATAGTTTATTTGAAACAAAAGATGGAGATGCTGGGGATCGAACCCAGGGCCTTTCACATGCAAAGCGAACGCTCTACCACTGAGCTACATCCCCGCGGTGACGCTTTCACCGACAGGTGTTTTTATTATTATGCCAATGTACCGAAGCGGCGTTTCGTTGTTTTGATCCAAGATATTAAAAAGATGGTGACTACTTTTTAAAGTTCTGAATTAAAAAAAAATTCTAGAAATAGTTTATTTGAAACAAAAGATGGAGATGCTGGGGATCGAACCCAGGGCCTTTCACATGCAAAGCGAACGCTCTACCACTGAGCTACATCCCCGCGGTGACGCTGTCACCGACAGGTGTTTTTATTATTATGCCAATGTACCGAAGCGGCGTTTCGTTATTTAGATCCGAGATATTAAAAAGAAGGTGACTCCTTTTTATAGTACTGAATTAAAAAAATTCTAGAAATAGTTTATTTGAAACAAAAGATGGAGATGCTGGGGATCGAACCCAGGGCCTTTCACATGCAAAGCGAACGCTCTACCACTGAGCTACATCCCCGCGGTGACGCTTTCACCGACAGGTGTTTTTATTATTATGCCAATGTATCCGAAGCGGCGTTTCGTTGTTTTGATCCAAGATATTAAAAAGATGGTGACTACTTTTTAAAGTTCTGAATTAAAAAAAAAAAAATTCTAGAAATAGTTTATTTGAAACAAAAGATGGAGATGCTGGGGATCGAACCCAGGGCCTTTCACATGCAAAGCGAACGCTCTACCACTGAGCTACATCCCCGCGGTGACGCTCTCACCGACAGGTGTTTTTATTATTATACCAATGCATCCGAAGCGGCGTTTCGTTATTTAGATCCGAGATATTAAAAAGAAGGTGACTCCTTTTTATAGTACTGAATTAAAAAAAATTCTAGAAATAGTTTATTTGAAACAAAAGATGGAGATGCTGGGGATCGAACCCAGGGCCTTTCACATGCAAAGCGAACGCTCTACCACTGAGCTACATCCCCGCGGTGACGCTTTCACCGACAGGTGTTTTTATTATTATGCCAATGTATCCGAAGCGGCGTTTCGTTGTTTTGATCCGAAGATATTAAAAAGATGGTGACTCTTTTTATAGTTCTGAATTAAAAAAATTCTAGAAATAGTTTATTTGAAACAAAAAAGATGGAGATGCTGGGGATCGAACCCAGGGCCTTTCACATGCAAAGCGAACGCTCTACCACTGAGCTACATCCCCGCGGTGACGCTCTCACCGACAGGTGTTTTTATTATTATACCAATGTATCCGAAGCGGCGTTTCGTTGTTTAGATCCGAGATATTAAAAAGAAGGTGACTCCTTTTTATAGTACTGAATTAAAAAAATTCTAGAAATAGTTTATTTGAAACAAAAGATGGAGATGCTGGGGATCGAACCCAGGGCCTTTCACATGCAAAGCGAACGCTCTACCACTGAGCTACATCCCCGCGGTGACGCTGTCACCGACAGGTGTTTTTATTATTATGCCAATGTATCCGAAGCGGCGTTTCGTTGTTTTGATCCGAGATATTAAAAAGAAGGTGACTCCTTTTTATAGTTCTGAATTAAAAAAATTCTAGAAATAGTTTATTTGAAACAAAAGATGGAGATGCTGGGGATCGAACCCAGGGCCTTTCACATGCAAAGCGAACGCTCTACCACTGAGCTACATCCCCGCGGTGACGCTCTCACCGACAGGTGTTTTTATTATTATGCCAATGTATCCGAAGCGGCGTTTCGTTGTTTTGATCCAAGATATTAAAAAGATGGTGACTACTTTTTAAAGTTCTGAATTAAAAAAAAAAATCTAGAAATAGTTTATTTGAAACAAAAGATGGAGATGCTGGGGATCGAACCCAGGGCCTTTCACATGCAAAGCGAACGCTCTACCACTGAGCTACATCCCCGCGGTGACGCTCTCACCGACAGGTTTTTTATTATTATGCCAATGTATCCGAAGCGGCGTTTCGTTGTTTTGATCCGAGATATTAAAAAGATGGTGACTCCTTTTTATAGTTCTGAATTAAAAAAAAATTCTAGAAATAGTTTATTTGAAACAAAAGATGGAGATGCTGGGGATCGAACCCAGGGCCTTTCACATGCAAAGCGAACGCTCTACCACTGAGCTACATCCCCGCGGTGACGCTCTCACCGACAGGTGTTTTTATTATTATGCCAATGTATCCGAAGCGGCGTTTCGTTGTTTAGATCCGAGATATTAAAAAGAAGGTGACTCCTTTTTATAGTACTGAATTAAAAAAAATTCTAGAAATAGTTTATTTGAAACAAAAGATGGAGATGCTGGGGATCGAACCCAGGGCCTTTCACATGCAAAGCGAACGCTCTACCACTGAGCTACATCCCCGCGGTGACGCTGTCACCGACAGGTGTTTTTATTATTATGCCAATGTATCCGAAGCGGCGTTTCGTTGTTTAGATCCGAGATATTAAAAAGAAGGTGACTCCTTTTTATAGTACTGAATTAAAAAAAAATTCTAGAAATAGTTTATTTGAAACAAAAGATGGAGATGCTGGGGATCGAACCCAGGGCCTTTCACATGCAAAGCGAACGCTCTACCACTGAGCTACATCCCCGCGGTGACGCTTTCACCGACAGGTGTTTTTATTATTATGCCAATGTATCCGAAGCGGCGTTTCGTTGTTTTGATCCAAGATATTAAAAAGATGGTGACTACTTTTTAAGTTCTGAATTAAAAAAAAATCTAGAAATAGTTTATTTGAAACAAAAGATGGAGATGCTGGGGATCGAACCCAGGGCCTTTCACATGCAAAGCGAACGCTCTACCACTGAGCTACATCCCCGCGGTGACGCTCTCACCGACAGGTGTTTTTATTATTATACCAATGTATCCGAAGCGGCGTTTCGTTGTTTTGATCCGAGATATTAAAAAGAAGGTGACTCCTTTTTATAGTTCTGAATTAAAAAAATTCTAGAAATAGTTTATTTGAAACAAAAGATGGAGATGCTGGGGATCGAACCCAGGGCCTTTCACATGCAAAGCGAACGCTCTACCACTGAGCTACATCCCCGCGGTGACGCTCTCACCGACAGGTGTTTTTATTATTATGCCAATGTATCCGAAGCGGCGTTTCGTTGTTTTGATCCAAGATATTAAAAAGATGGTGACTACTTTTTAAAGTTCTGAATTAAAAAAAAAAAAAAAGAAATAGTTTATTTGAAACAAAAGATGGAGATGCTGGGGATCGAACCCAGGGCCTTTCACATGCAAAGCGAACGCTCTACCACTGAGCTACATCCCCGCGGTGACGCTCTCACCGACAGGTGTTTTTATTATTATGCCAATGTATCCGAAGCGGCGTTTCGTTGTTTTGATCCGAGATATTAAAAAGATGGTGACTCCTTTTTATAGTTCTGAATTAAAAAAAAATTCTAGAAATAGTTTATTTGAAAAAAGATGGAGATGCTGGGGATCGAACCCAGGGCCTTTCACATGCAAAGCGAACGCTCTACCACTGAGCTACATCCCCGCGGTGACGCTCTCACCGACAGGTGTTTTTATTATTATACCAATGTATCCGAAGCGGCGTTTCGTTGTTTTGATCCGAGATATTAAAAAGAAGGTGACTCCTTTTTATAGTACTGAATTAAAAAAAAATTCTAGAAATAGTTTATTTGAAACAAAAGATGGAGATGCTGGGGATCGAACCCAGGGCCTTTCACATGCAAAGCGAACGCTCTACCACTGAGCTACATCCCCGCGGTGACGCTTTCACCGACAGGTGTTTTTATTATTATGCCAATGTATCCGAAGCGGCGTTTCGTTGTTTTGATCCAAGATATTAAAAAGATGGTGACTACTTTTTAAAGTTCTGAATTAAAAAAAAATTCTAGAAATAGTTTATTTGAAACAAAAGATGGAGATGCTGGGGATCGAACCCAGGGCCTTTCACATGCAAAGCGAACGCTCTACCACTGAGCTACATCCCCGCGGTGACGCTCTCACCGACAGGTGTTTTTATTATTATACCAATGCATCCGAAGCGGCGTTTCGTTGTTTAGATCCGAGATATTAAAAAGAAGGTGACTCCTTTTTATAGTACTGAATTAAAAAAAAATTCTAGAAATAGTTTATTTGAAACAAAAGATGGAGATGCTGGGGATCGAACCCAGGGCCTTTCACATGCAAAGCGAACGCTCTACCACTGAGCTACATCCCCGCGGTGACGCTGTCACCGACAGGTGTTTTTATTATTATACCAATGTACCCGAAGCGGCGTTTCGTTGTTTAGATCCGAGATATTAAAAAGAAAGTGACTCCTTTTTATAGTACTGAATTAAAAAAATTCTAGAAATAGTTTATTTGAAACAAAAGATGGAGATGCTGGGGATCGAACCCAGGGCCTTTCACATGCAAAGCGAACGCTCTACCACTGAGCTACATCCCCGCGGTGACGCTTTCACCGACAGGTGTTTTTATTATTATACCAATGTACCCGAAGCGGCTTTTCGTTGTTTTGATCCAAGATATTAAAAAGATGGTGACTACTTTTTAAAGTTCTGAATTAAAAAAAAAATCTAGAAATAATTTATTTGAAACAAAAGATGGAGATGCTGGGGATCGAACCCAGGGCCTTTCACATGCAAAGCGAACGCTCTACCACTGAGCTACATCCCCGCGGTGACGCTCTCACCGACAGGTGTTTTTATTATTATACCAATGCATCCGAAGCGGCGTTTCGTTGTTTTTAGATCCGAGATATTAAAAAGAAGGTGACTCCTTTTTATAGTACTGAATTAAAAAAAATTCTAGAAATAGTTTATTTGAAACAAAAGATGGAGATGCTGGGGATCGAACCCAGGGCCTTTCACATGCAAAGCGAACGCTCTACCACTGAGCTACATCCCCGCGGTGACGCTTTCACCGACAGGTGTTTTTATTATTATGCCAATGTATCGAAGCGGCGTTTCGTTGTTTTGATCCGAGATATTAAAAAGATGGTGACTCCTTTTTATAGTTCTGAATTAAAAAAAAATTCTAGAAATAGTTTATTTGAAACAAAAGATGGAGATGCTGGGGATCGAACCCAGGGCCTTTCACATGCAAAGCGAACGCTCTACCACTGAGCTACATCCCCGCGGTGACGCTCTCACCGACAGGTGTTTTTATTATTATACCAATGCATCCGAAGCGGCGTTTCGTTGATTTGATCCAAGATATTAAAAAGAAGGTGACTCCTTTTTATAGTACTGAATTAAAAAAAAATTCTAGAAATAGTTTATTTGAAACAAAAGATGGAGATGCTGGGGATCGAACCCAGGGCCTTTCACATGCAAAGCGAACGCTCTACCACTGAGCTACATCCCCGCGGTGACGCTGTCACCGACAGGTGTTTTTATTATTATGCCAATGTACCCGAAGCGGCCTTTCGTTGTTTTGATCCGAGATATTAAAAAGAAGGTGACTCCTTTTTATAGTTCTGAATTAAAAAAATTCTAGAAATAGTTTATTTGAAACAAAAGATGGAGATGCTGGGGATCGAACCCAGGGCCTTTCACATGCAAAGCGAACGCTCTACCACTGAGCTACATCCCCGCGGTGACGCTCTCACCGACAGGTGTTTTTATTATTATACCAATGTATCCGAAGCGGCGTTTCGTTGTTTTGATCCAAGATATTAAAAAGATGGTGACTACTTTTTAAGTTCTGAATTAAAAAAAAATTCTAGAAATAGTTTATTTGAAACAAAAGATGGAGATGCTGGGGATCGAACCCAGGGCCTTTCACATGCAAAGCGAACGCTCTACCACTGAGCTACATCCCCGCGGTGACGCTCTCACCGACAGGTGTTTTTATTATTATACCAATGTATCCGAAGCGGCGTTTCGTTGTTTTGATCCAAGATATTAAAAAGATGGTGACTCCTTTTTATAGTACTGAATTAAAAAAATTCTAGAAATAGTTTATTTGAAACAAAAGATGGAGATGCTGGGGATCGAACCCAGGGCCTTTCACATGCAAAGCGAACGCTCTACCACTGAGCTACATCCCCGCGGTGACGCTCTCACCGACAGGTGTTTTTATTATTATGCCAATGTATCCGAAGCGGCGTTTCGTTGTTTAGATCCGAGATATTAAAAAGAATGGTGACTCCTTTTTATAGTACTGAATTAAAAAAAATTCTAGAAATAGTTTATTTGAAACAAAAGATGGAGATGCTGGGGATCGAACCCAGGGCCTTTCACATGCAAAGCGAACGCTCTACCACTGAGCTACATCCCCGCGGTGACGCTCTCACCGACAGGTGTTTTTATTATTATGCCAATGTATCCGAAGCGGCGTTTCGTTGTTTTGATCCGAGATATTAAAAAGAAGGTGACTCCTTTTTATAGTTCTGAATTAAAAAAATTCTAGAAATAGTTTATTTGAAACAAAAGATGGAGATGCTGGGGATCGAACCCAGGGCCTTTCACATGCAAAGCGAACGCTCTACCACTGAGCTACATCCCCGCGGTGACGCTCTCACCGACAGGTGTTTTTATTATTATGCCAATGTACCCGAAGCGGCCTTTCGTTGTTTTGATCCGAGATATTAAAAAGAAGGTGACTCCTTTTTATAGTTCTGAATTAAAAAAAAATTCTAGAAATAGTTTATTTGAAACAAAAGATGGAGATGCTGGGGATCGAACCCAGGGCCTTTCACATGCAAAGCGAACGCTCTACCACTGAGCTACATCCCCGCGGTGACGCTTTCACCGACAGGTGTTTTTATTATTATGCCAATGTATCCGAAGCGGCGTTTCGTTGTTTTGATCCAAGATATTAAAAAGATGGTGACTACTTTTTAAAGTTCTGAATTAAAAAAAAATTCTAGAAATAGTTTATTTGAAACAAAAGATGGAGATGCTGGGGATCGAACCCAGGGCCTTTCACATGCAAAGCGAACGCTTACCACTGAGCTACATCCCCGCGGTGACGCTCTCACCGACAGGTGTTTTTATTATTATACCAATGCATCCGAAGCGGCGTTTCGTTGTTTAGATCCGAGATATTAAAAAGAAGGTGACTCCTTTTTATAGTACTGAATTAAAAAAATTCTAGAAATAGTTTATTTGAAACAAAAGATGGAGATGCTGGGGATCGAACCCAGGGCCTTTCACATGCAAAGCGAACGCTCTACCACTGAGCTACATCCCCGCGGTGACGCTGTCACCGACAGGTGTTTTTATTATTATACCAATGTATCCGAAGCGGCGTTTCGTTATTTAGATCCGAGATATTAAAAAGAAGGTGACTCCTTTTTATAGTACTGAATTAAAAAAATTCTAGAAATAGTTTATTTGAAACAAAAGATGGAGATGCTGGGGATCGAACCCAGGGCCTTTCACATGCAAAGCGAACGCTCTACCACTGAGCTACATCCCCGCGGTGACGCTTTCACCGACATGTGTTTTTATTATTATGCCAATGTATCCGAAGCGGCGTTTCGTTGTTTTGATCCAAGATATTAAAAAGATGGTGACTACTTTTTAAAGTTCTGAATTAAAAAAAAATTCTAGAAATAGTTTATTTGAAACAAAAGATGGAGATGCTGGGGATCGAACCCAGGGCCTTTCACATGCAAAGCGAACGCTCTACCACTGAGCTACATCCCCGCGGTGACGCTCTCACCGACAGGTGTTTTTATTATTATACCAATGCATCCGAAGCGGCGTTTCGTTGTTTAGATCCGAGATATTAAAAAGAAGGTGACTCCTTTTTATAGTACTGAATTAAAAAAATTCTAGAAATAGTTTATTTGAAACAAAAGATGGAGATGCTGGGGATCGAACCCAGGGCCTTTCACATGCAAAGCGAACGCTCTACCACTGAGCTACATCCCCGCGGTGACGCTCTCACCGACAGGTGTTTTTATTATTATACCAATGTATCCGAAGCGTGTTTCGTTGTTTAGATCCGAGATATTAAAAAGAAGGTGACTCCTTTTTATAGTACTGAATTAAAAAAAAATTCTAGAAATAGTTTATTTGAAACAAAAGATGGAGATGCTGGGGATCGAACCCAGGGCCTTTCACATGCAAAGCGAACGCTCTACCACTGAGCTACATCCCCGCGGTGACGCTCTCACCGACAGGTGTTTTTATTATTATACCAATGTATCCGAAGCGCGTTTCGTTGTTTTGATCCAAGATATTAAAAAGATGGTACAGAATTAAAAAAAAATTCTAGAAATAATTTATTTGAAACAAAAGTTGGAGATGCTGGGGATCGAACCCAGGGCCTTTCACATGCAAAGCGAACGCTCTACCACTGAGCTACATCCCCGCGGTGACGCTGTCACCGACATATGTTTTTATTATTATACCAATGCATCCGAAGCGGCGTTTCGTTGTTTTGATCCGAAATAATAATTTAATGCAAATGCATATTAACTCTATTCGATTACTTCTCATCGAAATAAATATTTTATTTTTTCAGAAACTTGTGAACATCGAAAATATAATTATTTCATATTATGTATTATATTAAATCCTATTCATCTAAATTAAAAATTTTTAAAGAAATGTATCTGTGTATAGCTATGGGCTATCAAATTACTATTTGATGAATAAAATAATAAGTTGATCGCCCATGTCTACATACAGATATATTTTTTTTTAATTTAAAAAATAAATTTTTTTTTAAAAGATTCTTTATTTTTATTTAACAGGAATTTTCTGGAAAAGAGAAATAAATATTTAATTAGGAAGATTCAACTACTGTTCTATTATGAATTATTAAATTATCGTTATTTTTATGTAACTTAACAGAAATAAAAAATATAAATTTCTTCTCAAATTATAAAAACTGAAGTATTTTGACTTTTATAATTTAGTTATAAGAAATTTTAAAAGCTGATGGATAATGCATTGGTTGTTTAAACTGTAGCAGCTTGATTCAAGACCTTATAATCGCTAAATGGTAATTATCTCCTGTGTGCTGAGAAGGGACGTCATACGTAAGTAAAACTTTATGAAATATGGCACTGATCTAACCTCCCTCCCTCCCCCTTATCTGACCCCCGCCCCCCAAGACACGTTTGCATGCTTGCAACAGTTCAGCACGCTAAGCAATTTTATGTGTGTATGGTAATATTTGTTTTTGCAGATTGATCAATAGGTTATGTAGCTCAGTGGTAAAAAAAAGCGCCTGGGTTCAAGCTCGCTGTGGGTTCTGTCCCCAGCAACTGCATCTGTAAATTTTTTTTATGGTGTATTGACTCCTAAGGACGTTCTTTCCAAATTGCTGTGACAAAAGTTATTGCAATACAGTGTTGCAGTTGCATGTCAACCATAGTTTATTTAAGCAAAACCATATCTGCTATTCATTGGCTAATAACTTAAATTCACATAGCGTGGAAATAGAAAACTTAACAACCTAGTCACTGCTTACGTAAAAGTACGTGCTTTTAATGACGGCAGAGCTAATATTAAATCATTTGATTTTTATTAATATTACTTATTATAACATGCATATAAAAGTAACTACATCTCTCGTAATTTTAAAATGACTATTTTCGAAATTTAATATATATATATATATCACTTTAAATTAACAATGTCAGATTTGTTTAATAGTAGTTAAAAAAATACCTATCATCTACAAAAATTATATTTTCAAATGCAAGTACACTAATCACCTTTACAATAATAATTATCAATAATAATACTTATTATTATTTTAGAATGACAGTTATCTTTATTTTATAATTCGTATTGCTTTCAAGGTATCATTTGCCAGTTATTTTATTGCATTATTTTCCATATAAATGATTTTAGTATATGAGTCAGATAATTTCTTTCTAGTTACCAAAATTTGTAATTTACTGAACTCTGTTCTGTTTATTTCTTTGGGTTTTGACAGAAGAAAAGTAAAACAATTTTTTTAAACAAACACAAGAGTACCAAACATAATCAGAAGTCAAATCTCGTGGACGCCATTTTTGACCAACTGTTATTCACAGCCAGAGATAACGTGGCTTGTTTCTCGCCGTCATACGGAGACAATCGGAGCGAGATCAACTCGCTAATCTTGTACTCTCGTCTGAATGCCGTTTTATGTATGCCAAGAGCAGCCCACCGACGCTCGATGAAGGGAAGATACTGCTCTCCGTTAGAACTTATAAATGTCTCGCATTTGTGTGTTCGATGAGAGAAGTCAGCTAAACACCCATCAGGTAAACGAAATATCAATGTGAGATGTTTTATATTCGTTGTCACACAATCGCCGTTGAGTTTCCTTGTTCCTGAAATTAAGGACAGCAACGGACGCCGTCAGCAGGTTCGAACCAAAGTCCTCCTACAAACAATTTTAACATGTTACATTGGGTCACTAGTCAGTTCGGACGAATAAAAATGAAATATTGATTATAATTTATCAATATTGCTCAGTATTGCGAATATTGATTATAATTTATCAGTATTGCTCAGTATTGTGAATATTGATTATAATTTATCAGTATTGCGAATATTGATTATAATTTATCAGTATTGCTCAGTATTGTGAATATTGATTATAATTTATCAGTATTGCTCAGTATTGCGAATATTGATTATAATGTATCAGTATTGCGAATATTGATTATAATTTATCAGTATTGGGAATATTGATTATAATTTATCATTATCATTTTTTTATATATTTTAAACATACTGTTAAAAACTCATAAAATATATTTTATTTGTTTTGTTTTATATACCAAAAGCATTTGAGCTCAAATACAAAAGACCAATTCTCCTCCAAATAATTATTATTTATTACTATTCAATATATTTATTTCCTCTATTCACAATTTAATGTACTTTTCAGTTATAATGGTATATAATCTACAATGTAAATCATCTATAACTCTGGACAAACAAGATTAATAATAATCTATTATCAATCTTGCTTGTCCATGATTAATAGTAATGTATTATCTATAACTCTCGACAAACAATTTTACTCTGAATTATCGTTTTAATTTATTCTTTTTCAATAATATCGTCTCGTACAGCTAATATATGAAACGAAATTATCTCCAAGTGTGACTTTATCACTGTAGCGGTGAAAACGTGTGACAAATCTAAAGTTATTCAGGACACGTTTGCATGCTTGCACAGTTCAGCAATTTTATATGTGTATCGTAATATTTGTTTTTGCAGATTGGTCAACAGGGGATGTTTGGTAGAGCGTTCACTTTGCATGTCCCTGGGTTCTGAAAATGCAAGTGAAAGTTATTCGTTTGCATGCGCAACAGTCAGCACGCTAATTTTATATGATCGTAATAGTTGTTTTTGCAGATTGGTCAAAATTATCTCAGTGGTAGAGCGTTCGTTTGCATGAAAGGCCCTGGGCTCTGAAAATCAAGTGAAAGTTATTCAGGACACGTTTGCATGCTTGCAAAGTTCACACGCTGTTTTATATGTGTATCAAATATTTAATTTTGCAGATTGGTCAACAGGGGATGTAGCTCAGTGGTAGAGCGTTCGCTTTGCATGTGAAAGGCCCTGGGTTCTGAAAATGCAAGTGAAAGTTATTCAGGACACGTTTGCATGCTTGCAACAGTTCAGCACGCTAAGCAATTTTATATGTGTATCGTAATATTTGTTTTTGCAGATTGGTCAACAGGGGATGTAGCTCAGTGGTAGAGCGTTCGCTTTGCATGCTTGCATTCAGCTGAAAGGTAATAGTTGTTTTTGCAGATTGGTCAACAGGGGATCCATCAGTAAGGCCCTTTTTTTTTTTTTGCATGCTTGCATGTTGTTTTATTGAAAGTTTTCAGTAAATCTTTTGATTTTTTTTTTTTTTTTTTACAAATTTCCTAAGAGGAACTCTTACTTCCTCTCACGTGAAAAATACTTTCTTAAAAATTAGTTTACAAAATTCCAATTGCAGTTACATGAGAGGAAAACAAGGAAAAAAATCATACCAACAATCTAAACCCAGATTAATCTTGCATTTTAGGATATCAAATCTTATTTCAAAAGAGGACCATTAAAAAAATATCATTTCAAAAGCTGCGCTTTCATATCCTATTTAATGAGATATAGCAATGAAGAAATGCTTTAAAGTAAAAAAAAATATTTGCATTTAAAAGTAGATTTTCAAAAATAAATTATTTTCAAAAGATCTAAATTAGACTTCATATGTATCTAAAAAAGTTATTTGAATTTGAAGGACATTTTTCAAAAATAACTGATTCTCAAAAGGTCTTCATTTTACTTCATATGTATCTAAAAAAATACGTTTTTAAAGGGGTTTTTCAAAAATAAAATAGGTCTCAAGTTCTCAAAAGTTCATAATTTTGCTTCATATATAACTAAAAAATTATTTGCTTCTCAATATCGTTTTCCAAAAAAAATTTATAATAATTTTCATTAAGTCGTAATTTTACTAAGTATATAACTAAAAAAATATTTGCATTTAAAGACCGTTTTACAGAAATAAAATAATTCTGAAAAAGTCTTAGTTTTGCTTCATATATAACATTAAGAACTCTATTCAATTTCAGAAAACTTTCTACATTAGAAAAAATTTATAAAATAATATATATATATAATTTATAATTTATAATTATTATTAATAAAATAACTAATTTATAATATTTATTATTTTAATTATTAAATATTAAATTCATGTACTTTTCTATATTAGAAAATTTCTATATTAGATAAAAATTTATTTTATTGAATCTTCAGTGGTTTATTAGGTTAGAGAGGAAATTTTGTTTTCAATAATTTTCCATATATGCAGTAAAGTTTCTTTTTGTTAACTTTACAGTAGGTCTAGGAGTTGCGGATTATCAAGTTGCATTAAGAAGCAACAATATCCTAACGATTCCCTCTATACATGAGTAGATTACTCGTATGATGTCTTCCCTGCACTGCAGGACACTGAGGATTAGACACGCTGTTTAATAGTTAAGTAACCTTCTATTAATAATACATACTAGTTTTACACACTACTATATACATCGCTAGCTTTGAAAAAAAAATTGACTTTGTGACAGTTGCGATATAATGTCAGACAAATAGATCGTTTGGTTTCATTTCAGTTTCCAAGTTTCTTCCATGTAAATATGTAGAAGTTAGCTTTTCTGGAAATCCTTTCTCCATCATACAGAACAAGATTTGTACCCCTGGGTTCCAAATTTCTCTCATGCAATGGTATAGAAGTTACTAAAGGAAGTTACCTAAAAGTCTTTTTAAAGATTCTTTTCACCATCATAATATCATATTCTTTTCACCGTTCAGAAGAATCTTTCCAAAACTAGACTTAAACTCCGTATCTCCACGTTTTTCAGGTGTAAATGTGTAAAAGTTACCTTAAAAGTCTTTCTGGAAGTTTTCCACCATCATACAGAACAAGGTTGGCACCCGGGTTTCCAAATTTCTCCCATGCAAATGAGTAGAAGTTACCTTAAAAGTCTTTCTGGAAGACTTTTCAACATCATACAGAAAAGGTTTGACCTCCTGGGTTCCTAATTTTCCCATGCAAATGTGAAGTTACTTTAAAAGTCCTTCTGGAAGATTCTTTCTACCACCATATGGAGTAAGGTTTGACCTCTTCGGTTCCGAATGAATAAAAATTACCTTAAAAACCTTTCTGGAAGATTTTTCTCACCATCATATAGAAGCTTGACATTGAAGCTATCATTTTGACAGCTTGAATTACAAATTACTTACATATGACATGCAAATGTATAGCAAATTGCCTTAAAAGTCTTTATATTAGTTAATTTCTATGACCATACTGAACAAGGGTGATCCCCCAGGGGGGGTTTGGTTTGTCGTTCTATGGTAAGACCTACAATTTAACGGGGATTCCGAACCATTCACAAATATTCATGCCATTCATGGATTCTAACCTGAAGCCCTTTGTACCAAAGGCCAGAGCGCGAGCCAATTGGCCATCAGGCAGCTCACCAGTGTGGTGTTGCCCCTATAAAGTGATCAACAATTTTAAAAATAGATCAATTATCCGCTTTCTCTAACAACCGGAAATATGATTGCTTTCAAAGTGCAGGTAAAAGTTTTCCTTAATTCAGATGAATTAGTAATAATCATCATAAAATATGTATTTGTAAGGTTTCTCAAAATAATTGCAGCTAAATAAATTATCTAAATAAAAAAAAACTCTTTCTTAAAAAATAAATTAGCTTTGAAGGTTTTTCCAAACATCATTTACAATAGCAGGGTCAATCTCGATCGAAATCTTTAATTTTTTCTTCCAGAAAATACTATCAGAGTATGAAAGATAAATCTTGTTTTCCTCGTTTGAAGGTCGTTGAAATATCTGATGAGAAAACGGGATACAGTATTGATATCCTACAGATCACCCCTTGCAGAACTATCAAAGGATGACCTTGAATAGAGCCATGATATTTCACAGGAAGTCGATAGAAAATAGGTTCCAGCATTAACATAATACGGGTTTTGTAAGGTTAAATCTGAAGAGATAACTCCTTCAAGGCTACTGTGGTGCCTATACTTAAAATGCATTCACACAGACGAAGAGCCAATCGAAAACATTGGTTTTCCGTAAGCTGCATTCATCTTAAATTTCAACCAATCCCTTACTTCAGAAGATTTTCTTAAATAACCAATAGGAAATAGATTTAGATAGCCAATAGGAAATAAATATAACATAATGTCGACAATAATTGTCTTAATATAACCACCACGTTCAAAATCAAAGTTTTTAAATGATGCTTATGGAAAATATTTTGATGCCATTATTAAATTAGGTTATAAAACATTGATAGAAGTAAATATATGCATGAATATTTTTCGTTAAAATTTGGCCAAATAAATGCATGACAATAAAATGTATTTGTTTACTTTACGTACGTACCATACACTTATATAAAACAATAATATATGTTGCTGTTGTTCTGATACATCTGCAATACAGACAGTTAATCTTTATGCCATAAGCAAAGGCTGCACCGCTATTATTCATTGAGCACTACCCAGGGGGCGTGTGTAGCTTGAAGATATGTTACGGACGCGAGTAATACAACTCCCACAATGCTCTACGATCCTATTAGACCGGGATGTACCGTTTTAAAGTGAATTCCGAACTATTGGAAATATCAATGGCACCACCGGAATTCGAACCCGAAACCTGCGGTACCGAGCATATGAAACAAATTGCACTTGCTTTATGTAAAGAACTAAAAGATTGGCACTTTATAAAGTCTAGCTGAGTTACAGACAATCGAGTTATTTAGAAAAAAAAATCCCAAAAAGGTAATGTTTTTAACAAAAGTGACAATAATTCCTCGTTAAATGAATATATTAAAAGTCATACATAACATCAATAAAAACATAGAATTAAAATAACATTTTTCTTCTTTCTTCTTCAGTGTCACAACAGCCCCATGGTGAACCTCCAAATTTCGTGACAAGAGACGTCTTTTAGGTTTTCTTTTAAGTGAGTAGGTTTGTCACGAACGCCTTTTACAGTCATAGTAGACCGGAACCTACGGTTTAAAGTGGATTCCGAATCACTACCAGCGCCCACGGCATCACCGTTACTCGAAGTCGAAAGCTGTGCCATCGAACGCCAGAACGCTTATCACTCGGCCATCAGGATCCTAAAATATCATTAGATTCCAAAAATAATTCGTTTGAAAGTTTTGTTGTTGTTTCTTATCCCCACTTGGTAGACATTTAAACCAAGCCGTATGGACTCATGGTTGAAGTGAAGGGGGGCAGCTTCTGTTGTGATGGCACGCTATAGGTAGAAGTCTGACTGGGCTCCATGACGCTCTACAGTCATATGAGACCGGGACCTACGGCTTAAAGTAGATTCTGAACCACAACAAGCAACCACCTAGCACCGCATGGGTGTAGCTACTAATGATATTTGTCCTCTGTGCTCGTCGGATGAAGCCATGGACTTTTTTACATTTGACAACATGCACTGCACTTAATTTTAACACGTTCAATTCTGACAGCTGTACCAGGGTTAAATTTTATTGGGCTGCTAGAGTTCTTATGGCGGATATCGCTGCAGTTTGATGTAGGGGAAAAATACAAACATCCATGGGTATACTTGCTTATTTGTGTATAAAATTTTATAATGTTCACTTGTGTACAAATTGTCGTAACATTCATTTGTGTACAAATTGTCGTAACATTCATTTGTGTACAAATTGTCGTAACATTCATTTGTGTACAAATTGTCGTAACATTCATTTGTGTACAAATTGTCGTAACATTCATTTGTGTACAAATTGTCGTAACATTCATTTGTGTACAAATTGTCGTAACATTCATTTGTGTACAAATTGTTGTAACTTTCATTTGTGTACAAATTGTCGTAACATTCATTTGTGTACAAATTGTCGTAACTTTCATTTGTGTACAAATTGTCGTAACTTTCATTTGTGTACAAATTGTCGTAACATTCATTTGTGTACAAATTGTCGTAACATTCATTTGTGTACAAATTGTTGTAACTTTCATTTGTGTACAAATTGTCGTAACATTCATTTGTGTACAAATTGTCGTAACTTTCATTTGTGTACAAATTGTCGTAACATTCATTTGTGTACAAAAAAGTGCATTACAAAAAATCAAGTTCGATAAAATCGTTCTTATAAATAGTTCAATTATATACAAAATGTTGTAATGTTAATTTGTATACAAAAAGTGGTAACGTACATTTCGATACAAAAAGTTGCAATGTTCATTTGCTTATATTAAGTTAAAAACGTTGTGACGCTCAATTGTGTACAAAAACTGTAAAGCTTATTTGTGTACAAAAAAATTGTAATGTTCATTTGTTTATGTTAAATTACAAAGTTAATTTATGTATAAAAAAATTTTAACGTTCAGTTGTGTACATAAATTTATCAAAATCAAATCAGCATTTGAAATTAAATTTGAATGCTATCTGTGACTTGTCAATTGCAAATATTTTTTTCTAGTTTTAAATGAGCAATATTATTCAATGAAGTATAGTTTTGCGATCCGTATCGAATATGATAATCCTTCTTTTTATTTATTTAAATCTTTAATCTTGTTTAATAAAAAATTTATTGAAGAGATGATATAAATGATTTATAAATAAATATTCATGGACAGAGTTCTCTTCCTGACAGGAAAAAGGCCCCCATCATCTGGTGGTGTTATTTCCGAAGGATCTATCTCATTGGCGATGTGCTTCGCTAACGTTAAACCTCATTAAATCTCTGCTGAAGTTTTTAATTCTACGCGGTAGTGCACACAGATAATGAGCTGACGTCCGCTCACTGGTCAGGTCACTTTTTATGCCTGTTCTCGGCCTTGCTTCGCTCCTTAATGCAGCCTTAAACAAAGAAGCAAATCACAATCGTCAATTAAAAATTAGGTGCATTACAAAAAATTTTCATTATGTAAATGAATTAAAATTAACTGATTAATAATAAATGCAAGACAAAACGCAGATTTCAAGACAGATTGTTTTCTTTTTTACAGGGCAGAGTTGGTACTATGCACGCAACGCTCTTACAGTTTTAGTAGTCCGGGACCTACGGCTTAAAGTGGATTTTCAACCACTGCAAACATCCATGCCACTGCCAGGACTCAACCCGAAAAACTGTGGCACGAGTTCTAGTCCCTCGGCCATAAGAACCTTTACACTAACACTGTCTAACTTAAAATATCTTTTTATTATCTAATATTGCATATCTTATATTTGACTAGCTCTTTGGCGCTCGGTGCCACAGGTTTCGGGTTTGAGACCCAGTGGTGCCATGGATGTTTATAGTGGTTCAAAATCCCCTTTAAACCGTAGGTCCCAGTCTAACATGACTGTAGAGCATTGGGCGTAGGATTAACAGCCTTATCCCATAAAAAGAAAATATCTCCTGTCTTGAAATCTGCCTGTAGACAGACAGCCTTGGCCCACCATGGGGCTGTTGCGCCAATAATGATGATGATGTATTTAAAAGAAATTTCGCTTACATTTAATTTATGTTTCTAATAATACGTTATTCATTTAATTTAAAATACTTAATGCGTTTTATTTATTTTTTAGCTATATTTTTTCCATTTTTTTGTATTTTTTCCACTTAAAAATGCCCCAGGAAAATATTTGTTATCGGATTGATAACTACCAGTCGGGTCACTTCTTATGCAAAATGATTAAGTTTCTGTTCCCGAATAGACCTTGCTTCGATCTTTAATGCAGTCTTAAACAAAGAAGCAAATCACAATCGTCAATTAAAAATTAGGTGCGTTGAAAAAAAGTTTTTCATTCTGTAAATAAGTTAAAATTAGCTGATTAATAATAAATGCAAGTAAGAAAATTTATTTTAATTAATTTATTAAAAGTTAAATTTTTTTTTCAAGTAGAGAAAATAAAAAAAAAAAGGTTTTCTGTATAATTTGCCTAAAAAGCATGTTTGACATTATTGGCACAATATTTTCAGATGATTTAAAAACAATCGATTAATTATTTTGCAGCAATTAATTAATTAGCATTAATTAATTTAATTATTTGCTTATTAATTTGCAGCATTATAATTCTGTAGAGATTAACTTGCAAACAATATCATTATCGTCATCATTATCATCATTTGAGCAACAGCCCCATGGTAAGCTTAGGCCGTCTGCCTACTGGCAGATTTGTGGACAGGAATTGTTATCAAGTTTTCTCATTTCCGCAATGGCTACAATAATGCCGCCACCAGATTCGAACCTCATACTTCCTACACGCTCTATCTGTGCAAGATGCCACTGGACCGCGAGTCGGGTTTCAATCACACATTGTCACAACTGGCATCAAATCACTCCGTTTCTGAAAACTGTGATTACAACAATGTCCCACAGCGGATTTAAACATCAGCCCTCCTGCATGCTAGTTGTTTCCATTACCACTGAATCAATAGACAATAACAATAATTTTGTTGTTTATTTATTTATTTATTTGTAAAATTGCATTAATACCATTTTAAGGTCAAATGCATTTTAATATCTAAAATATTTTAATATTCGATAGATTATTTGTACAATTGTGAATTAACATCACTTTAATATCGAATATATTTTATCATCCAATATATTATTTGCACAATTGGACATTATTTACACTATAATACAACTTTTAATATTGAAAATATTTTAATGTTCAATATAATATTTGTATAATTGCTCATTAATGTCACTTTAATATCGAATATATTGTAATTTCTAATATGTTATTTGCACATTTGTGCATTAATGTCTGTAATTTTATGTTTTAATATCGGATATATTAAATACCGACTGCAATATAATAACTTTATTTACCATGAACATTCTCCATTTTTCAGAACCTGTTTTTCATCTCAATCTAATGAACCCAAACGAATACGAATGCGCACGAGCTCATCATTATAGAAAGAAAACCAGATGGGTAATATTAGATTACAGGCAAAACAAGCATGTTTTCTTCACCAATAACCAAGAAATTATATTTTAACAAAATAAAAAAGATGCACTTCTTCCCACGTTCCTCCAGGAAAGATGGTAAAAACTCTCGCCTGGCTGCCTCTGAGGAGGTTTTTCCCAACTCACTAAACAAACAATGATGATTGTGAGTGATGCCAAGAGAAGGCAAACCGATTTATACTTCCCATTGAATGGTGGTTTATCCTGCCTTTTCCAGAGATCGGAACTCAGTATCAGGAAAAGGAAATTCATTACAACAAGACTCCAACAGAACTAAAAAGATATATTTCTTTATTTTAGATTTGCAATGTAGTATGTATGTAGTATGCAATGTAGTATGTAGTAGTTAAGTAATGTAGTATATAGTAGTTAAGCAATGTAGTATGCATAGTATGTAGTAGTTAAGCAATGTAGTATGCAATGTAGTAGTTAAGCAATGTAGTATGTATGTAGTATGCAATGTAGTAGTTAAGCAATGTAGTATGTATGTAGTATTCAATGTAGTATTTAGTAGTTAAGCAACGTGTTATTATGTAATATGTATGTAGTATTCAATGCAGTATGTATTAGTTAAGCAACGTATTATTATGTAGTATGTAGTAGCAATGTAGTATGTATATTGTACGCAATGTAGTATGTAGCAGTTAAGCAATGTAGTATGTAGTAGTTAAGCAATGTAGTACGTATGTAGTAGGTAATAGTTAAGAAATGTAGTATGTAATAGTTAAGAAATGTAGTATGTAATAGTTAAGCAATGTAGTACGCATGTAATATGCAATGTAATGCGTAGTAGTTAAGCAATGTAGTACGTATACAGTATGCATGTAGTATGTAGTATGCAATGTAGTATGTATATTTTATACTCCCTCTGGCCCATAATAGTAGTAACAAGTGAAAATATTGAAACGAGAATTACTGGCGAATGCAACTTATGTTATAGCGCAAAATTGCGAAGCCTTCCATCAAAATCAATGTTCCCTGACATCTGTCTTATATTGTGGCACATCTTTCACTTTTTTAGGTTAAGCTAATTATTACGAAATTATAACTAATTCTCTAATTTCTTCCGCTAAACGAAATCAACTGTTTTATTTCAATTGGATATCCACATTATAAAAGGAAGGTGGAAAAAAAAAGAATTTTCAAGCAAAGATCGAGATGAAACTGTCCAATTCTCGATTCATAAAAACAAAACCCGAAAAGTTGCAAAAAGGTGCAATTACATTGGCTACAAAATAATTTAAGTGCAACAGAATAACCCTATCATGAATTTGGAAAGTTTAATTCATGCCATTGAAGCTCCCAATTCTACATTATTCCGAATTCTAAGAAATGAAAATCCATAAAAGGAATTTCAAGCATCATTAAACTATTTTTTATTGAAAAGAATAAGAAAAATCACGTGGAATTTTGCCTATGAAAAGACTGGACGTTTATGATTAAGTTCAAAGAGCATTAGGATTATAGTCTGAAAGATCAAGGATTAAAGTTTAAGAATTAAGTTCACAGTGATGAAAACTATCTGGACACTCGAAATATAAATTATAATAATATTTGTTACTTATTCTTTAGTTTTTTAATAATAAATATTACGTTCTATATTAATTTTCTTTTGCTATTATTATTATAGGACAAATTAAATTCGTGAACTGCTAGTATTATTATGGGACAGAGGAGAGAATCATTTTTGCTAAAAAAAAAAAATTATTTGATAGTATTCAAATACCATAATGGTTTCCTGTGCAATGGTGATTTTTGAAGACAAATTTTTAGTAACGAAAATAAAACACATTATTTTTAATATATCGTACATTAGTGATTAATTGTTATATTGTTTCTTATCTCACTTGGTAGGTATCTAGACCAAGCCCACCAAAGGGGGCAGCTTCTGTTGTGATGGAGCATCGTAGGTGGAAGTCTGACTTGGCACCGTGACGCTCTTACAGTCATAAGAGACCGGAACCTATGGCTTAATGTGGATTCCGAAGCACTACAAATATCCATGGCACCGTCTTGACTCGAATCCGAAACCTGTGGCACCCAGGGCCAGAGCGCTAGACACTCAGCCATTCAAGCCCGAGTGATTAATTAGTCGAAGGAACTAAGCAGATGCACTTGATGAGTTTGAGTCTGAATCAGAAATCAAGCTCTACTAAACGTGTCGGGAGTTTAAATCAGGAGTCGACTTGAAAATCCGACTCCCGACTCTTTTATAAGAATAATCTTCATTATTTCAAAACTCTGAGAATCAATACTAAAATTAAATATGAAAAAGGCAATCCAAGTATATGTTGCAATAATATAAAAAGTAAAAATCTTGCTAAACGGCACTAATTATCTCCAAGAAGCAATTATGTAGCTAATTAAGAAAAATGACTGATTTATCTATTGACCATTGAGTAAAAACATTTCCATTCAGGCATTGGTCTATTGGAATTTAGGAAAAAGATTTACCGAGAAATCATTCGGTAATGAAGTACTGCTGTAAAATAGGTTTTTCTTTTTATATCTGTTTTTTTTTTTTTTTTTTGTCGGGGGGGCGTGTTCTTTCGTAACCAGAGGCAGTAGAACCTCTGTAAGACGAACTTCAAGGGAGACGCCACATAATTCAAGTTATAGAGTTTTCGACTTATGGAGGATTTCGACTTACGCGGACTTTGTAAGGAAATATTCGAATTGTAGAGGTTTAGATTCTTTCTAACTTATTTTGAGTTAGGGAGGAAATAAATAAAAATTCAAGTTACAGAGGTAATAAACATGTTTATTTGCAACTTAAAAGTTATATTATGTACTACAATAAAAAATCAAAATAATTCCAAAACAACCTTAAAATTGAAAATATGTATTAAAAAAGTCAGTTATTCATTTATTTATTATTATTATTATTATTATTATTATTTTTTTTTTTTTTTTTTTTTTTTTTAGACAATTTGGTCGTTCACTATCTATAGCATTATCTAAGCTATAAAGAGCAGAAAGTTCTTTTTCTTCCGAGTTGCTATTTCATAGAACTAGTTATTATATTTACTATATACTCATACAATGTTTTCTAAGAAACAATGACGTGCATTGTCGGCAAATCCTTAAAGTCGGTAACAAGCTATAGAGGTAATTAGTTTCAAATGATCGAGTTGTAAAGATTGTAAAATCAAACATTGCTGATGTTCGAGATACAGAGGTCCAATTTTTTTTTCCGAGTTACGGAGGGAAAATATATACCAAAATGGCTTGTGGGGATTAACTCATTATTTCGACTTATAGAGGGTTGAAATGTCGAGTAATGGAGGTTTTGCGGCTTGAAGGGAAGGAAACAAAAACTTTTTTCGAGTTGTGGAGGTTTTCGACTTATCGACGTTCGACTTAAAGAGGTTTTATATAAGGAATCAGAATCGGGTTCAAGAGCAAGGAATGGGGAGCTGAATATTTTTGGTGAAGTCAAGAGTTGGACTCAGGAATGAACCCCAGTCCTTTTATAAGAACTATTTTCATATTTTCAAAAATCTGAGAATTAATAATGAAATTAAATGTTAAAGGCAATCCAGTTATATCCTGCATCAATATTACCACTATCTACAACAATTACTGATTTAGCAGAAAACCAAAAAGGCGTCGACAGACTTTTCTCACTAGAGTCTCATAAAAACCTCTCTTTCATTGATAGTGAAATGATGTCTGATAGAAGTTATTTTATTTTTAAGAAAATTAGATTTAATGTATTACAAATAAAAAAATTTCTTAATTAAAATGCACCATGTTCTTTTGTTTGCCTTAGATATTCAATAATGCTTTGATACTTGTTACTGTTATTTTTACATGATATATACAAGCACATTTATAGTACAAGAATGTCTTTTAAATGAGTGTAAATACCATGCCTTTATAGTTGTAAAAATACTGTGTTGATGAAAAAAAACTGTTTTTTCTGATATATGAGTTCAATAAAAGTCAGCGGCATAATGGCTAGCATTCTGACCTTTGGTACCACAGGCTTCAGGTTCGAATAGTGGCGGTAGCACGGATGTTTGTGGCCCCGGTCTAATTAGCCTAAAGTGTGCACTAAATGACCGTAGAGCGACAAGCAAAATCAATCATAAAAATTAATTTAATTTTTTTCACAAATTGTCTTAATTCATTAGTAATGATCCCAGTTAAAATTACTGTAAAGGGCCAAGAATCAATATGAAAAATTCGATTCTGGAGTCACAAATATTTTAGCCGACCCCCCCCCCTCATCCCCGCCCTTCTGGATGCAACCCGTTCTATTTCGAGGGTGTTGAAAGTGTTTTAGCATCGCATGCATATGGAAATCATGCATGCATACTTTCTCAGGCCTTTTCGCTCACACCAGTGATTATTTTAACAACTTGCCTGTAACAAGCGGACTTCATGTCGTTCCCCTCCCCCTCCCCCCTTCTTATTTTAAGTGATATTTTTAGAATACGAATATTTTTTTAAACCATTTTCTCGCTTAACTGATAAACAACTATTTAGTCACCCAAGAGATCCGCAAAATAATTTAGAAAATCACTTCCTTTGCCTCCATGTTAAAAGTTTACCGTTTTAACTTTTTGGAAAATTAATATTACTTAATTTTTTTCTCTTTACAATTTTTTTTTATCATACTGTAAGTACTATAGTTACTTTTATCAATGTTTTTAAGTTCGTGCGATTATTAACACATATTTTTTAAACATATTTTAATGCATATGTTTAATAAACAGATTAAAGATAATGTCGTTTTCATATTTTTTTTACATAACATGATGATGGTGGAGGGTCGACACCATGGTATAAGTGGGAGAATATCACATACTATCTTCGCGAACTCACTGAGCGTTGGGAAATCTACTTTAAAAAACCACCTGTGTAGAGTTATATTCTCATGAAAGCGTGTGCTACAATCAATAAGGTGGTTTTTTTTTTTTTTTTTTTTTTTTTTTTTTTTTTATGTTGAAAGTCGCTACCAATTTTTAAATTTGAAATAGATCACAAAGCAAAAATGTTTAAGGTAATCGATAATGTTCAAAGCCAGAACTTTTAATAATTTATTTCAGAAATGTTTTGATGCTATTGTTAAATAAGGTTACAAAACGTTGACAAACATGAAAATTAAAATGTATGCATAGACGTTTTTGAAAAATTTGAGCACAAATTGACAAAAAAAAACTTGTTTTTCAGCTTTACATAAACACATTTCACTACAAGCGTATGGGAAGCACATCTCATTGACTTTATACAAGTCCTTATATCAGGAACCTATGACGTCCCATGAGTCCTCCTTATGACTGAATCCCTATGACTTATGCAAGTCCTTTAACACAAGTCCCTATGACTTTATGCAAGTCCCTATATTCCTTAAGCGGCCTGGTAACCAAGTAACTAGCACTCTAGTTTTTGGTATCACAGTCTTCAGATTTGAATCCTGGCTGGGGCATGGATGTTTGTGAGTGGTTCGGAATCCATTTTAAACTGTAGGTCCCAGTCTTATTAGCCTAAAGTGTGCACAAGATGACTGCAGAGCGGCTAATCGAACCATATACTATATCCCTTAAACAAGCGCTGAACTAACAGAATGATACTATTCTAAAGTAGAGCTGAGTGACATCCAATAAACAAAATTAGCCCATAGAGCAAAATTACAAAGAAAAGTAATGTTTTTAACAAAAATGACAATAACTCATCTCTAATGAATATGTTCGAAAACCTTTTAGTTCAATTCATACATAAAATCATTTAGAATTCAATCATTATGGCTACTATCGTATGACCGTGTAACAAAAAAAGTTTTTTTTTAAGTTCAATTGAAAGTTATTTGAATGCATGAATTCAGTAACTCAGCAGCTACTGATTAAATAGCTGTACCTAGATACAGATTCAAAATTGCTTCAAAAGGCTGAAGGTCTGACTTTTAAAATAAAAAAAAGATCTGTTCATTAAAAAAAAACACAAAAAAAAAGTGAATTGAACATGATTGGTTACCTCAAGAATCTCTGCAGTCGATCAGTATGCTAATAAATTCCATCATTTGAAGTCACAACCTCTAGAAATATAAAAATCATCCTTCTATACTTTATTTAATTAGACTTCCGCTGGCGGGATCCCACCAAGTAATCCTAAATTTTCGATACGTCGATATTACATATTAAAATAGCTTCTTCCGCGATCAAACATATATCCGCAATCCAGTGGAAGTCGTTACCAATTTTTAAATTTGAAAGAGTTCGCAAACCAAACCAGTTTAGGGTAACCGATAACGATCAAAGTCAGAAATTTTAATAATATCATTTAGAAAAATTTTTAATGCTATTGTTTAATATTTTTTTTCTTTCTAATGCAGCTGGCAAACACAGACAGCTTGGTCTTTGGATGCCTTAAGGCAAGTGCTGCAGAGACGTACTCACTTTGCATTACCCAGGGGGCGCGTGTAACTTGAAGATAAGCCACGGACGCGGGGTAACAATGCCCCCGCAACGCTCTACGATCCTATTAGACCGGGACCTACTTTTTAAAGTGGATTCCGAACCGCTACAAACATCCATGGCACCGCCGGGACTCGAACCCGAAACCTGTAGTACCGAGCGCCAGAGCGCTAGCCACTCGGCCATTCAGGCCCCGCTATTGTTTAATAAGGCATCAAAACGTTGGCAAACATGAGAATTAAAATATATGCATTGACATTTTTGACAAGATTGAACACAAATTGACAAAAAAACTTTTTTTTTTTTACTTTACATAAACACTCTTCGATAAAAGCATATGTGGAACATATGCCATTGACTATCTGTCTGCCTATATCCCTTAAACAAGCGCTTCACTAAAAGAATGAAACTATTCTAAAGTAGAGCCGAGTGAACCAATAGAGTCAGAGCAAAATTACAAAGAAAAAGTAATGTTTTTAGCAGAGGATCTAATAGCCGAGTGTCTGGCGCTCGGTGCCACAGATTTGGGGTTCGAGTCCCGGCGGTGCCATGGATGTTTGTAGTGGTTCGGAATCCTCTTTAAACCGTAGGTCCAAGTCTAATAGGATCGTAGAGCGTGGTAGGGGTATTTTTATTCAGCGTAGACTATCTTCAAGCTACACGTGTCCCCTGGGTAGTGCTCAATGAGTAACAGCGATGCAGCCATTGTTTATGAGATAAAGATTAACTGTCTCTGTATTACAAACTATATTAGAACAGCAACACAGTAATATTTTTTACAAAAATGGCAATAACTCATCTCTAAAGGAATATGTTCCGAAACTTTTTAGTTCAATACATAAATATCATCATTCAAACATAGAGATGAAATTTTATCAGGTGCTGAAAATCATTATGGCTGCTGCTATATTATGGTGTAAAAAAAGATGCAGTTTTTCAGAAATTCAATTGAAAGTTTTTTGAATGCATGAATTCAATAATTTAACATATAGTAATTAAATAGTTGTATCTAGATACAAATTTAAAATTGTTTTCGAAAGCTAAATATCTGATTTTTTAAAAAGATTTGGTCTTTAAAAAAAATCACAAAAAAAAAGTGATTTAAACAGGGTTGGTTACCTTAAAAACCTCTGCAGTCGATCAGTATGCTAATAAATTCCATCATTCTAAGTCACAACCTCTACAAATATACAAATCATCCTTCTGTACTTTATTTAATTAGACTTCCGCTGGTAAGATCCCACATTTTAATACATCGATACTACATATCAAAATAGCCTCTTCCGCAATCAAACAAATATCCGCAATAACCTCCATCCTGTTTCTTCTTCCACACAACTGGAAAGGGGGTGGAGGGGGTGGAGAAGAGACTTTTACTACTTCTCAATGATCTATCGGTGGAAACCGCGGGAACGGTGGATACTTCGGAAAAAATTTACGCTCTGTCGACCGGCCGAGAAAACGAAAAATATACTTTTCTTCCCTCCCCCTCCACCCCCTCTCTAGATCTGCGCTTCCCCTCCCCTTCCCCCCGTGTGTGGGTGGAGGGTAATTTGGTTTGGAATGACAAACCGAGAATTGCTGTTGAAAATACAGGCAGCCGTACGGTAGGTAATTACGGCGCCTGCGCACTAAATGATCCCACAGTGTTGTCGTTTGTTTAAAACAGCGCTGTAGGGGAATTTTTGCAAAGACAGTTCCCACCGCCATAGTGTGTTCTTCTGCAGTTTTTAAATAAAAGTTCCCATGGTAAATTTGAGAAAAATATGGATTGCAAATGGCATGAATGTTTTGAGTTTCCTACTCCCTAAAGCTAATATTCTATTGTTTTCATCAGAAATTTTAGTGTTTGTTCAAGCGAAAAATTGTGTAATTATAGAGTAAAAGGATCGGTATGAAGTATTGTGAATTATAGTACAAAACTATTGGCAGTATCAATGATGAAACAGTGCAATTTTCGGACAAACGTATTGGCAGTATCAATGACGAAACAGTGTAATTGTAGGGCAAAAGTATTGACAGTATCCAGGATAAAACAGTGTGTAATTGTAGGACAAAAGTATTGGCAATATTCCTGAGGAAACACCGTATAATAATAGAACAGTAGTATTGGCAGTGTCCCTGATACACTGTGTAATTATAGGTCAAAAGTATTGGCAACATCCTTGATAAGAAAATGTGTAATTATATGACTAAAGTATTGGCACTATCCCTGATCAAACAGTGTGTAATTAGACAAAAGTAATGTGCAGTAGCCCTGATCAAACAGTGTGTAATTATATGCCCACTACTACTGCTGCTACCGCTACTATTGCCCTATAATTACACAGTGTTTCATCGGGGTCGCTGCCACTGTGTGTTTCATTGAGTTACTATTGCCCTATAATTGTACAACAAAATTAATTACATTACAAAAGTATTGGCAGTATCTCTGATGAAACAGCGTGTAATTGTAGGACAAAAGTATTAGCAGTATCCAGGATGAAACAGTGTATAATTAATTGTAGGGCATAAGTATTGGCAGTATCTCTGATGAAACAGCGTGTAATTGTAGGACAAAAGTATTAACAGTATCCAGGATGAAACAGTGTATAATTAATTGTAGGGCATAAGTATTGGCAGTATCTCTGATGAAACAGCGTGTAATTGTAGGACATAAGTATTGGCATATCTCTGATAAAACAGCGTGTAGTTGTAGGACATAAGCATTGGCAGTATCTCTGATGAAACAGCGTGTAGTTGTAGGACATAAGCATTGGCAGTATCTCTGATGAAACAGCGTGTAATTGTAGGACATAAGCATTGGCAGTATCTCTGATAAAACAGCGTGTAGTTGTAGGACATAAGCATTGGCAGTATCTCTGATGAAACAGTGTGTAATTGTAGGACAAAAGTATTGGAACTATCCTTAATGAAACAGTATGTAATTGTAAGAAAGTATTGGCAGTATACAGATTTGGTTTGCCACTTTAAAATCATTTTGTGCACACTTTACGCTAATTAGACCAGAACCTACAGTTTAACGTGGGATTGCGATCTTTTGTTTGAAATTTTAGATATTTATTTACAGTTTAGTTCAATATTTTCAAAAAGAAAGAAAATGATGTCCAAATACCTTTAATATGTAATATCAAACAAGTATAATGTTTTATTAAGGACTTATAATGGATTAAAATAAAAAAAAGCAAATGACTCAATACGTGAAATTATTCGCATTCCAATACATACGATATAAAGGATCGAATGTGTGTTTTGATATGAATCCAAAAACCTAACGGTTTTGTGGAGGGTGATCGAAGAGGGTGCAGCCATAAAAGCAGACGATCTTACGCGCGCGAGAGTGAAGGCCTCCAAACGATGGAAAGACAAAATTGCTTTTTTCCTGTCATTTGGCATCTCCGTTTCCCATTGTTACCTGCCACTTCATCCGGCTTCGCGGCCAATGAGCGCTCGCCAAACGATTCGGCTTCCTGTCGTCCGCCCCCACCGCTTCCTTTCCTTCGTCTTCGGGGCCTTCTCTTTCTTTTGTCTTGCCGTGCGTGCCTCGCGCCATATGGCCGCAGTTTTACGATTTTCAGGAAACCCGACGCTATAAATCCCGCGCTCTATCGTGATCACTTCGCTGGGGGATTAATTTAATGATGAAAGTTTTAGATCACTGGCTACAACTGTTGTTCGAAACATGCCCCTACCTGTACCTTTGTTAAAAAAAAAAAAAAAAAAAAAAAAAAAAGTTATCTAAGCTTGTGTTTTCTTAATACGAAAGGATTCGAAAAAATATGAAATTTGAATAGAACCCTGAACCGGGTTTGACATATATTCATTGTATTTGTTTTCGTTGATTTTAAATTAAAATATAGGCTCCAGGTTCGAATCCTGGCTGTGACATGGATGTTTGCGAGGGGTTCGAAATCCACGTTAAATGTTGGTTCTGGTCTAATTAGTCCAAAGTGTGCACAAAATGACCGTAGAGCGACAAATCTTAAATAACTTAAATTAAGCTTTCATTAGAATACATTTTAGTTTTAATGTCCTTCCTCCTCACATATATATATATATATATATATATATATATATATATATATATACAAACACATACACACACTCTTTCTCTCTCTCTGTTTGTCACACACACACACGCACATATATATATATATATATATACTGAGAACACTGAGAACCCCGGGACCTCCTAGAACCTGAACTGTCCTGTACGATAGCTGCTAGCCTCCTTGAATCTTCTAAGATCTGCAAGCCCTCGTAAACAACCAAATCTGAGAAACTCTGTACGTTTTAGAACCTGAATCTTCCTGATTGATAATTGCTAGCATTCGAAAACCGAGAATTTATCTGCTGACCTTTCTGAATCTTCTTGTGTGCTATCTGCTAGACTCCTGAACATTCAAACATTCAATCATCTGAACATTCAGAAGTCATAATTTTGTTATAATTTAAGTCCTCTTAAACCTTACAGTTGTTTAAATTCGTAAGATATTCAGATGTATTTTTTTTTTCAGGAGAAATAATTACGCCCTGCAGCCTAAATTAAAAACGTCCTTAAAATAACGTTTAACGTTTTCAGTATAACACCTGTATTTTATTTATCTGTCAATAAGCATTGTATAACGAAAATCTACTGTATTTCTTAAAATTTATTTTTATATGTTTAATAAATAAATATATCTTATTTCCGTCGTTTTGCATTTTTATCTAAATAAATATATCCTAAATATCATAATAAAACTTTTGTTGATAATAAAAAAAAATTGCATACGTATGTCAAAACATTGATGACAGTTTTTCCTTAAATTTCAATCACAATATTGTTTTGAATGACAGCAAAAAAAAAATTTCTAACCTGTTTCTGTTTTCTGAGAATTTCAAAAACTTCCAAGAAAACAGGTTTAATTCGTGATTAACGTCCGTAAAAATCTTTTTCACGATAGGTTCCGATCACGCAAACTGCATAAAATCATCACGAATCGAAAGTAAATATACTTTAATAAACATTAAATTTAATGATGCATTAAATATAAACACTTCCTCTTCGCATAATCATTTCATTTTTTACTGCTTGTTTCATGTGTTTTGACGCATTTCCAAAATAATAAAAAAAAATTAGCATTATTTTTATTATAATTCATACACGGAAAAGCTGTTTTTTAATGGAATTGTTTTACATTTAAAAATACACGTTGAATACGACTAATCATAACTCACATACATTTCACATTTTGATGTTTTTTGAATATTTCTGATAGTCAAATGGCAAGTATTTGAGAGAATAAATCTAATTTTTGTAGTTATTTATAATTTGAATGAAATTTCTTTAATTACTTGAGTTTATTATGAAGTTCAATTACGTATTCATTATTTTTTTTTAATAGTAATTATGCTTTTCGACTTACAAAAGAGCAGAAAGGCAACTTCTATGATTAGTCCCCTACGAAATAGAGCGGTACAAAATGACACTTATTAAGAAAGCAATTAGAGCGTTGCGATTTCATTAGAAAAACAATTTGCGAATTAATTAGTCATTGCAAAATAGGAATTTCATTAAAGGTGAGTTCTAAAATAAAACCTCCAAACTTACTTCTCTGTGCATTGAAAATATCAAATTAGTCAACAAATTTAAGGATGAGTTAATGTATTTTGCATTCTTCATGCATTTTGAAAATTTGTGCACGGTATTTCTTTTTTATTTTGAAACAAATCCTTTATAATGCAACTAACATTTAAAAAACATTAATATATTTAATAATTACAAAATGTATAAATCTATAATATTCCATAAAAATCAATGTCATAATCATTCAAATAATTCTCAATGCCTTTTCCGATTTCACACCAAACGCAAATTTTGGGCAATTACCCCTAAAAGTCATAAGGAAATGGCCATCCTCAATATGTTATACGATGTATACTGTATACTTAAATGCCATTTGACTAGATAAACATAAATACATAGAATTATAATACACATAAATGCTCATTAATTCTAGATAAACATAAATATTCGTAAATACATGTACATGGCATATATAAATATCATTTAATATAAATACATAACCATTACATAAACAATAAACAATGCATATAGATATAATATACATAAATGTACATCAATGATAGATATGTATAATTAACTGAATATTCGTAAATGCACGTATATTATATGAATGCCATTTGACTAAAATATAAATACATAGAGATATAATACATATAAATTATATATATATATATACATAAATGCTCATCAATAGTAGATATAAGAGTAAATATTCATAAAGGCATGAACATGGTGCACATAATTTAATATAAATACATAAACATAACATAAACCTTAAACAATACATGCAGATATATGCATGCACAACAAGGATAGATATACATAATTGAGTAAATATTCATAAACAAGCGTACATTTGTATATAAATGCAATTTAACCTAAATGCATAAACATAACATAATCCATAAACAATACATATATAACACATATAAATTTTATGTGTGTATATATAAATGCACAACTATGCTAGATATACATAATTGACTGAATATTAGTAAATGTATATATGTGTTATATATAAATGCCATTTGACTAGATAAACATAAACATATAGAGATGTAATGCACTTAAATGCTGCATATACATAAATGCTCATCAATGTTAGATATACATAATTGAGTAAATATTCATAAATGCATGTATATGTCATGCATAAATGCCATTTTTTTAGTGCACTTTGACTAGCTTAACTCGGTCTATAAACCAGCTAAACTTATTAAGTATCACTTGAGTGGTACTTAATAAGTTTAGAATACACAAATATTTATTAGGAAAACATATTTCTAGAAAGGAATGATAAAAAATGAACATTTCTATGTATTTCTGATTATATCTGCACATAAATATCGGTTTCCTGATTTTTTTTTATAAAATTTAAATAATAGGTAGATTACGGAAACAGTTTTTTAAGTAATGTATTTCTTTTTTTTTTTTTTTTTTTTTTTGGTAAGTTATAATACTGGTAGTATAAAGGCCCTAATAAAAATAGTCTGAGAAGGAAAATATTCAACAACGAATCTAATCAAAGAACAATGAAAAAAAATTATCCAGTAATCTTTCAGTCGTATCAAGAAGCATAAAGCAAATTGCATATACGACACGCAGTTATTTATTAACATCTTAATCGGATTAGTTTGGATTAATATGATAGTTATTTTCAAAATAGCATATCTAGTATTAGCATTTTATTTCCTTAAAATGTTAAAAGGATTAAAAATTTTCACAACAACAGCTTTACATTATAAAAAACAAATAACTGAAAAAAATTTAACCCTTACTAGACCTAATTTGGTCTATTACTGTGTCCAAAAAGTAAGGCCAATTTTAATTTAAAATTCCCGGGGCTTATGGAATTTCAATTTTTTTTTCTTTATTAAGTTTGCTGGCACTGTCCTTGAAATCTGTGTAAAATCTGACGCCAAAATATTCATGAGTGTTTGAGTTACGCTTGGCCTTGTGAAACGCTAAAACTAATTCCGGCGATTTTTGAAATGTCTGAATGAATTGAACAAAGAACTTGCATTGAATTTTGTTTGCGGAAAAGTATAGAATGTTGCAGAAGGCATTCGGTGAGCATTCCTATATCGGAAAGAAATGTTTAGAAGTGGTATGAACAGTTCAAAGAAGGCAGAAAAGCGTTGAAGACGAAGAGCCCTCTGGTCGTCCATCAACCTCGACCGACGAAGCTCGCGTCCAAAAAATTAAAGATTTGTTGCTTTCAAACCGTCGATTTACAATTAGAGACCTTGCTGATGATGTTGGAATTTCAAAAGGATCGATCAGTTCCATTTTGAGCCTCATTTTTTCCATTTTGGGCTGTTTTGAGTCGATTGAAATTCAACGTGAAACACCACGCGCTTTGAAAGCCATCCCTCCCGATGACTTTTTAGCATGCATTGAGGATTGGGAAAAAAAGTTGGCATAAGTGCATTTTGTCCGGAGAAGATTACTTTGAAGGCGATGAAATACATTTGGAAGAATAAAGAGTTTTTGAAAAAAAAATTGGTCTTGGGCACCTAGTATTTGAACAGAAGATTGTAAGGAGGGATTCTTGGAGGTGTTAAGGAAAGTAATCATTGGAAAATATGGTACAACGCAGAAATTTATAAATTCTATAGAGACCCAGATATTGTAAAATTTATTCAGATCAATAGATTAAACTGGGCTGCTCATATATTTAGAACGAATCATTTAAACCCAGTAAAGAGGCTTGTTTTGGCAAAGTCACAAGGACAAAGAGGAAGAGGACGACCCAGGTTGCGAGGGATAGACACAATTGAGAAAGATTTTACTTGTACTAAAGGTTAAAAATAGGAGGACTATTATCACCAGAGGAATGCCTGGAAAACTCTTCAAAGGGAAGCTTTGGCCCACTCTGAACTATCGTGCTATTGATGATGATGATGATGAAGAAGAAGAAGAAGAAAATTTGTTTCTACGTTTAATTCAGATACACTTAGTCATATTAATTAAAAGTAATTTTAAATAAAATAAAATATTGATAAATTAAACAAAAGGTTTCTAACAAATTCTTTCGATAAATGATTTGATGTTAACTTCAAATGAAGAGCAGAATGATTATACGTAAATTTAATTACAAAATACGTACTTCAGGAATGTAAAATACGTTTTGCGTTGTATTGTTTAAAATACCGTAACCTAGAGTTGTTTTTGCAATTTGCAGAAACTGAACTGCGAAACTGAGTTAGTTCATTTAAACTGATGATTAGAAAACTGAACAGCAAGATCAACGATCCACAATGACGGCCCATGACTTCATTTAGTTTGGCCACCTAAAACTATGGCATTTATTTTGAAAAATATGTTACGTCTACACTGTAATGACATAACAAATCAGATTTTTAAAAAGTCATTAAAATCGTATTTTTCTATTGATTGTATAAATTCGACACGTTCAAACAGTTTTTACGCTCTAGGAATTAATTGGTGTGCGCCTATATATCTGATAAATATTATTGGTACAATGAAAAATTTAATCAAATACATCTAAATGAAGTTGGGTTTTCGCAAATTATCGTTGTCTACAGAGGAGGAATACTACTTAATTTCTTTTTTTAAAAGAAACATTGGATCTGGACTTTGATTTTATTCTACAAATTAATTTTTATGTAGCTGCTTTAAATTGGTGAGACCTGATTTAAAATGTCACTTCTTTTAATTCAAACAATATGATTAACTTTCAAATCTAAAATATTCATATAAAATAAATAATTTTCAAAATCAGCTACACTCGTTAACTCATATTTGATTAAATATTTAAATTCGTCTTTAATGTATAGTAAAACAGCTAAATTAAATGAGCTTCTTTAGAAATATTTAAAGATCTAAAAAAAATTTAATCAATTTTTTTGTGTCTTTCCAATAATACTAACTCCAAAATCTGTTTTACCACTATAAATTAATAAATATTATTGCTCATCCATTTTTATCTACTTGATTCGTTATTACATTCAGAATCAGCCTTAATTATATTTACCACACATAGTACAGCATAATAAATACCTCCATCATATGTACCGCACATTACAAATCATCGTTAACAATACATATTATACCTCAAATACATCATACATTATACAACGTCATAAACAATACATATCATACACCATTAAAAACATCACGCATTATATACCATCATAAATAATACATATTATGTACCCTCAAAATCACCACACATTATTCATCATAAACAATACATATTATATACCTTCAACAATACCCTACATTATACATCTTCATTAGCAATAGATATCATAAAAATTCCACTCATTATACACCATCATAAGCAATATATATTATGTACCATCAAAAACGGCACACATTATTCATCATAAACAATACATATTATAAAAAACATACATTATACATCATAAACAATAAATTATTCGCAATCAAAAACACCACACACTATACACCATCATAAAGAATACATACTATACCCAATCCAAAAACACCACAAATTATATACTATCATGAACAATACATATTATACATCATAAAATACCACACACTAAACACCATTATAAACAAATCGCACACCATCAAACATCCCATCAAACACGTTATACATTATTATAAACACTACAGACCTCATCATAACTACCACACATTAAGCACTATCATAAACACCATAATATACTCCACATATTATAAACCACATTAATTAAATGCATCCAGTAAGAATTTCAAAATTTGTCTGGATGATACAGATATGACAAATATGACAGATAGGACAAACAAATATGACACGCCATTATTATTAACTTCATTCAGAAGTAACTTCAAAATCTGTCTCTTTGATAGATTTGGTTTGGTTCGTCGCTCTACTGTCACCTTGTGCACACTTTAGGTTAAACAGACCGGATCTACAATTTAAAGCAGATTCCGACCCACTCCCAAACATCCATGCAACCGCCAGGATTGGAACCTAGAATCTGTAGTGCCAAAGGCAGAGCTCTAGCCAATTGGTCATCAGGCCGCTGGCAATATACAGGATGAAACATTGTGTAATTATAGGACAAAGTATCAGTAGTATCCCTAATGAAACAGTATGTAATTGTAGGACAAAAGTATTTTCAGTATTCAGGATAAAACAGTGTGTAATTAATTCTAGGACAAAAGTAATTTCAATATCTAGGATGAAACAGTATGTAATTGTAGGGCAGAAAATATTAGCAGTATCCCAGACGAAACAGTGTGTAATTGTATTGACAGTATCCCTGAGGAAATAGTAACCCTGAGATTAAACCGTCAAAAAATGAGGGCAATATTTGTTGGCAATTTAAATGCATGTGAATTTTATTTTAATTTAATTTTTTTAGTTAATGCCAATTTAAGTTTTTTGGGAAAGCATTTGTGGGCAATTCTAACCACAAAACAAATGACCGAATTTCCCCAATTGGTTTCATTGGGCAAACAAAGACATCCACCACGATCTTGAACCAATTCTTTTCCTTAATTCAAATCATTAACCATCAGACAAAATAGAGATTGTAGAGTACCATTTACCAACATCGACATTGTGACATAACAGCCGAAAAATGAGCGCAATATTTGTTGACAATTTTAATTTTTTAATGTGAATTTAATTTTAATTTTATTTTTTTGTTAACGTCAATTTTAACTTTTTGGCAAGCAATTGTGGGCAATGCTAATCACAAAATAAATGACAAAATTTCCCCAACTGGTTTCATTCGGCAAACAAAGACATTTACACGAAGTAACTTAAAAATCTGTCTGTTCGATAGAGATTGCACTATACTATTCACTAAAATCAGCATAAAGAGACTTAATAGCCAAAAAATGAGGGCAATATTTGTTGACAATTTTAATTTTTTAATGTGAATTTAATTTAATTTTTAATTTTTTGGCAAGCATTTGTGGGCAATGCTAACCACAAAATAATTGACCGAATTTCCCCATTTGGTTTCCTTATACAAACAAAGACATTCACGACAAAGTAACTTCAAAATCTATAGAGATTGGTATGCACTATTCACCAACATCAGCGTAGAGATTTAACCGTCAAAAAATGAGGGCAATATTTGTTGGCAATTTAAATGTATGTGAATTTTATTTTAATTTAATTTTTTTAGTTAATACCAATTTAAGTTTTTTGGGAAAGCATTTGTGGGCAATTCTAACGACAAAACAAATGACCGAATTTCCCCAATTGGTTTCATTGGGCAAACAAAGACATCCACCGCGATCTTGAACCAATTCTTTTCCTTAATCCGAATCATTAACCCTCAGGCAAAACTCTGTATCTACCCAACCATAAGACACAAGGTCAACTGTTTTTTCTTTTTTTCTGGACAAGGTACGGTATATACTCAGAAGAAAAGAAAAAAAACGTCCTTTCTTCCGAAAATTTGAGGCCGCCATCCACAGAACACTGACCGCTCCATCTTTTTCACCCTCCCTCCCACCTTCCATTCTGAAAAGAAGCCAAGAAGAAGAGGGGATATGAAAAAAAAAAAGAAAAGAAAAGAAAAAGAAAAAGAAAAAACTGTCGAATTGGGGGAGTCAAAAAGAAGTTTTTTTTCCTTCTCTTTCTCATTTCTGCTCTTCCGGTCTTGTTCAAGCATGTTTCCTGCAAGCGTTCACCAAGGCGTAGACGCACAAATAATAAGGAGTTGTTAGTGTAATATAGCGATAAGGGGGAAAGAAAAAAGAATAAGGGAATCGGAGACGAGTGTAAATATACACGGGAGAGTTGGAGTCGTTATTATAAGTGTCGCATGCAAAATGGGAAAGGAGCCCGCTGCAGTGCTGTTTTCGTTGTGGGGATGTTTTTCTTTCCGCTTCATGGAGTTACCGTTTAATTAGAAGGATTCTCATTTTCGATGCAATATATGCAGAGAAAAAATCAGATTAGTTTCTGTTTTACAAGCATGTATCATTTCATAAAGAATATTTTAATTAAATCATGTAAAGGATTTAATATAGAAAAAAGTACAGGATTTACCTATTATTTTTCCTGTATTAAATGTGGTACCTGTCTCCTATACAGGAAGTACAGAATACAAGTACACACTGTACAGGATTCTCCTGTATAGGATACTGTACAAGAAGTACAAGATATAGGTAGTTTTTCCCGCATTAAATCCTGTACTTTTCCTGTATTAAATCCTGTACTTTTCCTGTTTAATTCCTGTAGTTTTTCCCGCATTAAATCCTGTACTTTTTCTTGTATTAAATCCTGTAGTTTTTTCTCTATTAAATCCTGTACTTTTTCCTGCATTGAATCCTTTATTTTTAATCGGTATATTTTTTGTATTGGTATAGTTTTTCTATTAAATCCTGTACTTTTTCCTGCATTAAATCCTGTACTTTTTTCTGTATTAAATCCTGTATTTTTTCCTGTATTAAATCCTCTGTATTTTTTTTGCATTAAATCCTGCACTTTTCCTGTATTAAATCCTGTACTTTTTTCTATATTAAATCCTGTACTTTTTTCTGTATTAAATATTGTACTTTTAGTACAAGAGAATAGATCATTTTCCAGGAGGTCTTTTAGAGGCAACTTTTACACATTTGCGTCTTGTATGAGAGGAAACTTGAAAAATTCGAAACAAGTCGTGAACTATCAACGCAAGAAGCTTATAAATGCTGCTTTTTTTTCTTACATCAAACTGTAGCTATAAGAATATCCGCCATAAGAATAGCAGCCCAATAAAATTTAGCTTTGATAAAGTTGTCAGAATTAAAAGTCACAAAATCAAGTGCAGTGCATGTTGTCCAATGTAAAAAGTCCATGGCTTCGGCCGACGAGCACAGAGGACAGACATCATGAGTAGCTACACCCATGCGGTGCAAGTGTTTATTATGTCCTGTCGAGAGTCGGAAATTTGCTGTCAAAACTGCACGGGGCAAGTCCATTGGTATGGGGGATGAAACAAGTATATTCCACGTTTTAACAATTGAAACGAGTTTGTTTTAAAGGTCTGTCTATTTTCTTCTTTACCTCACAACTAAATGGATGAAAGTATAAAGGAAATTATGGCTGTGGTAACTTACAACCTTTTTTGGCCAAGAGATCGGCCTTTCCATTTCCAGGTACCCTGCAATGGCTGGGAATCCACTGAAAAACAATCTCCCAACCAGAAGTAAAAATCGGGCGGCATTAATAAAGGCCGTTACTACCCAGGAGGCACATGTAGCTTGAAGTGTGCTACGGACGCGAGTAATACTACGAGTAATACTTATAAATGCTGCCCAAATGGCCACCTCAAGCAATGATTGACACCTGGAAGCAGTGATTGCAAGGAATGCCATCAATGGATTCAAATATTCCTGCATTTTAGCAGCCTTTGGATCAAAATTCCTCTGAATTTGAAAACTTACTATTTCGACATACTGAGTTTCAAAACTGAAACACTTACAAATAAGGATGGCGAACACAACAAAAAAAACCCTTAATCTTAATACCACTCTTTAAAACGATGAAAACTGTTTCCAAAATATCATCGTTCACCTTTATCATTCAGTGGTGTATTGGTATTAGCATCATTCACTGAAGCAGGATGTTAATTATTTTAATAAAAAGTAGCACTCTTAACTAAATTGTTAACACTTTTATGATAATCGTAAGAAATTTAAAATGTTTCATATTAAAGCATAATAGCATCATTTGAATTATGAATATTTTTGGAATATGAAGCTTTAACAAATTTCAGAATTTTTTTAACAAACTTTCGAAGTGATTCTTGCAAAACAGAAATTCATAAAAATGGATATACTTATCTGATAAGAGATATGTATCAGCATCTCTTAATTTAGTCTGCATAAAATTGCGAGTAATTTTCCATTATTTCTAAACCAAAATCTACTTTTATATCTAAATAAGGTATTTTAAATCTATTTATTAGATTTCATGCGGGACAGTTGTAATGATCTTTTTTTTAATTTTAATGAAAATTAAATTATGTAAGTCTGTCACTCGTTTTCGTTCTATTATGAAGTAGTTTAAATATGTCTAGATTTTTGTTATCATAAGCAGAAGATCAAATTTTACGCGAATAAAAAGTAAACTATCTAATAATTACACAGTCCAGTCACATTAATGTGACCACCTGTCAAAAGCCAGAATAACTACTTTTGGCAGAGCGGACCGATTGCGTAATTAACGATTGAAAAGCTTTCCGATGCCCTAGGACATCCTTTATATACACTCCACTGCAATGTGCTGCCACCTGCCTTTTGTGATTGGTTATTTCACGTTGACGTCGGAAGTAGGTGGTGATCACATTAATGTGATTGGACTGTGTATTTTGTGAATATTGTAAGCAATTTGTAATAAGGAACGAATTTTTAAAGAAGGAACAAAACCTAATTCAAAAATTTGGCCTTTGTCTCAATAAGAAAAGATGCGTGAATGACTTTTCTACTGATTTATCCCCCTAAAAACACACAATGAATCGGAATAAAAATAGACGAGAATGAATGAAGCTGGTTATAAAAATAGCCACTGATTGTCCATTTCTTGTCTAATTTCCATGAAATCTGTATTATTTTAAATCGTTAATATTGTAAATAATAGGTAAATAATTTGTAAATAAGAAACGAAACCTAACTGAAAAAATTGACCTTTGTTGCTTCTATTGTTATGTTTAAGAAAGTCACTATGTAAAAAATCCATTGTTCAGTTTTTAATTTGCTTATATTATTTTATTAATTTATTTACCATGAGAACTAAATTGTTTTCATTTTGTGAATTTGTAAATAAGAACAATGAGTTATGTTTAAGAGAGTAATATTTAATGTAATAAGATGTCCAATTTTTAATTTAAGTAAAGTATTTTATTAATTTATTTATGACGAGAACTAAATTATTTTTATTTTGTGAATTTGTTTGTTTAAAATATATGTTTGAATATGTTTGTTTATTTTTATATTTAATTATGTTTAAGAGAGTAATATTTAATGTAACAAGATGTTCAAATTTTAATTTGCAAACAGTATTTCATTAATTTATTTACCATGAAATAGGATTTTTTTTGTTTTGTGATTATTGTAATAAGGAACGAATTTTTAAATAAGGAATAAAACCTAACTAAAAAATTTGGCTTTTGTCTCAATAAGAAAAGATGCTTGAATAACTTTTCTACGGATTTTTTTTCCCTAAAAACATACAATGAATTGAAATAAAATCTAATTATCTGAATTATTTTTAATTTGTTAATATTGTAAATGATATGTAAATAATTTTTAAATAACGAGCAAAATGTAATTGGAGAAATTGAGCTTTGTCTCTTCTATTGTTAGATTTAAGAAAACAACATTGTGAGTAATCAGATGTCCAGATTTTAATTTACGTACAGTATTTTATTTATTTATTTATGACGAAAACTAAATTGTTTTTATTTTGTGAATTTGTAAATAAGAATGAAAAAAATATCTTCATAGTTAAGCGAGTAATATTCAACGCAATAAGATGCTCAATTTTTAATTTACGTACAGTATTTTATTAATTTATTTACCATGAGATATGGAATTTTTTTATTTTGTGAATATTGTAAACAATTTGTAATAAGGAACGAATTTTTAAATACGAAACAAAACATAATTCAAAAATTCGGCTTTTGTCTCAATAAGAAAAGATGCGTGAATAACTTTTCTACGGATTTTTTTTCTCTAAAAACATACAATGAATCGAAATAAAAAAAAAGGGGGAAGAATGAATGAATGAATGAAGCTGGTTATAAAAATGACCACTTCTTGTCTAATTGCCCCGACAACAAACACCTCCGGTTCCTGAACTTCACCCCCGGCCCGAGGGCAGCCCAGATCGTTAGCCTTTTCTCGGATCATGTGAAATGAAGAAGTTGCGCGTCTTTTGTTGCGTCCGCTGGGGCGTTGCGCCAAGTCCGCACCGGAACCGCAACAATGGGAACAGGAAGTCCTTTGAAAAAGGCGGGAACAAAGGCGGCACGCGACGATCACGGGTAGGGTTAATTCTGCGTCGAGGCTTCATTGGCTAGATAAGAGAACCCTTTTAAAACACACAGGGATCGCTTTTTTTTTTTTTAACTTCAATGTATCAAAATGCGATTGCGCAGCGCAACCTGCTGCAGAAGTACAGGTTGTGAGTGACGAAACTCTACTGTTTGTATATCTGCCTTTGAGATATGAAGAAAGCATATCTCAATGGTAGTTAAATTTTATTATTATCCCAGCTGTTTTCGCTTAGGGAAGATTTTTCTGTGGCCCCGTATAGCAAAGTTTGTCCTGAGAAAGTACAGGTTGTGAAATTTGGAATTCCTTCTGCAATTAGAATTGAAAGAAATCATGCCAGAAATTAGCAACGAGGCTTCATTGGCTAGATAAGAGAACATTTTATTTTAACTTATAGATCATTAACTTAGAGGACATTAACTTTTTCATTAACTTAGAGAATATAGAGATTTTTTTTTAAAACTTTAACGTATCAAAATAACCTGCTGCAGAAGTACAGCTTGTGAGTGACGAAACTTTTTCTGCTCTTTGTTTCAGAAGAAAGCATATCTCAGTGGCAAATAATAATAAATATTTATTATTATCCCGAATATTTTCGGTTAAAGGACATTTTTCTATGACCGTACAGAGCAAAGTTTGTCCTGTGAAACTACAGGCAATGAGATTTGGAATTATTTCTACAATGTCAATTGGAAGAAATCATGCCATAAATTAGTGACGAGGCTTCATTGGCTAGATAAGAGATTCCTTTTTACACACATAAGAATCGCTTCTTTTTTTAACTTAAATGTATCAAAATGCGGTTGCGCAGCTCAACCTGCTGCAGAAGTACAGGTTGCGAGTGAACGAAACTCTAATGTCTTCTACTGTTTGTTTCTATTTTACAGTCTTCTACTGTTTGTATATCTGCCATTGAGACATGAAGAAAGCATATCTGAATGGCAGATAAAGTTTATTATTATCTCAGCTATTTTCGCTTGGGGAAGATTTTTCTGTGCCGTAACAGAGCAAAATTTGTCTTGCGAAAGTGCTGGCTGTGAGATTTGGAAAATTCTACAACTACTGTTTGAATTAGAAGAAATCGTTGGAAATTAGTGATAAGAACTCATTTGATACATAGAAATGATTTTTTTAAAAACTACGGTTTAACAAAATTCGGTTTACCTGTCCTCCTTCTTTAGCGTCACGGAGCCAAGTCAGACTTCTACCTACAGATACTCCATCACGATAGAAGGGACCCCCCTTACCTTCTTCCATGAGAATTCATGAACTTGGTCTAGATGTTGTTGTTTACCAAGTGGGATAAGAAAGAAAGTATATTTATATTAATATATTTTTGTTCCAATGCAGCTGGCAAAGGTCTTGGATGCCTTAAGGCAAGCGCTGCACAGACGTTACTCATTTTACATTACCCAGGGGGCGTGTGCAACTTGAAGATACGGACACGGAGTAACAATGCCCCCGCAACGCTCTACGATCCTATTAGGACCGGGACCTACGGTTTAAAGTGGATTCCGAACCACTACAAACATCCACTGCAATGCCTGGACTCGAACCCGAAACCTGTGGTACCGAGCGCCAGAGCGCTAGCCACTCGGCTATTCAGGCCCCATATATATATTTATTAGTCGTTACAGTAAAAAAATATTTGTTTAGGGTTTATCTCTTACTTTAGGGGTTACATTTGTTTTACTAGTCAAAGAAAATTTTCGGAATAGGCAAACTAGTGAATTAAAGAAAAATAACAAATTTCTCATTAGATTGTACTAAAGGGAGTATCTACATTAAAAAAAATGGGTCTTTCAGTGCTGGATTGACTTTAAGCAAATCATTTTATAAATATGCGCTATAAATTCTTCAGCAGTTTTTCCTAAGTAAATTGCATTAAACTCATAAGTAAAAACGGTTTATCCCCTTTTTAATGACCAATGGATATCGCATTCGTAATTTGGGTACGGTCCCTCCGTCGGGTCACTAGCAGAAACAAGAAGGGGAATGAAAAGGCTCATCCCGAAACAATGAAAGACAGTGTATCGTTTACACAAAGGCCTCCCGACAATAGCGATTTACAGCTCCCGTAATGCCCCTTTCATGGCTATCGGGCGGACGCAATTGGCATTGTGATTGCGGCGGCCGAAGCCTGATAAGGCCGGAGCGTGCCGGGCACACGAATGCGCTTTTGCCCACAACAATGCGCGACGCGCGTTCGGCAGAAAAAGCACTCGTACAGGGGAAATAGGAATAAAGTCCGATTGACGTTAGTGAATGAGTGATCTAAAACTAGTGGAATTCTTTCTTTTAAAAACTATTCAATTAGTCAATTATTTATACAAAAAGTTTCTTTTATATAAAAGTAGTAAATATCTGTCCTATATTCGCAAGAATGTTATTTTAAAATCAAAGTTTCTCATCATTTCGGCAGTTAATTTTTCATTATATGGATGCACACATAATGTATTTTTTTAATACATTGCTTTGCACTACTTTTACCATTATAAAATAAATATATTTTGTAAAAGTGTTGGCCACTAGTGGTCTAGATGTTGCTGTCTACCAAATCTTGCAACTAGCTTCTATTCTAGTTGAAAAAGTCTAGTCAAAATATTGTAAACAGTTTTAGTAATCAGATAAAATTTATACACATGATCTGTTATCGACTTTTTTGTTGAAAAAAACTTCTAGAAGATTATAGAATACTGTAGAATATTGTGGCGATTTCCAAACCAAAAAATAAATAGACACTTTGAAAAGTTTAGGAAATCAGAGAACTCCCCCCCCCGAACCAGATTACAACCAAATCACGTCTATTCTTAACGTCAGCCAGCCAATGAAAAGCCTGAATAGATAGGTTACCAGGCTTCCTATCGGTGGGAGGGATTTTATCTTGATTTCATCCCATACGATACGCAAATGTGGAGTAGCTCCTTCTAAAATACTTCCGGAAGACACTGCCCTCCTTCCAAGAGACCACACTGGTTCTTGGACTTGGTGTATATGTTGCTGCATACCAGAGAAATATTTTTCTTACAACTAGTCTGTACAGCATCTATTCCAGTTGAAAAAAGTCTAATGACTTAAAATAATGTAAATATTGTTGTTTTTCTAATGCAGCTGGCAATACAGAGACAGTTAATCTTTAAGCCCTAATCATCAATTAATCGGATAAAATTTATACACATGCTGTGTTATTGTTGAAAAAACTTCCAAAAGTTTATAGAATACTGCAAGGCATTGTGGCGATTTTCAAACCAAAAATCAATAGATACTTTGAAAAATTTAGGAAATCAGAGCCCCTCCAAAAGCAGATTTACAAATACGCAAATGCGGGATAGTTCTTTCCCTCCTTTTTCAACCTCATGGAGCCAAGTTAGATGTCTACCTACGCGTGCTCCATCACAACAGAAGCTGCCCCGACCTTTCCCCCTTCCATGAGAGTACATGGGTTCTTGTACTTGGTCTAAATGTTGCTGTCTATCAAGTGGGATAATTTGAAATGGAATAGTTATTGTATACCAAGTGGGATAATTGCTGTCTACTTAGTTGGTATAGGTGATGTCTGCCAAGTTGGATAATTGCAAGTGGGATAGTTGCTGTCTCTCAAGTCAGATGAGATAAAAAAAATTTCTTACAACTAGTCTGCATAGCATCTATTCTAGTTGAAAAAATATTTATGAGTCAAAATAATGTAAACATTTTAATTAATCAAATAAAATTTATACACATGTTGTGTTATTGGCTTTTTTGTTAAAAAAAAACTACCTAAACTAAAAAGGTTATAGAATACTGCAGGATAGTGTGGCAATTTCCAAACCAAAAATCAATAAACACTTTGAAAACTTTAGGAAATTAGAGCATCCCTTCGAAAGAAGATTAAAAATAAATCACGTCAATACTTAATGTCAGAAACAATAAATTGTAAGAGTTTTAGTTGCTGTCTAGCTAGTGGGATAATTGTAAGTGTGGTAGTTGCTGTCTACCTAGTGGGATAATTGCAAGTGTGGTAGTTGCTGTCTACCTAGTAGGATAATTGTAATTGTGGTAGTTGCTGTCTGCCTGGTGGGCTAATTTCAATGGGATAGTTGCTGTCTAGACAAGTAGGATAATTGTAAGTGTGGTAGTTGCTGTCTACCTAGTAGGATAATTGTAATTGTGGTAGTTGCTGTCTGCCTGGTCTACACTAGTAGGATAATTGTAAGTGTGGTAGTTGCTGTCTACCTAGTGGGTTAATTTCAAATGGGATAGTTGCTGTCTACCTAGTGGGATAGTTGCCGTCTCTCAAGTGAGATAAGAAAAAAAAATTTCTTAAAACTAGCATTCTAGCATTTTCTGTACATCATCTGTTCTAGTTGAAAAAAATATTTATGACTTAAAATAATGTAAACATTTTAATTAATCCGATAAAATCTATACGAATTCAGTGTTATCGACATTTTTGTCGAAAAAATATCCAAAAGATTATAGAATACTGTAGGGCGATATATATTGTGGCGATTCCCAAACCAAAAATCAATAAAACACTTTCGAAAACTTTTAGGAAATCAGAGCGAAAGCAGATTAAAACCAAATCACGTCCATGCTTAATGTCAGCAACATCGGACCCTTTTTTCTTCCACGGACTAGCATTAAAATTACAATAATAATAAAACAGGCTTTGCATTATTAAGAGGCTTACAGTGAAGCCCACTTTAACCAAATGACCGCAAGTGCGCATTAAGTCTAATTGAAAACCAGAGTTCTGTAAGTTCATCTATAATTCAGGGGGCAACCTTACGCAAGCCCGGGTCAGATATAGGATGTGATTAGGAAAGTGGCTCCCGGATAAAGAGCATGTCTCTCCGTTTTTTCCTCTTTTCTTCCCCCCCGTTTCGAAACACCGCCCCTCCTTCCCCGCCCCGGCTTTTAGTGTGTCCCGTCTAATTACAGGGTATTTATGTAGCAGAGATTGCGCCCTGGAAATGAGAGGTTGTGAAAGTTTTAGGAAATTAATAGGTAAGAGGTAGATGGATATTTTTATCGCGAACGCCCCTGCAGGGAGAAATGTGCCCATTAAATGGACGGTGCCGGGGCTTGAAAAATGCGGTACGTGTAAAGGTCAGCGTAGGATGTATAAATGTTTTGCGTAAAATGTCTGTATTCTGTACAAAACCGTGTGGTAGATATTATTTTTAATACCTGAATGTTTGGTTTCGTTTTTCGTTCTACGTAATTTTTTGCAAGCTTTAGACTATTTATACCATCACCTACAGTTTACGTGGATTCCAAACTACTAATAAACGTTCATGCCACCACCAGGATTCGAGCCTGAAGCCGGTGGTAGCAAAGGCCAGAGACCAAGTCAATTGGCCAACAGTCCGCTAATATAGTCTTGTATAATCCTATAAAATATGTTGGGATTTGAGGTTTTGACCTGATGGTCGAGAGACTAGGTCTCTAGCGCTCTGTGTCACAGGCTTCCGGTTCGAGTCCCTGTGATCCCTTGGATGCTTGTAGTGGTTCAGCATCCATTTTAAAGCTTATTTCCCTATAGAATATGACTGTTGGGAATAGGGCTGATAACCCTTCCCCGTAAAAAGACAAAAATCACTTGTCTCGAAATTTGCCAGTAGGCAAACGGCTTTGGCCGATCATGGGGCTGCGTCAATGAAGAAGAATATCTAAACATTAGTAAATGTTGAAAGAGTGATTCTGTAAAAAAATAAGTTTTTAAGCAAAACAGCTTTTAAAGTAACCAAACACGTTTGAATCCTAGCTTTAGAGAAAAAAAGCTATCCGCTATAGTTAAATGTCTAATTTTTATTCAAACAAAATCCTTTTTATATTATACTTTTACGTTTTCAAGCAGCACATGTTTAAATTTGAAAGATAATATTAAATTCAAAAAGCAAATATAGTGAAACCTATCTAATGGATATCATAAATACAATCTAATGGATATCATAAATATAACGTGAGAATTCATATAATTATTGATTTTTATATTTTTCAAATATTTACATGTACTTATAATTAATATACTTTGCAAAATTTTAGTTGTTAATTCACATGCTATTTACAAATTATGCAATTTAAAATATTTAAAACAAAAAATATTTATCCTAATTTGATAGGATTTTTTTGAATTAGAAAAATAAAGGAAAAATTAGAAAAATATAGTAAAATGGTTTAGAAGAATATTGAAATCAGTGTATTTAATTTGTATTTTTTTTTTTTCCAAATTTTCTCAGTTTAAAAATGTTATAAATTTTTTTAGATTAATAATTTATTAAAAATTACCTGAATTGAAATTAATTAATTCTTATGTTTCTCCTATTTCATAATTTATTTAAAACAATAATATTTTAACTTTCAAGTGTTTTGGCCTTATTGTAAAAATAAAAAATTCCACCCTTATTTGATTTGTAATGGAACACATATAAAATGCTATATCACTTTCCCCTCTTACAAACTTAACGAACAAGATAAGTAATAAATATATTTTATCTAACCATTAAAACTATCATTATTTATATCTATCACTATCATTTATCTATCATTTTCATTTTATAAAATCATTAAAAAATACAATATATATATATATTGTATTGTATATTGTTTCAGAATATAAAAATCGTACTTGTTTGATTTTAAAAGAAGTATTTTGTATTTTGGTCACAGGAATTTCAATGTTTCAGGATATTAAATAAAACTTTTCAACAAAAAGCTATTAAAATTAAGAATAAAAATTTTTAATTTAGGATTTAAAATGTTTAGTTAAAAAAGGTATAAGTCATTTTAATCAATATATAATACATAATGAGTATGTTTGTTCTTAATCAGGTTTGTAGGTCTGCATAAATCAATAAAAAAAATAATAAGATTTGTGAGCAGAATTACAACTAAAAAGTTAAAAATATTTTTTGTTGAGCAATTTTTTTCTACATGAATTTATATATAACTTTTTTTTCTACATTTTTAACTAAGTTCATTTAAGATTAATGCAATGACACATGTTAAAGACAAATGTCATGTAAAGGGGTATATATTAATTATGATTAGTTGCTGTAGTCGTATAATTCTTTGTTGAAAATTCGACATTTGGAAAAAAAAGACAAAAAAAAATTTTTTTAAACGTGTTCTAGACTAAGTTTGTTATATTTGTTTGTTTATTTATATAACTGCAGTTTATACCGGTTGACTTTGTTTTCATGTAAACGTTTGACATTTTACGAATTCCTTCTATATGCTAAAGTAAATCCAAAATAAAAATTGATAAAAAAAATATTAAACAACGATTCAATTAAATTCATTGTCAGCGATTTATAAATCATAACAAAGAATAAAATATTTTTATTATAACTTTATATCTGAATATATACAACGATGAGCCTGAATAACGTTTTGTAGGATCAAATATTTTTTTAATTGTATATTATCAAACTAAAATTATTTATAAAATATTTAGATTGCAGTTTCAAAATTTCATTAAACTTTTTAAAACATAAGTGATTATTTTAAAACTTGTCAATTTATGTATTAGGTATGGTTTCATCTTAAATTACTTGTAGTATATGTTTTTATATGTGAATTCGCAAGTATAAAGGCTTAAATCTATCCTGAAAAATCAAGAAAGATTTAGAGCCGAAAAAGAATTTAAAAACATCAAGTCACTTTAATACTACAATGATAATTTCAGTAATAACTATAAATATAATGTTTTTTGTGTTTTGATTTTAAAACATTATGTTCGCACTAAATCCTTAATATCTAACAGATCTTAAGAAAATTAATATTTTTTCTTTATATTTTTATTATTTTAGTACTTTCTTACCTAATGCTGAAATAATTAATTCATTTGGTATGTGTAGTGATAATTAATTTTATACTTACAGTGATCTAGTAATTGTGGCTTTGATTTGATTTGTAGTCTGGAGAGAAAGGTATAAGTATGGTATAGCATTATGGAATATAATATATCTTTATGATATAGCATTAGCTTTTCATGTGAAAGTGCCTGGAATTAATCTATGCCACATCAATAAACTTCTCAACTATTTAATCAGATTGTTTGTTCATTAGATTAAAAAACTATTTTTTAGATTAAATGAACATAGCTGTAAAAAAATTGTAAATATTAAAGATTAAATCTTAAATATGTAAAATTCTACCTTTCTTAAAAATGTAAATAGTTATTGGATTAGTAAATTTAATACATTTTTTTTTAACTTTCTGTGGCTCCTTTATAATGTGCTGATTAAAAAAAAATGAAGAAAAAAGCTTTTAAACGAAGAAAAAATCCTAATAGCTAACAGATCTTATGAAAATAAAAAAAAAATTAATTTTTATTGTTTTAATACTTTCTCACCTAACTCTGAAATACTTGATTCGTTTGATATCTGTATTGGTGATTAATTTTATGCATGCAGTGACTTAGTAAAAACTGAATTGCAGCTTTCATTTGACATCTTGTGAGAAAAGTATAAATATGGTATAGTATTAGATACATAGTAAAGCATTACGATATATAAGAGAGCTTTATGGTATAGCATTCGTTATTCATGTGAAAATTTTTAGAATTAATATCTATTACACGAACTAACTTTCCAAATATTTAATCAGATTTGTTGTTAATTTTTTTAAACCTATTTTTTAGATAAAATGGATATAGCTATAAAAAAAATTGTAAATATTACAGATTCCCATCTAAATATGTAAAATTCTATGTTTCTTAAAAAAATGTAAATAATTATTGAATTAGTAGCTTTAGTGTATTTTTTTAAACTTTATGTGGTTTATTTTTAATGTGCTGATTAAAAAAACTAAAAGAAAAATGTTTTTAAATGAAGAATAACTGCTCTGAGCAAAATTATTTTAGCTTCTTTCAATTATTTAATGTCCAGTTCCTTACAAGTATTCTAATCAGTGAATGTTCGAGTAACTTGTACAGTAGCAAATGAAAAAACTTTGAAATGGTGCAATTTTTATTTTAAGGTGCAAGTCTGGCGGACAGCAATTTAGGTGTTCTTACTTTTGAAGAACGGGTGCGCAGTAGATCTACCTCCCCGTGGTACGTACACCTGGTAACACTTTTTAGTGGCTAAAAGATCTACAACTTGGCATTATGTCTTCCTCCCCTCACTTCGACTGCTACAGTGGAATGCCGGTGGACTGTCTCAAGCCAAGCGGGCAGAGCTTTTGCTGACTCTGTGTGAGAAGGATATTGATGTCTTTACTATTATGGAGGCTAATTTGACACCCGACTGCCTGCGAAACCATCTTTACAGACTCAAAATTGCTCCTTCCCCGGTATGCAGCTCTGGAGAGGCCATGGACTCCACGCATCTACTTCACTGTCCTGCTCTGAGCAAGACTTTTCTCGCCGAGCGATATTGGGAGGCTAGAGATATGTTAGATTAATGAACTTTGTTTCAGCATGTTTTGTTGTACTCTCTGTTTTTTTTTTTTTTTTTTTTTTTTCCGTCGTTCTTTTTTTTTTTTTTTTTTGCTGTAATTGTTCATAATCTGCCATTGGAAATTAAAAAAAAATAATAATAAAAATTTTGTAGAACTGAAAACTTTCTTGTCTAGATCGATGATAGGCGCGATAAATTCGTAGGCTGAAAAGTCTTTCCTCCTGGTTTGTACGAGAGTGGACTCCTCTCCATTGCCCTCCTGGGGATATTGGCTTCAAATTTTAGGGGCTCAATTTGTGTGTAGTGTAGAAGGCCTTCCCGAATAACTTTGTGTAATGTTAGATCTGATATAACTTCTCTATTCTAGTGATGAATGATCTCACGTAAAATTGAATGGGTTTTTAATTTATTTTTAACAAAATTAAAAATACAGAAATCGTATCAAAATAACAGATTATTGTTTTAAAATTTAAAATTTACAAATCATATACCAATTAATGAAAACAAATTTATTTTATTTTTTATTTATGATTATTTTTTACTAAAAGTAACAACGTTTTTTTGTCATTGCTTCGCTTAAAAACGTCTTTTTACAATTTTTAATCATTATTATCTTTATTCTTCAGCTTTTTCTTAATATATAAAAATAATGGTATTTTAATTTATTTATTTTTTTTTTTAATCTTCCATGATATTTAACTTGCGACTATTCATTTCACAATATTTATTGCCATTTGAAGGGCATTCTAGAATTCTATTGTTACAAAAAATTGTAGAAATTTTGCCGTATAATTGAGTACATCGCCGCCATTGAAGCTGCAAGAGTGCAAGAAACGTCTGACGTCTTTGAAAATGTTCGCCAATCACTTCTTCAACACTACAAAGCCAGTTCCTGAATGGCCGAGTCGAGCGCTCTGGCACTCGGTACCACAGGTTTCGGGCTCGAGTCCCGGCGGTACCATGGATGTTTGTAGGGGTTCGGAATCCCCTTTAAACCGTAGGTCCCGGTCTCATAGGATCGTAGAGCGTTGCGGGGGCATTGTTACTCCGCGTCCGTGGCTTACCATCAAGTTACACGTGCCCCTTGGGTAATACAAAGTGAGTAACGTCTGTGCAGCGCTTGCCTTAAGGCATCCAAGACAAAGCTGTCTGTTTTGCCAGCTGCATTAGAAAGAAAAAAACATTACAAAGCCTGTATTGCAGTGGGTTCTAGCAATGTTGAGTATTTATTGCTAAGCTGAATCAAAGAAGCACTTTTCAATGATGTTTGTAAATAAACAATATTTTTCTTTTCATATCGAAATTTTTGTCTTCCTGCCTCAACGCTTCCCTTTCAGTCATGCATTCCTATACAAATATATGTGTTTGATTTAGCTGTACCACACCCTATGACAATTGAATCACCGTATATATCTTTGTAAACATTTATTTTTTAAGATCAATACGGAAAATTGGAAATTGCTGTTCGAATCAGTTAGCATTTATTGGATATTATAAAGAAACACTGTTATTTTGTTTTTAAAGGTACATCATACAATTTATACATATATTTTACTAACAAAGCAGCTTTGTAATGTTATTGAAAAATTTTTATACAATATGAAAATACAACATATTTTTCAATGTCCTTCGTTATATTACAATGGTAGATCTATAACTGATTCGACATTACCTAGCATGTATACAGGTGAGGGAAACTGCTGAATTGCACCCATATTTTGCTAGGGTAATATCTGGAGTCTTTGCATTCTCCTTCAAAGCATTCAGATTTATAATATCCATATAATGCAATAGTAATAAATAAGATCCTGTAGCAAATAATATTCTTATTTTTATATGAAAATTTAAGACTTTATAACATCCAATATGGAAAACCTATTTCCTCTGGTGACATATATTTTTTTATAATTCAATTCACAATTAAGAATAAATTTTTACGGGAAATTACAAAATTTTAATAACTCGAATAAAATGGGATATATTTATAGCGAATTAGTCCTCTATTTGGCATTCTCATGCATTATTAATGGACATTTCGTGTTTCATTTCCTGATAAAAACACGGAATTTATTGAAATTTTATTAAATATAATTAAGTTTCATATTGAAGATATACATATTTGAAATCAGATTCAGTTCATTAAGATTCATGGGAATGCCATCAAGGATTGTTCAGAAAAATGAAAATAATAAATAATGTTAAATATAATTATAAAAAAGAAAATAATAAATAATTTTAACTATAATAATAAAAATGAAAATAAATAACAATATTTCTATCGTGTATTTATGTATTAAATTAAATTCTGGGCAAAGCTATTATTTCTTTATTAGAGATATTTGAGCAATACTACAACTACGAATTTTTAATTATGCAGGGGAAATTTTAAGTGAGCTAAAAGATATGTTAGATAAAAATAAACTGACATCATGTTCAAAGTTTGGATAATAAATTAAGTTACCAAATATATAGTGATATTAAAGTAAGCAAATAAAGCTTCTCTTTAAGATTTAAAGCTCTTCTGAAATTGTATAACTTCCCTGAAGATGTAAACTTCTTCTGAAAATGTAAAACCTTGCTGAAGAAGTAATGCTCTCTTGAAAATTTAAAGCTCTCCTGAAATTGTAAAGTTTCCCTTAAGATGTAAAGTTTTGTGAAAACGTAAAACATTTCTGAAGTAGTAATGCTTTCCTGAAATTGTAAACCTTCCTTGAAGATGTAAAGTTCTTCTGAAAATGTAAAACCTTCCTGAAGAAGTAATGCTCTCCTGAAAATCTAAAGTTTCAAGCAGAAGCTGCTAGGTTCATTAATAATAATAAGATGGCATTTGTAGGTTGTATTAAGATAATGTTAAAGATTCTTATTACTGTAGTCACTGGCAGGAGGAAATTCAACAAGCTTAAAAAAAATATATTGGCAGCAGTTCATGCCTCATAACAGAATAAATTCATTGGAAAATTTGTCCATGAAAAATAAAAATGCAAAAAATATAAAAATAAAAAGTTTCATCAAAAAATTCGCTTATCTAAAAGCTAAAAAATGGCCTGATGGCAAATTGGCTAGCCCTCTGCCCTTTGGTACTTCAGTTTCGAATCTTGGCACTGACATGGAAGTTTGTGAGTGGTTCAGAATCCACATTAAACTGTAGGTTCCGGTCTAATTAGCCCAGAGTGTGCAAAAAATGACCGTAGAGTGACAAGCCAAACCAAAAACTAAAAAAAAAAATGTTTTGGATGGAAAAACAACAATATATTTTGTTGAAAAAATAACTCAAGAAATAACTTCATTTCAATATAATTAACTTTTTCCTTATGAAATTTTTTATAATTATGCTTAGAAAGGACGCTGAAGCAGCAATCTGATTGCCCAGCAACTATAATAATTCTCCCTCGAACTGAACCTCCACATTAAAGTGAACTTTAAGGCTTGCAAATCCATCTGTACGATACTAGATCAAAATGGATTATTCCAGGAAGAAGGAAAAAACAAATATATATTTGGATACCATCTGTTTATTTAAGGCTTGAAATCAAAACTGATCAAAATGGATTATTCCAGGAAGAAGGAAAAAACAAATATATATTTGGATACACTTATAAACCAACAAATAATTTATTTGCTTTCGAAGTATAATATTTTGAAATGCTCTCAATGGCCCATTTTTGGTGTCAAACTTTATCAAACGAACACCTACACAATTTTCTTGTGCTCTAATATTCTAAAATGCACTTCCTGCATGAGAAGCGAGAGAACCTCCATTCCTGTCAAACCTCGAATGCTTTACGACCCTCCCGTCGACCAATCAGGAGGCGTCTCGCGAAAATCTTGTGACACTTTTGGATTTTAAAGATTTCTGAAAGAATGCAGTGTTTTATTTATGCCATACTACAGTTTTTATCCTGTGTGATGGATTGCCGCTTTCTTAGCAGGTGGGTGGAACTCGGAGAACTCGGGTTTCGTAAAGTGACTCACTTCCAAAGCCAGAACGTGGGAATGGGGTGGATTTAAGTTGATGGAACGTCACAGTAAACGGTGATTCCGATGGATTTAAGACCCAGCGCTTTTTGACTTTACAATTAGTTTTGGACTGCGCTTATTTTCCTGAAGTGATTTTCGGGGTTTGGGAAAGTCGTTGGCGACCTGGTTTTTTTTCTTTTTTTCTTCTGTTAACGGAAGACAATGCCTTGTTGAGGGAATTTTTGTTTGTAATGCACTTTAGGAGTGTGAAACTTAATGACATCTTATTGAAAAAAGCAGGAAAAAATTCTCACATTAAAGTGAACAAAACATGGTTTATGCTTTGAATGCGGATTTTCTGCTAGGCGAACTGCGTCGAAAGGATGGTAAAAAATAATTGTTGCATTGATTAACATCCATCTTCACACTGATAAATGAGCAGATAGTTTTTGCATATCATAGCAATATAACACTAAAGCTAAATTTTAAATCATATCGCTCACTTTACGTATATACATGCTGCTTTGAATTGAGCATGCAAAATCAGCAAGTTTAACATGAGGAGCAGGCCCCACTCTATTATATGCAAAACCTGCCCAATATTTAAATACTAAAAACAACTAAAAGGTAAAAAAATATTAATAAAAAGCGCTTTCAATTTTACTCACATTTTTACATTCATAAATCTATTGGAATAATTTATTTTTGGGAATATAAATTTTTTTAATGATGTTTTTTTAATAAACCGAAATATTTCTTATTAATGATTCTTTGCTCGCAAGAATTTTACAAAATATTTCTCAGCAAATGAAATGGAAAATATTGACGGTAAATACAGTTTATTTCAATCATTATTCATTCAAGCAAATTTATTCGAAATGGATGGAATAAAAACTATTTCACCAACAATTGAAATTTACTAAGACTACTCTACCTATTTACAGTAAAATCTACTAAGGCTACTTTACCAATAATTAAAATCTACTAAGATTACTCTACCAATTTACCGTAAAATCTACTAAGACTACTCTGACGTATGCAAAACCTGCCTAATATTTAAAAACTAAATAGAAGTAAAAAGTAGAAAACATAATAACATTAAAAAGCGTTTTCTATTGTATTCATATTCTCTCTATATAAATTTATTTGGAAAATTTGTTTTGATGAATATAAATTTGTTTAAAATGTTGTCTTTTTTAATAAACCATAATCTTATTTATTAACAATTTTTTGATTGTAAGAAATTTACAAAATATTCCTTAGAAATAAAATGAAAAATAATGGCAGTAAATCCATCAGTTTATTTCAATCATTACTCATTCAGCAAGTTCATCAGAAATGAATGGAAATAAAGACTACACTACCAATAACTAAAATCTACTAAGTCTACTCTACCCATTTACAATAAAATCTATTAGGTTGGGGAAAAAGAAATCCATTATTTTTTCGATAGATGGCTGTAGTGATCGATATCACGTAAAGTATCAATTAAACAATTTCAGATTTATGCTCGTTAGAAAGGTGGCACTTCGTACTAAAATAATTCTTTTCCTGTTTTTTGTTTGGTCCATTCAGTTGGGAGTTACAGGGTGTTAAAAATGGAAGTGAACAAAGAGAAAATTCGGTACATTTTACATTTTTTCTTTGACAAAGGCGAAAATGCAAGCCAGGCGGCTAAAATTGTGAATGGTGTTTATGGTTCCGATACTGTAACAGCCAATTATGTGCAATTTTGGTTTCGTAGATTCCGTTCAGGAATTTTGATGTTAAAGATGCACCTCGCACAGGTAGGCCGGTCGTCGAAAATGTCGATAAAATCGGAGAAATGATCGAAGTTGACCGGCATGTTAGCAGTCGTAACATCGCCCAGGAGCTAAAAATCGACCATAAAACAGTTTTAAACCATTTACACAAAGCTGGATTCAAAAAGAAGCTCGATGTTTGGGTGCCACACCAATTAACAGAAAAAAACATGATGGATCGAATTTCTATCTGCGAAGCCTTGGCCAAACGGAAGGAGATAGACCCATTTCTTAAACGGATGGTGACTGGAGATGAGAAATGGATCACATACGATAACCCTGTGCGAAAACGATCGTGGTCAAAGAGCGGTGAAGCACCTCAAACGGTGACCAAACCAGGACTAACGGCCAGGAAAGTTCTGTTATGCATTTGGTGGGACTGGAAGGGGATTATTTATTATGAGTTGCTTCCATATGGCCAAACGCTAAATTCTGATCTCTACTGTCAACAACTGGACCGTTTGAAGATAGCGATTGACCAGAAACGGCCAGAATTGGCCAACAGGAGAGGTGTCGTGTTCCACCAGGACAACGCTAGGCCACACACATCTACAGTGACTCGCCAGAAACTTCGGGAGCTTGATTGGGAAGTTTTAATGCATCCGCCATACAGTCCGGACTTGGCACCAAGCGATTATCATCTTTTTTCTTGCATTGCAAAATTTCTTTAATGATAAAAAATTGGCATCTAGGGAGGATTGTGAAAATCGACTACTAGAGTTTTTTGCAAATAGAGACCAGGACTTCTATGAGAGAGGCATTATGAAGTTACCTTTAAAATGGCAACAAATCATACAACAAAACGGTGCATATTTGATCCAAATCGGACAATCCGAAGCATGTTAAATAAAGTCCTGAAGTTCATATAAAAATAATGGATTTCTTTTTCCCCAACCTAATATTAAGACTACTATATCGTATGTAAAATTTGCTTAATATTTAAAAACTAAGAAGAAGTAAATAAAAAAACATATTAAAAAGCGTTTTCAATTGTATTCATATTCTATATACATAAATTTATTGGGGCAATTTATTTTTATGAATATTATTTTTTTTAAATGTTGTCTTTTTTAATAAACCATAATCTTATTTATTAATAATTCTTTGCTTGTAAGAAATTTACAAAATTTTCCTCAGTAAATGAAATAGTACATCTAACTACATCAGACTAAATACATCAGTTTATTTCAATCATTACTCATTCAAGCAAATTCATCCGAAATGTGTGGAAATAAGGACTACTTCCCCAATAATTAAAATCTACTAAGACTACTTTACCAGTTTACCAATTTATCGTAAAATCTACTAAGACTACTCTACCAGTTTACCAATTTATCGTAAAATCTACTAAGACTACTCTACCAGTTTACCAATTTATCGTAAAATCTACTAAGACTACTCTGTCCTATGAGAAACTTACCTAATATATAAAAACTATATAGAAGTAAAAGGTAAAAAAATAATATTAAAAAGTTTTTCATTTTACATACGTAAATTTATTATGACAATTTTTTTACAGTAATTCTTTCCTTTTAAGTAATTTACATAATATTCCTCAGTAAATGAAATGGAAAATAATGACGGTAAACATCAGTTTATTTCAATCCTTGCTCATTCAAGCAAGTTCATTCGAAATGAATGGAAATAAAGACTACTTTACCAATAATTAAAATCTACTAAGACTACTCTAACAATTTACAGAAAATCTAATGAGACTACTCTATCGTATGCAAGACTTACCAAATATTTAAAAACTAAATAGAAGCAGAACGTAAAAAAAAAATTCTAATATTAAAAAGCGTTTTCAATTGTATTTTCCTTTTACATACGCAAATTTACTAGGACAATTCATTTTTAAGAATATAATTTTTTTTAGTGTTGTCTTTGATTAATAAGACAAAATATTTCATATTAATGATTCTTTGCTTGTAAGGAATTTACAGAATATTCCTCAGTAAATGAAATGGAAAATAATGACAGTTTATTTCAATCATTACTCATTCAAGCAAGTTCATACGAAATGGATGGAAATAAACACTACTTTACCAATAATTAAAATATAATAAGACTACTCTACCAATTTATAATAATATATTCTAAGTCTACTCTATCGTATGCAAAACCTGGCTAATATTTAAAAACTAAAAAGAAGTAAAGAGTAAAATAGTAATGTTAAAAGCGTTTTCAATTGTATTCACATTTCACATACATAAATAAATTGGGACAATTTGTTTTTAAGTGTTGTCTTTTTTAATAAACCATAATCTTGTTTAGTAACGTATTAATAATAATCTAATTTATAACCATAATCCTATTTATTATTACTAATCATATTTATAATCTTACTTATAAACTATTTTTTGATTGTAAGAAATTTACAAAATATTCCTCTGTAAATGAAACGAAAAATAATGGCGGTAAATACATCAGTTTATTTCAGTCATTACTCATTCGAGCAAGTTCATACGAAATGGATGGAAGTAACTTACTTTACCAATAATTAAAATCTACTAAGACTACTTTATCAATTTACCAATATACCTTAAATTCTACTAAGACTACTCTAACGTGTACAAATCCTGCCTAACAATTAAAAATTAAATAGAAGAAAAAGGTAAACAAATTAATATTTTTAAAAGCTTTCTCAATTGTATCCACATTCTCCATAAATAAATTTATTAGTGCAATTTATTTTTATGAATATAAATTTTTTTAATCTAATCTTTTATTAATAAGCCGAAGTATTTCACATTAAGGATTCTTTGATTGTAAGGAATTTACAAAATATTCCTCAGTACATGAAATGAAAAATAATGACAAATACATAAGTTTATTTCAATCATTACTCATCAATCAAGTTACTCATCAATCAAGTACTTAAAGATTGCTTTACCAATAATTAAAATCTACTAAGACTACTTTATCAATTTACCAATATACCTTAAATTCTACTAAGACTACTGTGTCCTATGCGAAACTTACCTAATATTTAAAAACTGTATTGAAGTAAAAGGCAAAAAAATAATATTAAAAAATGTTTCTCATTTTACATACATAAATTTATTATGACAATTTTTTTACAGTAATTCTTTCCTTGTAAGTAATTCACTAAATTTTCTTCAGTAAATTAAATGGAAAATAATGACGGTAAATACATCAGTATATTTCAATCACTACTTCTTCAAACAAGTTCATTCGAAATGAATGGAAATAAAATTACCCTAGCAATAATTAAAATCTACTAAGACTACTCTACCAATAATTAACATCTACTAAGACTACTCTACCAATAATTAACATCTACTAAGACTACTCTACCAATTTAAGTTAATCTTTCTTGTTGGTAATTATTGAATGTAAGGAATTTACGAGATATTCTTTAATGAATGAAATAGAAAAGGATGATGATAAATGTATTATTTTATTTAAATCACTACACCCTCAATCACGTTCATAAAAAATAGACGGAAACACAGATCATTTTACCAAGCATTCTTAAGGATATGAAATTATTAGAAACAAAAATTACTCTAGCAAACCTTTTTAAATGTATGAAATTAATGGGAATAAAAGCTACTCTGCAAATAAATAAGATCAGGGGCAAATAAAAAGTTTTCAACAACCAGTTGCACTGAAGATCATCATTAACGATTCGAAAAATCCAAAATCCTTTTTTTTAATTCTCCTAACCAAATTACAACAGAGCGTTTTTTGGTAATTAGCCAATCAATAAAAGATCCAAAAACAAAAGATTCATTCTAAGCGGAAATGATTCTTAAAAACAAGCAAACTGGACAGATCATATATCACGGGGGAAACCCATCTTTAAAAATGATTTAATAGGTTTGGAAGATTACTAAACAAAAACTGGTTTGATGCAACAGCAAAAAAAAAGGGGGGGATGGGGGTGCTCCTATCTAACGAAGTAACGGCACAATAAAAAAAGCATTTTCCATTTAGTTCGCTTCCGTTGCATTGAGCATGAGCATGCTATCTGGCCATCTTACCTTTTGTGTCAATTTAATAAACGAGAAGCCATGACCATTAGAAGCAGATGGTTGATGGGGCCATGCTTGGATGCTTCCTCTCGTGGCCGCTGTCACCCCTTTTCATTAAGAAGTGAGGATGCCACGTGCACTCCACGAGCAACCTTTTGGTGGTGGGGGCGACGAGGGCAGACGATAATAATGAATCGAATAGTGAGAGAGGGAGAATAAAAGCTTTTTCATTTTGTGGTTTGGTTGTAGGAGTAGGTACATGCACCAGGTGCTTGATGATCGCAAAAGCGGTTTTGGGTAGAAGTTGGTACATAGTTTCAACGGTTACGTGTTTGGTGGATATTGTTTAATACCAACTGTGTATTATCAGTAATTCATTTCCTTGTCATTATCCAATATAATGGACTAACCTAATTTAGAATCTTTCCTAAAAAAAACTATGTGTGGTTTTCTATGCCTTTGGATTTGTCTAAAGTATATTTAATCATTAATTAAAGGATCTTCATAGCATCTATTTTAAAATAGTAGTATTAAAATAAAAAGACCCTACAATATTCCCAACATATTCTTTTCCTCGATAAAAAATGTTTCTATGTTTATTTAACAATTATTTTTACTACTTTTTATGTTTACGGAACAAAGTACCTTGTGAGTCTAATTTGATCATTTTCACTCACTTTTTTTTTATAAATCATCATAAATTATAAGGTTGCATACATTTTCGAGTGTAATTTTGGTATGTTTTGTAATGAAGTTTAGTCTTTAAAAAATATTTTAATTTTTGTAATTCAAGCCATATATTTCTTAAAATAGCACAAAATAAGTTCATAGAAATAAAAATTATAACAAAATTATCCTATCTTTCCTGCAAGATAAAATTTACAACTTTAATTTTTTGTACCAAATCGGAACTAATATTATTCTACAAATGCCATATTTTAAAGATAGATAATATTTAGCAATTTTTATAAGTATAAAAGACTTAAAATATTGAAAGTGATGAAATTTTTATCGTGCTATATAATAAAATATATTGGTCTTATCAATATGACAGAGGTTCATACATTAAAGATACATTAGTAACTATACTTTAAGAATGTATCTATCTACTAAAGAAACATCAATATGCATTAGTAGATACATTAATTACATTCATACAAATTTTTATAACGTTTAACTTTTTTTTAATAATCTTGCAATAAACAGTAAAAATCAGAAACTGAAAAAATCACAGTGAAAGATTAAAATACTCATTAAATGGTGGCATTTGACATAAACAATTTTTTAACGTAGTCGTAATTTTTGTGTCTGACTTAAATGCGATTTGTTTTAAAGTGTTTATAGCATTAGAAATTATTTTTTTAAAATATTTTTCAGAAATCGATTTTCTTAAAGGTTAAAAGATACCTTTAATGATTATCACTTTAATGATTATATTTACCTTTGATACAAACTTTTTTCTTAAATAACTACTTTGCAAAGTTGCATTTTATATCAACAGTTATAAGTCGTCAGTCATTGGCTATTGACTGTTATGACAATGACAATTGATTAAAACGTCAATCATTGACAATTGACTATTATGATTGTGACTATTAATTAAATCGCCAATCCTTTACTATTGACTATTATGACTATGACTGTTGACTATTGATCCTTCAAATTATCTTTAACTCCATTCTCCTGAGAGACCTCTCCAACATATAGACTGATGAATCAGCAGTCATTTTTTTTAATAAGAGTAAGTAACATCCAATAAACTTTCAATTACAAATAATTAAAGTATGTCTAATTTTGAAGTGGTTAGTTATTATTATAATTCTATTAACTTTATCATAACACTAATATTAGTTTTGATTCATAAAAAAATTTTCAGAAGTGCTCCAAGTGTTAGACACATTATTTAATCTGTTTTCTTGGAAAGTGATGTAAGACCATTTTATATTATATAGAGGTATTTAAGGTTTTGTATTTGAATATTTTGAAAACTATTGGAATATATTTATGCGCTCATTTTATGTTTTTTTAAATATTAAATTGATTTAAGTTTATAATGTGGTCGTTTTTAAAGTATCAGTTAAAAGAATTTATACTTTTGATAACCCCAAATGGACTTATACCAATTTCAAAGTCAACAAATTGTTAAAATCTTACATTTATGAAATATTAAATGTAAAAAGAGTATAATTGTATAAAAGAGTAATGTTGTACAAAACTAATCTTTTTATAATTTTTTTTATTAAATCTGTCAAAAAAATTAATAATTCTAAGAGTAATTTCTTCAAGTTAGGTGAACTAACAGAAAATTATTAATAGCGTTTTCGACTTTAGGTACGGAGTCCTCCTCTGACGATGATTCAGAAGTAAACAACAAAATTCTAGTGAACGAATGAAAATTTTTATGTCATTAACAGTGTTGCCACATATATAAAAATGAAATAGAGAAATTATGTAACATAATTTTTTAACTAAATATTATATTTTTTGCGGAAACTGAACTTACACCACTTTCAAAAGTAATTAAATTTGCAATTTCATTAACTTTGCAAATTTAAAAATCAGAAAATGATGAACATTTTGAAAGATTTTTTTCATGGGAGTTGTTGATAGATAAAA